>ML778717.1:330918-374462 GCA_009831015.1 Picea engelmannii
CTCTAGCACCAACTAGAAGGAAGCACCAACTCCCTGGTTTCTCTAGCACCAACTAGAAGGAAGTACCAACTCCCTAGTTTCTCTAGAACCAACTAGAAGGAAGCACCAACTCCCTGGTTTCTCTAGCACCAACTAGAAGGAAGCACCAACTCCCTGTGTTCAAGCACCCACTTGAATCTTTGAGGACACCAATCCTCCCTAGCACCTCCCAACCAACCTGAATAATAAATTGTTTGTTATTGAAACTTATTACAACGACATAACATTATTCAATGGCTTACCAGCCTGATTGTTGTTCTGTTACGCTGCTCTGCCCTATCTGCATCAGTGTCTTCTACACGCCCCTTGCAATTTCTGTTCTTCTGCCTTTTATACTCTCTGCACCATATCCCTTCAGTGTAACCTTCCTCTACTGTGCATTTCTAATCCTGCACTCTGCCTCCTTTCTCACACTTGAATCCTCCTGCACAACGACTACCCTCTCTCTTCTTTCTTTTGCATTCTTATAGTCTCTGTTGTCTTTGTGCATGCAATCTTCGTAATGCCTCTGCATGCTCACTTCGCGCCAAATTCCTCCACAACTTGAGTGCTCTGTTTGATCATCATCGTGACTCTTCAGCTTCTCTGGTCATTTTCCAATCATTCAACATCACTGTATGTTGTACTGAGATTCCTCAGTCTCTCTGGTAGTTTGAGACTCTTCGTCTTCTCTGTGACAGTCGAGCTCACCTTCTCTGTTTCAGTTACAGGCCTCAATGCCCATCCAGCTTTCAATCACCTTCGCAAACATCTTCATCCCTCTTGAATATTCCCAGAGGCTCTTCACCTTCTCTGTCAATGATCCCCAAGTGTCTTCGAGTCCTCTGGCTGAAACCATCAGTGGTTTCTGGCAGTTATACTATGTCGTGCTACAATAGCCCTCCGATCTTGTTCAAATTCACCTGCACCGTTGGATTGATTCCATGGGGTCTTGCATTCATTTCGTCATTTCGACATTCAAAAATTCGACATTCGTGTGACCATGTGTCTCAACATCCCCAGTCTTGATCTCCGAAAACAAGCTTGGTTGCTCTAGCTCTTTCCTCCATCTCTCGTTGATGTGACCAAGGGCTATGACCACAACCTTATGCATAAGGCGCTTTTGCGATTTCTCATTTCGTGAGTCTGGATATGAGGCATCTCGACTCTCCAAGTCGCGATCCCTGATACCCCGAAATGGTGTGGGATCAATGGTCTCGATCAACACTTGATCTGACGGTTCAGTTCATTTCGCGATTTTTCATATCGCGATTTCGACATTCCTGTGGTGAATGTTCTTGTCACTTCCAGATCCCGATCCATGAAACTCCGTAAAGAAGTTGTATCAACGGTCCAGATCACATCTTGATCTGACGGTTGCAATTATGTAGTGATTTCGCATATCGCGATATCGGGTAATATTCTTTGACATCTTCAACACTCGATCCTCGAAACCCCGAAAGGGACTTGGATCAACGGTCCAGATTCTATCTTGATTCAATGGCTGCGATTAAGTCGCGATTTTGCATATCACGAAATCGGGATTCCTGTGGATGATATTACTTGAAATCTCCAACTCTCGATCCCCGAAACTCCGACATGGACTGGAATCAACAGTCCAGATTCAACCTTAATCTGACGGCTGAGATTAAATCATGATTTCAGATATCGCGATTTCGAGAGGTTACGGAACATCTTTCCTTTGACTCTCCAGTCAGCGAACTGACGATCTATCCCCACGTGTTCTGCCTAAAGATGTACGGTCCTCCTTTCAGGATTTTGTGAGCCCTCTACTCCTTGCACTTTAAAGAACGTGTAGGTTCTCCTCGATCCAACGATGGTCAGACCCTGTGCTCGGATCTAACGCTTGAGATCTATCCTACATATCTGCATGCTCCTCTTGTCTACATTGAGATCTGATGGTCATCAGGAATTCGGGATGGGATCCAACGATCACTGACGCTTCTCCTCCAAGATTACGCATCCTCCTTACTTGGAAGAATTTCTAAGTGTCAAAGGCCTCAACCTTTGATCCGCTTGTGATCCTAAGTATGCTATCTCCCTTTAGCTTTAGCCATGAGTTAGCCTCATCCCTAGTGCACACCTATGCACTGCATTTGACTCTGTGCTAATTTCTCCTAAGATTACGTTGTTCCTGTTTTTCCATCGATGCACACTCTGATCCTGCCATCAATGACAAGCGCATACTGCCTATAAAGCATGCCAACCATCCTCTGGATCGTCTTCCCAAACTACTTATGATGCCCTCCTGTTACATTCTTCCTATACTCATGCCATCTACACTATTGTACTTTCCATTAATGACAAGCATACGCTACCTATTAAACATTTGCCAACAAAACTATCTCCTCTGACAGATTAGCTTCTTCGTGTTCTCCTGTTGGTACATTCTAAACTTCCTCCAGCTACTCCTCATGCTGATGTACTCCTTCTCTTTGCATGACTATGTCTGGGAAACCTCCTTCTAGTTCTGGATTGTTCAACCAATCCTCCAGCATCTCCAACTCATTCTCCCACCGAGTGAGAATATTAATTGTATGCTCCTCTTTTTATGATGGGGCAAACATTAGTTTTTTCTTCTTATCCTCCTCCTCTATGACAGTCACACCTGACTGTCTTTCTATTGCACCTGAAACCTATGTACTGGCCTCTGCTTAGCTAGTTGGTAAGAATATATGAATTCTCCCAATGACCAGAATACTCCTCTGATCCTCCTTTGTCAACACTCCTTTCTGATCTGAACTCACCTCTAAGCTCCTCATACTTTCAGATAGTCTAATTTCATCTCCCTTTCCCACCTGGCAATTTGGGATTTCACTTCTACCATCCTGGCAGTCTATGAGATCACTATATGATCTCTCTTCCTCCTCACTGAGGTCTTCTCCAACTTCTATTTTACAGATGAAAATTGTCTCCTCTGTGGGACTAAGGGTTTCAACTTCCCTCAACCACCTCCTCAACACCTTTTGTTTCCTTCTGACCAATAAATTTTGTACATGCCACCTTGCTCTCTGCTTCATTGGCCACTCGTACCTTCAACGTACTTGTTCTGTCTATTGCATCTTCAACACTAGCTTGTTGAGCTCTTCTCTCATATCCTCTATCTCTTTGTCCATCTTTTTTTTTCTTTTCTACTGGAGGTCCTTTCCATGACCATGCCTATGGCCTTCAGTAGCCATTTTTCTCCTCTAACTTGAGCCCACTTGGTTGTCTGGTTGACTGCTGTGAGCTTGCAACAATCCCTCACAGAAAGAATCAACACTCTACCTTCTCCTTCATTTGTTGTCTACAAATGAAATCAAGCTCTGATACCACTTGATGGTATCAGGTTATCTCCTTTGTCTCCTTTGCCTACATAAATTAAATTTGTGGCTTTGATACCACTTGATGGTATCAGACATAACCTTTTCCTAGGCTTTGATACCACTTGATGCATATCCTCTCTCTCTCCTCAGGGATACTCGACCTTCTGGTCTAGGATCGTCAAAACACTGAGTCAGATCGACTCGTCAGGCCCCTGTTGGAACCCAAAACCACTTTACACAACCCCCTTTCCTCCTAAGGTGCAGGTTCATTAAAACCTGTGGGCTCATGCTAAGCCCATGTTCCTTTTTAAATAGTTGAATCAACATGGGATAACTCCTTCTTCTAGGCCCTTTCCTTCATTTGAACTAAGGCTATGACCTCAAACTAGCCCCCTTTGCAACTTTAGGCTTCATCTGTTTTGAATACAACTGACTCTCAAATCCCCAAACTTCAAACCGATGAAATTACCCAGACGAGATCTACAGATCTCACTTTTTCGAAAACCAATGACTGTGATCCAATTCGATACTTAGACTTCGGAAGTTTCGAGCATCCCAACACTCTTTTTCCTAGAAGTGATTTCCACCCAAAGCTACAGATCAAACACCACATGTTCACCTCAATCAATGGTTACGATGCATCCTTGTTCCCACTTTGAGCGACTTCCAGTCAACGCTCTGTGGCTTCTCCTTTTCACGGAGTCTCAATCCTCTGGATTAAATCTATGCTCTCCATGTGTCCCTACATTCATCAATGACTCTTGTTGATTTCGTCCTTTGATACTTTACTCTCCAACTTCCCCGAAGTGTTCTATCACTGAATTGATAGATCTGACACCACATGTCCACACAATTGACAACTAGGATTTAGCTTCTTACCTTTGGAGCTTCAAACTACTTCTGATCAACGCTCCACTTCCTCCTTGCTTTTCCTCCGAAGTCCACGATCCGGTGACGCATTTCCTTCCCAAATCGATGGTCACGATATACTTCACTACTTAGCGCTTCGGGAGTTGTGCACACTCCATGAAAATTTTTCATCGAAGTGATATTCCTCCAAAGTATGTGGATCTCCGCCACGTACCCTTGTTAGGGTCCTAACCCGCACATAGGTAGATCAATATATTCGGATGTAATAAAGGTCAATATTAATAAGGCATTTCAATAAAATAGAATAAGGCGGATGTAAGAAGACCTAATAGAAGCTTCCGCTTCTAGAAGGATCTTTCTATAGATGCTTCTCTTGATAGACATATTTAGTATAAATAAGGGTCAAGGGTATGAAAACCCTATCTTGGAGATTATTGTAATAGAGCGTTGCTTGACTGGAGGTTTCCCCCTCGAAGACGCATGTGAATATTGCTTTCTAAATCAAAGTTCTATTTCTGTTGTTATTCTTATATCATTTTTGTGTTATTGTGGAGATTATACTGGTTATATTACTGTTATTTTTCCATTTCTAGCATTTTATTTCTGTTCTGCATACTTTTTATATCTGGTATATTACAAGTGGTATCAGATCACTTTCCTTGGAAGAAATTGTGAGAATTTTTTTTGTTCAGGGTAGAGACGTATTCCAGTGTCTTTAATCCATAGAGATCTGTCGTTACACGCATAAACTCACGGTTGAGGGATTCATACATGCAGGAAATACAAGTGGTTCTTAAGCGCACATCTGTTGGCCACCCTTGTAACCCCTGTTGGTACCCCTTCGAGTGGTAGCACATCAGACAACACCTGTGTATAGATCGACCTAGATTTCCTAAAGCCCTCTTTAGATAAACTGATCGGCCGCCTGACTGCTATAGTGCCACCGAGAACAACACTCGAGAAGATACTCTCTAGTACCTGGGTAGTCTGGTAGTACAGCTAAGGGTACAGACTATCATCCTTAGTTAGTGCCCTGAGATATTGGGTCAAGTACTACTGTTAGACCCCACATGTATATCGGAGAGCTATAGCACATGGAAAACCTTTGTTTGTAGAACCCTTGGATACCTAACTCTTGGGGGACAGAAACATAAACAAATTAAAACAGAAAAGATCTATTGCCGCACAACTGTGTTCAGGTTTCCAAGTAAATACAAATTTATTTCTAGTTAAGCATTTGGGGATTTCATCGCTGCAGTATTCTTTAGACGAGAGTATAACTCTGCAGGTGTAAAAAAAAAAAAAAGTCTGGATTTTTTTTCACCATTATTTGAGACCTATTCCATTGGATTCATCTCTTCGCCCTTATCACATTCATCCATATCGTTTTTTGGAAAAATTTTTGACCCTGCCCACCCCTTTTCAGTTCACCCATCCTCATGGCCCATACCCATAGCCAAGACCTGGAAGCCCACTTCAACACCTTGCAATCTGGTTTCCTCGAGACCCAAAAAGAAGTGAAACAACTCAGTGCTACTGTTGCCTCCATCGATACATCCATCAATACAACCATGCAGTCCTCAATGGAGGAAGTTAAACAAGAACTAACCACCCAACTTGAATCTATCTTTGCATCACTTTACACCAAACTAAAGATACCTATAGATGACCCTTTCTCTGACGCACCTCCAAAGACTGAAGGTGAACATTCCTCCCATTCCCATACCTTTCAGCCCCATTGCTTTCAACGTGACCTACGCCTTCCACTGGTGGATGTGAGCAAATTTGATGGCTCGGACCCCACTGGTTGGGTAACCCAAATTGAACATTATTTCTCTTTATACGACATTATAGATGACTTGGCCAAACTCCGATATGGTGTTCTCCATCTAGATCAAGAACGTTGGCAATGGTGTCAATGGAGAAAAACTTCCCGTCAAGGGTATATTTCTTGGACCTAATTTGTGACTGATCTTTATGAATGCTTTGACATGGAAACTAACCATTTGGGCCATTTGAAAAATTTGAAACAATCAGGAGCAGTAGAAGACTTCATAGCTGCCTTTGAGCACCTGGATTTTTGAACAGAGGGCATGACTGATGATTTCTTTCGAGAGTGATTTATCAATGGCCTCAAGGATGATATTCGGGCCCATGTCCTCATGGCTTGACCCTCGAGTTGGGTAGAGGTTACTAAAAGATATAAAGAAGAACAACAGGTTATATCCTGTCAAAACCGAAAACCCTCCTTTACCCCTCGCCGTAAACCCGTAAATCCCACTACTACCTTCGCCCCATTAAAGATCCAAAAATTGACCAGGGATGAAATGGTTGAATGCCAACTCAAAGGCCTTTGTTATAATTGTGATGAAAAATATTTCCCGGGCCACAAGTGTAAGGAACAAAAGCCTTTTATGGCCATCTCTGAGGATATTTTGGAAGAGGATGTTGAAACTCCCCTTGTGTCTGAGTCACCTGAAATCACTGACATAACCGCTCCCTCAGACCCTCCCGAAGTGGAACCGGTCATTTCCCTCAATGCTCTCACTGGCTTCTCCACTTCCCAAACCCTCAAGTTAATATGTTACATCAAGCATCGGAAGGTCATCATTCTGGTTGATAGTGGAAGAACCCATAATTTTATTCATCACCGCATTGCCCAAGAAACTCATTGCTACATCCATGCCATCAACAATTTCCAAATCATGATTTCCAATGGTGGTTCCATGAAATGTGGAGGGCGCTGTGAAAATGTGCATCTCCAAATCGATGACTACCACCTAAAATCCCATATGTTTGCTATTGACATGGGTGGTTGTGACATTGTGTTGGGTGTAGACTGGCTCAGAACTCTGGGTCTCATTCTCATGGATTTTAAGGCATTAACCATTCAATTTGACCAGGAAGGCTACCAATATATATTCCAAGGCATCACTGTTGGTTCACCTGAGGTCATTAGTTCCCATCACATGGAAAAGCTGCTAAAAAAAGGTCTTTCTGGTGTCATTGCCCAACTCCATGCAATACAAGCAACAGAGACACCCCTGGTGCTGCAAGACCTCCAAGCCCTCCTTTGTAAACATCAAATGGTATTTTCCACTCCCCAAGGACTCCCTCCTTCCCACGGTGCTCATGATCATTCCATTCCCCTTGTACCTGAAATCCTTCCTCCCAATATCCATCCGTATCGCCACCCCTTTTCACAGAAAAATGAAATTGAGAAAATGGTCCAGGAACTCCTTAATGCAGGCGTTATCCTCCCTAGTACAAGCCCTTAATATTCTCCTGTAGTCATGGTATTGAAGAAAGAAGGTTCTTGGAGAATGTGTCCTGACTTATGTGCCCTCAACAAACTGACCATTAAAGACAAAATTCCCATTCCTATCATTGATGACCTCCTGGATGAATTGAGTGGCGCCCAATTCTTTACTAAAATTGATCTTTCCTTGGGCTATCACCAGATACGTATGAAAGAGGTAGACATTCCCAAGATGGCCTTTCGAACTCATGAGGGGAACTATGATTTTTTGGTCATGCCCTTTGGCTTGTGTAATTCCCCCTCCACCTTCCAAAGCCTCATGAATCATGTCTTCCGTCCCTTTCTCCATCATTTTGTCTTAGTTTTCTTTGATGATATCCTCATCTATAGAAAAACCTGGATAGACCATCTTACTCATGTGGATCGAGTTCTCCATCTACTCTCTCAGCGCCAACTTTTCCTGAAACAGTCTAAATGTGCTTTTGGTGCCTCATAAGTAGAATACTTGGGTCATCTGGTTGGCAAGGATGGCGTCAAGGTGGATCCGAAAAATATTGAAACTATGCAAGATTGGCCGCACCCAAAAGACTCTCAAAATTTTGCATGGATTTCTAGGCTTAACAGGGTATTATCACAAGTTTGTTAAGAATTATTGAAAGATTGAAACACCTCTCATTGCTTTCCTCAAAAATAACTCTTTCACTTGGACTCCAACTGCTGCTCAAGCTTTTCAAACCTTGAAGATGGCCATGTGCACCACTCCGGTTCTGGCCCTTCCTAATTTCACAAAGACCTTTGTGTTGGAATGTGATGCCTCAGGGAAAGGAGTCGGTGCTGTCCTTATGCAAGAGGGTCGACCCTCGGCCTTCACCAGCAAGCAACTATCTGAAAGGAATCTTGGCAAACCCATTTGTGAAAAGGAAATGTTGGCTATTCTACATGCCATTGATATGTGGCACTCTTATCTCTTGGGGCAACGTTTCCAAATTAAGATAGAACATCAAAGCCTCAAGTACTTTATGGAATAACGCATTTCCTCCCTGGAGCAACAAAAATGGGTGACTAAGCTCTTTGGATATGATTATGGGATCATTTACAAGAAGGGCAAAGAGATTGTGGTGGCAGATGCACTGTCTCGAAAATATGAAGAAGAAGGATCCCTTTTTTATCTTTCCTTCATTGTACTAGATTGGCTCCAAGCTGTGCGCTAGGAATGGCTACAAGATCCCAAAAGTTTGCATCTGATCCAATTGCAGACCAATGCTCTAGCTCCCCCAGGGTACTCTTGGCTCTAGGATGAGCTTCGATACAAAGACTGTTTGTATTTAAGAAAACAATCAAAGATTAAATCCATGGTACTTTTTGAGCTTCATGCTACACCCACTGTGGGGCACTCTGGGTTCACCAAAACCTATGACAGGGTCAAACATTGTTTTTTCTGGGATGGTATGAAACATGACATCCGTAATTTTGTCACTGAATGTGAGGTGTGTCAACGCAACAAGGGAGAAACAATCAAATATCCAGACACACTACAACCGCTTCTGATTCCACCTTCTATTTGGAAGGATATCTCTATGGAATTTATTACCACCTTACCCAAATCAAAAAATAAATCAGTCATAATGGTGGTTGTGGATTGCCTTTCCAAGTATGCTCATTTATGTGCTCTTCAACACCCATTTACTGCATCCACGATGGCTCAAATGTTCATGGACTTGGTCTTCAAGCTTCATGGCATGCCACACTCTATTATTTCTTATCGTGACCCAACTTTCACAAGCAATTTTTAACAACTATTTAAGTTATAGGGAACCCAATTTCACCTCAGCACAGCTTATCATCCCTAGACTGATGGTCAAATGGAATTTGTCAACAAGTGTTTGGAAACATATCTGAGATGTTTTGCCTCTGAAAAGAAAAATCAGTGGACTCAATGGTTACCCCTAACTGAATGGTGGTACAACACTTCCTACCATACAACTACACGCATGACTCCTTTTGAAGCAATATATGGATAGAAGCCACCTTCAGTTCTCTCATACTTACCGGGTACCTCAAATGTCCAGGCGGTTGGCCAAACACTTACAGTTCAAGAGGATATTCTTCGTACCCTTAAAGAGAACTTGATCATGGCACAAAATCGCATGAAGCAACAAGCAGATCAATGTCACTCTGAACGTCAATTTTCAGAAGGGGATCAGGTGTTTCTGTGACTGCAACCATACAAGGAAACTTCCCTCAAGGCTGAGCATTGTCAGAAGCTAGTGCCCAAATTTTATGGTCCTTATATAGTTCTCAAGCATGTGGGACAAGTCATCTATCAGTTAGCTCTGCCCAGACAGTCGAAGCTACATCCTATTTTTCATGTTTCATGCTTAAAGAAGGTGATTGGAACTAGGTGCCAAATTAAAACCAACCTTTCTGAGTTAGCTGAAGAAGGATCCATTTGGCTATAGCCAGAAGCAGTTTTGAACCAGCGGGAGCGTCGTCTGCGTCAGAGAACCATCAAGGAAGTGCTAGTCCAGTGGAAAGATACAACTCCATCAGATGCCACTTGGGAACCAACTACCATTCTGCAGTAGTTTCCACATCTCAAGCCTTGAGGACAAGGCTGTTTTTAAGCAGGTGGACATGTTAGGGTCCTAACCCGCACATAGGTAGATCAATATATTCAGATGTAGTAAAGGTCAATATTAATAAGGCCTTTTAATAAAATAGAATAAGGCGGATGTAAGAAGACCTAATAAAAGCTTCCGCTTCTAGAAGGATCTTCCTCTATATGCTTCTCTTGATAGACAAATTTAGTATAAATAAGGGTCGAGGGTATGAAAACCCTAGATTGGTGATTATTGTAACAAAGTGTTGCTCGACTGGAGGTTTCCCCCTCGAAGAGGCCCGTGAACATTGCTTTCTGAATCAAAGTGTTATTTATGTTGTTATTCTTATATCATTTATATGTTATTGTGGAGATTATGCTGGTTATATTACTGTTATTCTACCATTTCTAGCATTTTATTTCTATTCTGCATACTTTTTATATCTGGTATATTACAACCCTTTTGGATCCAATGGTCGACATTTACTTTGGGACTTTGGGACTTCGGTGAGTCCACTCTCCTGTGCACTTAAAAAAAGTTTAAAGCTCGCGCACTTACCTAGATCCAATGGTTGTTGATCCTTTGTGCTCAGATCTGACAACTAGGATCTGTTCTCCTCCTCTACACTCTCCTTTGTGTGTCTGAACATAGAATTCAACGGTCCAAATCTTCTCAATGCCCACCTAGCAGAGATTTACAAAATCTTCAACAATTCTTCTTTCTATGCCTTCTCTACACAGTTCCTCCTCCAAGGTGTTAAGTAACCTTGAGGCTCCTCTCTGAGTTTGTGAATTATCCTGGTGTGCCCACCTGGCACGTCCTCCTCTAAATTCAACTTGAAATTCAAATGCATACTCCTTGCGCTGGCTCACAGAGTTCTCAACACTGTGTCATGCACTTCTTTCATTTAGCCTAAAAGAACCCAGAATAATCCAACAAACTCACAAAGATAGAGAAGCCTATATTAACCCTGTAGATGAAAACCTATCACATACATCTACAAAATATACGCCCATAAACACACAAATAACCTTCATCAAATACATAGAAACATACACATAATCATATGCAGGAAAAACTGTTGTCTTTTTATTAATATGAATGTTTGTTTACAACGGGTGTAGGCTCGGATTGAAAATGAATCTCGAATCTTCTCTCTTTGGATTACAATGATTTTTTCATCAACTTTCATCAACCTCTTCTGGTCATATATTACAAATATTTATACAAGAGGGGTTCATCGAGCCTTCCCTCCAAACTACACTAGTGGTGTCTAATCACCATTTACAACACCTATCTACTGATGCTTATTACAATAAATTGAAATCTAGTCCCAATCGGATCTAGATCAACCTACTATCAACCATTAAAGGTGACTCTATATACAAACTATACAAAGGCAATGAATCGGCTCTTATCATCTTTACAACATTTAATTTCTTTTAATTACATTGAATTTTTAAATTCAAGGGCAAAATGAGAGGGTTGGCGCCTCTCCCCTTCTTGAATGCACTTTGATGTGCTGGAATGTTGGCGCATTGCTGAGGTGGAGCGATGCTCCTGCATCAAAATTCCAAATAACTAGTTGATTATAAACTTAGATGGAAAGATACTTTAAGCATGAGAAAATTGAAGACCCAAACGAGGTAAAATTCATCTTAGTGAAGTTGAAGGGACATGCAACAATTTGATAATATTTTGTGCAACATGAGAGAGTGTTCCTAAATAAAGAAAGTATAAACACTTGGGGTAAGATGGAATCCTTATTCAGGGAGAAGATCCTACTAGTGGAACACAAGATATTGTTTTTCAAACAAATGCAAAGTTTGAGGCAAATAAAATAATATGTGCAAGAGTATATAGAAAATTCTATCAAATTTTGTATTTGCACTAGTTATGATTAAGATGAAAAATAAATGCTTTCAACTTTCTATGAATTCTATAGTTAAATATGAGATGAACATGCATATGATAGGAACTGTGGAGGAAGCCTATTGGTTAGCGTTGAGCATTAAAACTAATATCACACACAAAGACATTAGAAGGAATGCCAATAGAGGAAGAAGCGAATGTTGATGTGTTTTTATGACACCCATCAACTAGGTGATTGGGGTGCATATTTGAACCTATGCTTCTTTCAAATGGGAACCACAATTTTCAAATTTGGAAAGTTCCAAATAACCTCCACCTATTTATCATAAATACCCACCAAGTTTTAAGAATTCAGAACCAATTTCAATATTGCAGTTCTTCTTCACGAAAGGTCAACACATATGGTTTATCTTTTAAACAAAAAGAGAATAAAATAAAAAAGATACTAAAAAGGGGAAATTCTTATGTACATCTTCTCATTGAATATTCCTATATGTCAGTTTCACCCAACATTTTATAGAATAAAAAATAGAGGTCATATGCTTGAGATATCACCATTCCCCCCCTCCATTTTTGGAATTTACGCCTTACATTTTTGGAAATTTGACTAAGTGTTATCTCTACCTGTTGGCCCTTGACCAATTTTTGAGGAACACTTGGTCATATTTGACCGTTTTTGGGACTTCGACAGCTTGTCAAATATGGAGCGCAACGTGAAGCAGAAATCATGGAAACTAGACCCCCTTTTGGGTCCTTTTAGGGTTTTGGGATAATGTAATGGGGAAGGGATGTCGGCCCGTGCGTTCACCCATGCTTAGGCCCACTTTTGTAATGTATAAATAGATAGGCAATGTAAGAAGTAGTAGAAGTTGTTTCTTAGTGCACTTGGTGATTTCTTAGTGCAAGTTGGCTAAAGTGCTAAGAGTTGGATTTGTGTGATCAAGTATTGTAAGGCTTTGTGCATTTTGTGTAAGACTTGCAGAGCTGAGCACAAGTCCCTATGAGAGACTGTAGAAGGATTTGTGCTATAAGGAAAGGAAGAACAATCTAGCGAGCTATGCATATCTTATGTCCTGTGCGCAGTAGGGTTCAGAGGCTTTGTGATATAACCGATTGAAGACATTAATAAAGAAGAAGACTTTGTGGACGTAGCCCCAGGGTGGGGGTGAACCACGATAAATCTATGTGTTGTGCTATGTGCCTCGATTTGATGTGCTTGTCTCTTCCTTTGCTATGTTCTTTGATGTTTTTAGATAGATATATTTATGATTTGTGCTTATGATCTATGAATGAATGTTAGCTCTGATATGTATGAATATGCTTAGTGATGATCTACAGGATCTGATCTATTTTACTATTACTAAGTGTCGAAATATCTTAGATCTAAGTAAATGTTGCGATGCTCTGTGCTATCTGCAAAGTATAATAAGACTGGATATTGATGAAGATTAACTGCTAAGTGCTTTGTTAAGTGTTAGAATCACAGGTCTATGTCCCAGCTAAGGTTGCAGACATCTGAGTCCTGCAACCACCCCTGCCTCTACCTCAGGTGAGACTTCATCTTCTTCACAGGTGTTGCCGGAAGGGCCGGTAGTTAGGGTTTTGTTGGTGCGTTGTTGTAGCATTGAACCCTGGGTCTGCCCCTGTGCCAACAAATGGTTCCATTGCCGGGACCTGAAACTGTGATTGTTGGGAACTGAGCAGAAGAAGCTTTGTGCAAAGATTCATCCTGAAATTGTAAAATATCTGTGCATGAATCTATGCCCTAATGCTCAGTGATCCAATTGAGATAAAAAGCTCAGTGCTCAAGAAGGAAGGACATATCTGAAGGAAAGAAGTCAGATCTACAAGAAAAGAGGTTGATACTAAAGAAAAGAGGTAATATATGTAAGCTCTTTGCTTCGATAAAGGTAAGAATAGTTAAAAGTTCTTAGATCTGGAAGCTTTGTGCCATATAGAAGTAAAATATGTGAAATTGTATGGTTCTAAAAGTATGGATTTAGGTATTCTTGATAGATTTTTTCCTAGCTTGAAAACTAGGGCATTATTAGATGAAAGAACGTTTGATATGAATAGATCTGATAAGAATAATGATAGATATGTTATACCTATGCATAGAAAGAATTTTTGGACTAACCAATGGATGCAAGATCCTAGAAAGAATTTTTTGCAGATTCTCCATTATGATCCTAGTGCGAAGTATAAGAAAAGTTGGGGATCATTGAAGAGAAAGAGAGGATTAGCACTTTTTTACAGTTGCAGAAGACCAAGACATCTTGCTAAGGAATGCCCTGGGAGAAACCCTAGTTGCCTATATTGTAAGGCTATAGACCATGAACTATTGGATTTCCCTAGAATGATTGCTAGACTTGAAAAGATGAGTAGGGAGAAAACAAACCATGAAGGAGATCAAGAGACTAAGATTATAGAAGAACCCCAGAAAGAATCAGAGATTATGTTGCTGAAAATGAAAGAAACCTTGGATGAACATAAAGATGTCAGTTTGTCAGAGATCTTCAAAGAAAAGGAGAAAATCGAAGTAAGAATAGGAGACTTCGACATTGACTGTTCTCTAGATGAGGGAACAAAGATGAAAATTATGATAGAAAGTACTTGGGAAACCCTAGGAAGGCCTGTTATGGTTCCTTCACTAGGAAAAAAAGGATTGTTTAAAGGAAAAATGGTAACCCTATGTGGTAGGATTACCCAGATAGCTATGATTACCCATGGAGCTTCGACGGAGGAAGAATTTGAAGTTATTAAATTTATTGAGGACTATGCCCCATTTCCAACTTTGTTAGGCAAGATCTGGATTGAAAAAGACCAGATCCGATGAAAAGAAGAAAAGGAATCCCTAGAACAAAAGAAGCAAGAACTAATGGAATTTATGACTAGAAAGATCGCCTACTTGATGGAAGAACAAGAGAATAGATCTAAGCTATTAAACACCAGAGAATTGGATTTCGAAGCTATAAGAGCATGAGAGGAACCACAGAAGACCAAAATACCTAATCCATATGATGAAGGTGTATTACCCTTGGATCTGAAGAAAGAATCTCAACATCACGAAGTGACTATGTTGAGAGAGGGTAAGGATCATAATGAGAAAAGGATGACCGAGACGAAGCTCACCGGTAAGAAGGCTAGGAAGCTAAGTAAGAAGAGAGCCAATATTGAAAAGTTACAGAAGATTCCACAGGAAACTTTGTAGAAGGAAAAATCCCAGGAATTGAGCTTCGCCAGGATACCAGAACAACGACATATGGCACTTCCCCATGGCGAAGAAATATAGCTGTTGGACTGATATACCTGTTCAACTTCCGCTCAAATGGGCAGAAAAGAATTAAAAGATCACTACCAGACCGTTGGACCATGCCATAACAAATGGATCAACGTTCATGAAATCTTCATACCCATTGCAAGCAGACCGTTGATGAATTTCCTATTTATCTCGTCGTGCCGTGCCCGAAGAACACTTTTTCCAACTAAGAAATCGAAGCCCGTAGAACTAGTGATTGTCTACAATGATCATTTCAAGTAGATTTTTCATCCTAGTGAAACATTTTGAGATCATCGTGACCCCGATTATCTTTCCAGAGTGCATATGTCTGACGAGCTCACCGAACTTGAGGAATCCATCACAGAGGTCCTTATTGAGTTAATGACTGAGAGAACCATGTCAGAAAGAAGAATGTCCACCGGAGTCCAAGCATCATTGATGGGAGGAGTGAAAGCCTCCCCGTCAACTACTCGAGAAGGAACATCTTCAGCCAACATAGAAAGAAGAACTAAGCATAAGGACAACATAGCCAACACGAAGTGAGTGCCATCCATCCTACCAAATTACATACCCCCTATGAGCGGTGAGATTAACAGGGATAGTGTCCCTAGAGAATTTGAATACACCCTAGTCACTGCATACCTACCGAAAGGAGTGTGCACCTACTGCGTAGATCAAGACAAGGTTATAGTGTTGAAGTTTTGCGAATTCAACCTAGGGGACCATAAAGCTTACAACATGCTTGCCCCATATAAGTACTTGACGAGAACTAAGGGCAATAACTCAAAGCTCATCCCTCAACAATGGAGGATGAACCTCACACAATCTACTTTTCTCAACGTTATGAAAGTACCGCACTTCGACAGACACCAGGAGGCGAATGCTTGTGTAAAACTAATTCTATCAAGTTACCACAAAGGATACATGTGGTTAGATCGTCACATAACTGTTGATCCAGTGCTGATCAATAGGATCATCGGGCTTAGCATGCAGGGTCCTGATCCCCATGAGTACTATCTTGGAAAGACTGTAAACCGCACTCTTGCACAGAAGATCAAATAAGCCTATGGCGATGTTGAGAAAGGAACGAGAGGCTACAAGGTAGCTACCATTGAAAGTGGTGCAGTGTGCCTAGCATGTCAACTGATCATAGGGAAGTTGGTATGCAAGAATCGACCAACACAAGTATCTGGCTTTGTAGTTGACCTTGCAGGAAAGTGCGCTGAGGGACTACAGATGAACTGGGCGAAGTACCTGGTGAATCAAATGGAGATTGACTACAGAGAAGCCTAGGATCAGGGGCATGAATTCCATTTTAGCTGGCTCCTAATATTGATCACTTTTGTTGCATGGGAGCTACCGGAAGGCACAGAATTCTCGGACCTGGACCCCTTTGAGCCACTAGACACGAAGTTCAGTACATTATGGTACTCAAATGACATGAGCAAGCAATGGAAATCAATGTCATTTTCCACACGTACTATAACCAATTGAAAGCATCCATAAGGAGTGAACCACACATAACCCCGAACACTTTACAGAGATTTCGACCTCTGATAAAGTTCAACGTGGACTGCCACTTTATATACCTAACCCCATGCACTGATGAGCACCAGGAACAACTTTAGTACTATTATAAGCTGACAGACGAAGACCTGTAAGAGATCACCAAAGAATGGTCGACAGACCTCCTTGTTCTAGCAGACCCCACAGAAATGTTCGACATTGGCAGCCCCGGAACCATGCAGGATACACCTGGACCCAGTAAGAGAAAGAAAGAAAAGTCAATGAAGAATACTGAAGAAGTCTAGGATGTTGAAAGCCTATCTGTAAGGACGACTTCCATTACACCAGATGAAGCAGATGATGACGAAGAAGGTATAGAAACCCAGAGAGTCAAAGTACCACCACCTTAGGATGAAGAAGACTCATCGAAGAAAAGGAAGGTCTCACCTTTGAAATCTTCCTCTAGAAAGAAACCAAGAACCCCTGTAACCAAGATGCAGACTGCCCTCATGTTGGATGATTTTGATTTCATTGTTGCAATGGTCAATGATGCTTCAAAGGAAATCATAGAGAAGAAGGAAAAAATGTATAGCCAAATTGAGATCGTATTCTAGGGAGTACAACAAGCACTCCAGTCTAGCCAAGCAACCTCTACTGCACCTCTGCCAGAAGGAACAATAGAAGTGGGAGATGAATCAGTTCAGCTCCGAAATATTGCTGATACATTGAAGTATGCCTTTGACATGCTCAGGAAGAAAAATAATAGGCTACCCAGGGCCTAAAGAAAGCACAGGAGGAACTTACTGAACAACTCTGAGTCACACAACAAGATAAGAATTCTCTCCAATAAAAATTTGAAGACATGGCAAAGATCCAAAAAGAGAAAGAGCAACTGCTCGCAAAGCAGATAGGAATTGAAGAAGCAGTCAACAGAGAATTTCACTCTGTGACCATCTTAGAGAAGAAGGTCGAAGATCCCATAGAGCACCAAGTGATGAAGCTGGCTGAAGTTATTCAACAACTTCAACAAAAGGTCATGGAATTAGAGCTTCAGACCATACCACAGACTCCGTAAGAAGTGTGTGACCAATGATAATTGAGTTCTCAGAACACAGTCGAGAGGATTAAAACACTTGTTGCGTAATGTAAACAAATAAGTAGCATAAGCACGTAGATATATGAACAACTATCTAAAGACCCAGAGTTGAAGAAACTGGAGTCCCAACTCTAGGAAGCAAAGTAGGAAGCCGATACAGTACAGGTGCAGCTCAAGTTCCTGTCACCCATCAAGAGGATGAAGAGATCCCAGGAACAACGCACTGCCCAACAACTCATTCTTACCACACAGAATAGAGTGATGGAAGTCACCCAGAAACTCTAGCCAAGCCAGAAGGCGACCTACCTATTGTTTGAAGAAATTGAATGCCAAGGAACACTACTTGAACAAGTAGTTGCTACAGTTGAGAAACAACTAGAAGGACCTATTAGAGAAATGGTTGTTCAGGATTTTGCTGAGAAAGAAGCAGTAGTACAGAGACAAGTTGAAGCATCTCGAGCCAAGCTCAAGACCTTCAAGGTAGAGTTACCCATACCTGAGTGACTCAGGACGAGTCACAGGTGAGTGTTGGGGACTGGTTGGCCCTTGACCAAGTTTTGAGGAACACTTGGTCATATTTTACTGTTTTTGGGACTTTGACAACTTGTCAAAGATGGAGCACAATGTGAATCGGAAATCATGGAAGCTAGACCCCTTTTTGGGTCCTTTTAGGGTTTTGGGATAATGTAATGGGGAAGGGATGTCGACCTTGGGTTCACCCATGCTTAGGCCCACTTTTGTAATGTATAAATAGATAGGCAATGTAAGAAGTAGTAGAAGTTTTTGCTTAGTGCACTTGGTGATTGCTTAGTTCAAGTTGGCTAAAGTGCTAAGAGTTGGATCTGTGTGATCAAGTATTGTAAGGGTTTGTGCATTTTGTGTAAGACTTGCAGAGCTGAGTGCAAGTCCCTGTGAGACACTGTAGAAGGCTTTGTGCTATAAGGCAAGGAAGAAGGATCTATTTACTACGTATCTCTTCTGTCCTATGCGCAGTAGGTTTCAGAGGCTTTGTGCTGTAACCAATTGAAGACATTAATAAAGAAGAAGACTTTGTGGACGTAGCCCCAGGGTGGGGGTGAACCACGGTAAATATGTGTGTTGTGCTTTGTGCCTCGATTTGATGTGCTTGTCTCTTCCTTTGCTAAGTGCTTTGATGTGTTTAGATAAATATATTTATGCTTTGTGCTTATGAGCTATGAATGAATGTTATCTCTGATATGTATAAATATGCTTAGTGTTGATCTACAAGATCTGATCTGTTTTACTATTACTAAGTGATGAAAGATCTTATATCTAAGTAAATGTTGCAATGATATGTGATATCTGTGAAGTATAATAAGACTAAATATTGATGAAGATTAACTTCTAAGTGCTCTGTTAAGTGTTAGAATCACAGGTCTGTGTCCCAGCTAAGACTGAAGACATCTGAGTCTTGCAACCACCCCTGCCTCTACCTCGGGTGAGACTTCATCTCCTTCGCAGGTGTTGCCAGAAGGGCCGGTAGTTAGGGTTTTGTTGGTGCATTGTTTTAGCGTTGAACCCTGGGTCTACCCTTGTGCCAACACTACCCTCACATTAATTACCCTAATTTTTCTTACTCCCCATACTAGTCATTTTCCTTACTCTCCACTCTCCATACTTAGTCATTTTTTCTACTCTCGAGACTCCATACATAGTCATTTTCACCTTCCTCTCTACTCTTCATACTTATTCATTTTCACCTTCCTCTCTACTCTCCTTAGTCATTTTCCTTCTTCTCTACTCTCCATACCTCTCTACTCTCCATTCTCATTGATTTTTACGACTCTCCAAAGTCATTTAAACCTTCCTCTCTACTCAACATACTTATTCATTTTCCTTCTTATCAACTATCCATACCTCTTTACTCTCCATACTTGGTCATCTTTACTACTCTCCAAAGTCATTTTCACCTTTCTTTCTACTCTCCATACTTAGTTTTTTTCCTTCCCTTCTACTCTCCACACCTCTCTACTCTCCATACTTATTCATTTTCACTACTCTCCATACTCCATACTTAGTCATTTTACTTACTCTCCATGCACCTTTACTTATTCATTTTTCATGAATGTGGATGTGGGAGACCCCCCTTCACCCATTCCTTGAAATCCCACAACCCGCATTTCTGTAATCCTCAATTTGCACCTATATTTTTGCATCACTGAAATTGCATCCTGATGACTTAGCTAATATTACTGAGTTTTACACTTAGTTAGTTTCTTGAATTTTTTAATGGGGAATGTGGGAGCCCACATTATGATTTTTATACATCACTTATCCCCACAACCTGGATCCACACAACTTATTTTTACTAATTCTTTTTACAAAGTTTAACTGACCCACATTTCCCTACTTCTGCATAATCCTATTTTCCAATATTATTGAAATTATTCATCATGTTCCTATCTTATTCATTATATTCCTAAGTTTTATTCACCCCCCTTTCTTTGGAATATTGCGACACGTGGCAGTGAAGTGGACCTATCACATTGGGACATGTGGAAATGAAGTGGACCTATCCTTGGGTGACACTTGGATGATATTTTTTGGACACAAATAATTGGGCAGTGACTTGTCATGATGACTAGGCGATAAAGTGGCAACCAAAATTTACACTATACATAAGCTACAAAGGGTTCCATGGCTCTCTACTTCACACACAAAAAACATGGGATGTCATTTTGCTTATAGACATAATATGAGAACTATTCCATGATGCGTGTAGGATAAATAAGGTTGATTCTCAAATCAAGGGTCAAGAATTCATGTAAGGAATAGATCAATGACTATTCGATGGCTATCTTTTGGAGGCCATAACGTTTGATATTGATGTCCAAAATGAGAAAATGAGAGATCACTAGAAATATAGAGACATGAAAAACACTTTGGAATTGGTTTCCGTGGCTGGAATGATATTTATCATGCCCTAACAATAAAACCAAATTCATGACTATTTTGGAATTGACAAGTAATTATTTTTCGAAAATGATTTATTAAAAGAAATTTATGAACTTATAAAGTGGGTCCCAGTTGATGGCATAGATATGAAATTTCACATATACAAAGCGGAAAATAAAACTGTAACTCTAACCCTAATGAATCTTCAAGAAAATGAAGAGAATATTATAAAATAATATGCAAAAGGAATTCAAATATTCTAGTGGAGAGTTTTCAAGAAACAAGTTTTAACTTTCCAAGATTTTGTGAATTAACCTGCTTAACATTCTCCCTTGTATTTATTTCTACTTGATTTTTTCCATCAAATTTTCCATGTATGTTTTTCAAAAGGAATATTTTATTCCGTTCAACTCTTTCTCTAAATTCTTCCAATCATTTTTTATGATATTCCAGGTCCAGAAGATACAAATCCTTGATTGTAAGAAGAAAATGTAGTTTAATTTAGTTTATCTAATTGTCATTGGGATCTTGTTGAGGATTTTTCATCATTCTTGTTTCAATAATTATTAAACTTTTTACATTTGTGATATTGTTATTAATTTATCCCTCAAAGAACTATTCAAGTGCCAAGTTGTTTTTATGAATCCGTGTGGTAGATGTATCAATGGATTCTTGAGCAGATGTTGATTTACAAACTCATTTGATATTAAAAAAGAGGTTGTGTAAAGTTATTTGATGACATGTCCATTTTATATTCCTTTCATTTTGCAAAGTCATGGGTGATTCTATATTCACATTATTTTAAGAAGGACAAATCTATGTTGAGAGAAAACTCTCTAGATAAAACCGTTTTTAGTTATATTTACTCCCTTTTCTTTCTTGAATGAGATGATGTGCTTGAAAAGTACATCTGTATATAAGAGTTTGTACATTTATAAAAACGATTTTTTAAATATGTATATGTGAGTTTTATTAGAATAGTTGTTGAGGTTTTCTAATGCAAGCATCTAAGTTCAAAAGAAGAATCTTCCATATATCAATAAATAGGAGTACCACCTCTATAAAAATGCAGTAGGATTTATCCTCGTGATGTTGTATTCAAGACCTTGAACAATATTAAAGATAAACAGTGACCCAGGTAGAAGGGGATTCAACATCGGACATAGAGGATTTGTGCAATAAGAATGTTGATAAATAAGAGGAAGGTAGACCATAATGGAAAAGAAAAGGTAAAACTCGAGGAGGATTTTGAGGTAGTGGCCAAAATTGTGGTGGCTATAGAAGGAAAATTTAATGCTGCAAATGTGGAGAATAAGGTCACATATTGTATTAAACTCCATGGAGAAATGGAGCACATGGAAATGAATCTAAAACACATTTAGCACAAGGAGAAATTAAAAGATAAAATTACAACAATTTCAACAATATTTGAGAGATGAGAATTTGATGTTGTGCAGGGTGAATATGACACAACATATCAACAAATACTGGAAGAAGAGATATAGTTGAGGAAGCGTATCTTCAAAACCCAATGGAAGTATGTGGGTAAGTGTTGTACGATCATCATTGACTTGGGTGGTACAAATATATGGTAGCAATCGAAATGGTTAGGAAACTAAGATTAATGCAACAAAAGAAACCTGATCCTTATAAGTTATTTTAGTTTCAAAAAGGTAGAGGTGAATATCACTGATTAGTGTAAGGTGTTTTCTCACATTGGTGAGTGCGAGGATGAGAAACTATGTGACATGATCCTTGTGGAAGCATGTCACTTTTTGTAGGGGAGATTGTGGCAATTTGATCATTGTGTAATGCATGATGGGAGAAAAAATGCACAAACCATCTTGAAGTGGAAGGAGACTCTAGTTGGTGCTCATGAAGGATGAAGACCATATATAAATTTTGTTTGTGGAAACACTATATTTTTTTACTTCTATAAAAGAGAGTAAGGAACATTATGTTGTAATTTTTCAAGGGAGGTGGCAGAAGGATAACACAACATGGAAAAGAGAAGCATATAAGAAGATATAGATTCCTAAATAAGTTAAAATTTATTGAATGTGTTCCCACATTGTGAGGAAATATCCACCTAACGTGTTGTTTCCAAAGAGAGGAATTTCACATGAGATAGATGTATTATTGAGAAGCACATTACCAAATCAAGACATGCACAAGATGAATCGAATATAAAGAAAATGTTGAATCAATAAGCTAAGGATTTATTATATACATGTTTTAAAAGAGAGAGTATGATCTTACAAGCAATACCAACATTTTTGACCTCAAAGAAAATATGGAATACGAAAAATGCTAATGCAGGAGCATCCTTGGTGTAGTCAAATATTGTAGCCATCAAAATGTTTTTCCTATTTTGGTTTAATGTTTCAATGCCTCTCAATGGTTCATGGTAAGGATGATCATAGAATGATGGACATAACAAGTAGGGTTCTATGTATATAAAGGGATTGATCCATGGAGATATCACATTTCAATCATTTTTTGGTGCCATATAGCATCATTCCTAGATGAGTGAATTCACAACATGGATGAGGTTTTTTATAAGACATATTGATGCATTATCGAGGGATACCCATGAGATATTGGTATCACAATGGAAATATGACAAAATTATGGAAGGGATATTGACAACAAGGACACATGGTGGAAATACATAGGATTGAAGTGTTATCTCACTGAGAAGTGATCCTCATACTTGAGGATACACTTTTTGATTAATTGGGTTGGTTGTCATTGATGTCAACCCTTGAAGAAAGTTTGGTAGTGAATTCCGGTAGCACAGAGGTTTAGGTAATGGAACCAAGTTTGATTGATGTATAATGGTATGAGTTTTGATATATTTGTAGGTAAGACTATTCTAGCTAGATAGTACATGTCATGCCATTTTTTATGGTATGTGGAATGTCACATAACTCCTCACGGTTTGAGAGTTATGGACTTACGAAGTTGAAGGACCCTCATATGATTGGCTTGAAACCCCAAAAGGTCAAATAAGTTAAAGTGTTTGCAAAGAATAAATTATTTAAATAATAAAGTGAAGTGACAAAGTCAAAGAGGATTATTTAAATAATAAAGTGAAGTGACAAAGTCAAAGAGTATTATTTAAATAATAAAGTGAAGTGACAAAATCAAAGAGGATTATTTAAATAATAAAGTGAAGTGACAAAGTCAAGGAGGATTATTTAAATAATAAAATAAATAGAGAACTTTCTAATTATGGAACGTGATTATAAGAGATTTAACCCTAAAATGAGGAAAATGGTTTAAGTGGTCAAGTGGCTATTAGATACATGGACAAGTGGAAAATTGGGCAAAGTTGGACATAGGTGACTATGTGGAAAAAGTGGCCTAGAAGATGCTTGTAAGGAAGCTACTTGGAGAGTATAAATAAGAGGCAAGGCTCTCTCATTTTAATCACACTTGAGCATATTGAATATCTATAGGTGATTGAGGTAACCAAAGGATATCTAAGCCTAATTTCAGAGAGAAGGTGAAGTAAAGAAGGCCGAAATTCAAGGGAGGATAAATTGTTTTGATGATGCTTTCTAAGGTATGTTATTTACAGGTCATCTCACCATTTTCACAATAACTTTTTTTATAGAATGATTCAGACCGTAAAATTGGGAGTTCATTGAGGAAACATATCCAAGTACTTGTGTTACTAATTTCATCTCTTGGGTCATTGTATTTTTGGATTTACACTCTATGGAAAATAGGGTTTGTGGCTAGTCTTGAAACTAGTCTAAAACAGGTGTTTTAGGTACAAACGTCATAGATTATTCATAAAATATCCAAATTCAGTAATACCAAATGTGTTGGTTAGAGTACAGTCTGTAGTATTATGTGTAAAATTTTCATATGCATACAACAAATATTCCATGCAGGGCACACTATACAAGTTCACTCTCTAGAATAAGACAAAATTCAACAAGGTATGGCATTTTTGTTATAATTCCTTTTATGAGATGTTACAAGTAGTGACACCTAGAGGAATTGCATAAAACACGCTGAAGAAAATTGTATACTATTTTCAAAGATTTATTCATTACATGTACATAGTTATGATTATTTCAAGTTAGGGTTGTTGACTAATCCAAAACTAGTTATGTGAGACTAAAGTAAAGTTTGATGGAAATGCTAGTCTCTTGTTGTTAAAGTTAAGGAAGGTTTGTAGGTTGAGGTACAGGTTGGTGTATGGCTTATGAACTTGTTTATGGTACAAGTTGTTTATAGGTTGTTTGGTACAGGTTGGTGCATGGTTGATACACTTGTTTATGGTATAGGTTGATTACAAGTTGAGGTACAGGTTGATGCATGGTTGATGCATGCTTTAGTTTATTGGTACAGGTTGTTTGGTTCTAGTTACTTAGTATGGGTTTACATCAATATGTCTCATAGTGATATTGTGACAATGGTTCCATCATTCTACTTATACGTCAGGGCGGTTGGACGGGGAAAGGACAGGTGGTTGTAGCCACCTTCCATTTGTAGCCAGAGAACATAGGGGGTTTTAGCCTCCTTCTGGTTGTATCCAGAGAATTGGGGAGTTGGAGTTTCCTTCAAGTTGTATCCTGAGAAACTAGGGGGTTGGAGCCTCCTTCCAGTTGAAACTAGAAAACAAAGGAAGTTGGTGCTTCCAATGAATGTAATTCTTCAAGACATATAATAAAAATAATTTCATGGTTTTCTCTTTCTTTGGGTTTCCACATAAAAACATGGGTGTATTATGTATGTGTATGATTGTTCATTTGTTCATTGTTTATTTACTCTACAAATAGTGGATGATAATGCTACATTGATACAACACTCAGATTATATGGTTAAAAAGGATTAGATTTCTCTTTTACCGATTCACCCCATGTCTCTGTAATCCAACAACACTAACCATTAGATGATTTTAATTTCTGCTATCTAGTGAAATTATTTGGGAGAGGTTGGAAGAGATGGATTTTTCTTCTTCTTATGGAATGAGGATTGTTTGATCAACATGATAAATAAAAGATCTTGTGATATGTCACTATTATTTTGCATGATGTGACACTTATCCCATCAATGCAACCCCACAAATGGTCACATTATATGTCATGACACACCAATGAAATGTCAAATCTATCAGTTATACCCAGTGATGAATATTTATGTTTTGACAACCAAGGAGTTAAAACTATTATCATGGTTCAATTTATAAATCCTCGCATAAATAAAATCACATGGAACGTGGGGGCATGGATTTTTTTTTCTTTAGAATAAATACATTGTGTAGAGTAGCTTAGCCTCTAAGTTTTGACTTTGTGATCGTAATGAACACAACAGTTTGGAATTGGAGAACTAATAAAGTATACAAAAATTTCTTCATTTCCTTCTTCTATTAATAATATGTGAGATATTTGTATTAGGTCGAGTTTCTTTTTGTTCTGTACTTTGATATTGCAGGATTTTGCTTGTATTAAGTGGTATCATATCATATTTAATCCTACAATGCGAGGAAAAATCTAGTAAGAGGAACATTTTAGGTATAAGCAATGAGGAGAACATAATTTTCATGTAAGAATATTGGGTAGAACTATGAAGGTTAGCAATGTGGTAGGTTTTTGAGATGGAGGAAATCAAGAGTTATTGGTTGAGAAGATTTGCAGTTTTTGGTATGCTACATAGAGGAGTAAGGGGATCCATGAATATAGAATTATAATAATTGAGAATGTGAAAATTAGGATTGAGATGGAGGAAATCAAGAGTTATTGGTTGAGAAGATTTGTGGTTTTTGGTATGCTACATAGAGGAGGAAGGGGATCCATGAATATATAATTATAATAATTGAGAATGTGAATATTAAGATTGAAAACTAGGTAGAATAAAGATACAAAATAAGGATCATAACTAGAATTGAAAGTAGAGTATACAAAAATGATTAGAAATTGAATCTTGGAATGAAATTGCTCAAAATTTTGAGAGATAATGGGAACACATGAATATTAGTCCAAAGTCACGATGGTAGTTTGAAATAAAAGATAATAGGGGATTGGATATGTGAGGTGGAGAGTTACTTTGCATACAAAAATATTTAGGAACGTCAAAGGGTAAAATTCACTTCCACGAAACTGAAGGGACACACTGCCTTGTGGTGGGACTTCATGTAGAAGGAGTGGGTTCAAAAGAAGAAGGAGAAAATTAAAACTTGGAACAACATGGTGAGGAATTTTCATAAAAATTGATTCTCATCATACCCTATACAAGTAAGTATGGACCCTGAGACAAAGATATTTGAGTGTCTAAGAATACATTGAATAATTCTATTGATTGGAAATTCAACCTAGATTGAATGAACTAGTAGACCAAAGGGTGGCAAGTTATGTAAATGGATTTAAATTTATAATTCAATATGATTTGATTACTCAAATTTATGTTATGTGGAATAATCTTATCAAGTAGTGTGGAAGGTAGAAGAGAATTCGGTAAGGACATCACAAAGTTCCAAATGAAAAGGAATGATAGAAAGGGGAAGGAAAACAAGTCGATGAAGACAAATAAATGTGAATAATGAGGAAGTAGATAGAACCAACAATACAATATCAAGAGGAGGATAGAATTCTAATGTACACTAAGGATATGGTAGCGATAGAGGTGTAAAATTTAATGATACTTTCTTTAAATATGGTACATTTGCACATTGAGCACATCAATGTCCACATAATATGAACAAATGAAGAAGGAATGATGCTATAACCTAGGTTACATGAGAAACCTTAATTTTTAGGGATAAAATTTATTCTATACATAGAGAAAAAGTAGAAAAATTGATGTTCAAAAGATGATATTGAAGCTAGGAAAACAACCCGAAGAAAAGGAACCATAGAAAAGGTAAACCATTTTCAAGACCAAGTGCAAAATTGAATGTAAGTGTTGTAACTTGATTATACGTGTAGGTAGTACTAAGAATTTAGTTTCCACATAAGTCATTCAAAAGTTGAATTTGGATTGTGCATCCCACTCAAATTCCTATAGAGTGTCTTAGTTGTAGAAGGAACATTAAGTTTCTATGTCTAAACAATGGTTGTTGAGTTTCCACATTGGAGACTATAAAGACTAGATTTTATTTGATGTTGTACCAAATGAAAATTGTAAAATTCTATTAGGGAGATCTTGGAAATGTGATAGGGATGATTTCCATGATGGGGATAAGAACACATATGCGTTTGAGAAGGATAGGCTAAGATTCAGGTTGCACCCCATGAAGGAAAATGGTAGAGAGAGTAGAAACAACAAGGTGATGTTATGTTCAACCAAGGACTTTTTTTAAGAAAGTGAAGAATTAAAAGTTTTTTATTGCACTTTTACCAAAGGAAAACTAAGAGGGAAATTTGATAATTTATGCACCACCAAGATCACTTCTTCCCCACCAGCATAAATTGAGTCTTTGTTATGACATACCATGATAATAGTTTTTTCTGGTAAAAACTTGACTGTGAATGCTTCCCATGCTTTGTGACAACATCTTGGTTGACAATGATATCAACTAATATCACAACATTTGGCTGTGTATCCAGATCTACCTCTCCTAGTTTCAAACTATACTTGTTTGGGTTACTATTGCTACACTACAATGCATATGCACCCATGCCAAGGTCAAGTATTTTTTGGGTTATGCACTAAATATGTTTGCATACGCTCTTCAAAGGTAGAGCTAATAAATTAGTGATGCAGGAGCATATCTCCACGTCAGCCAGCCAGCCAGCCAGCCAGCCATGTCTGCGAATTCAAATCGCACGTTGAAGAGAGGCGCAACCTCATCTAAATTTGAATTCAATGTAATTTAAATGCTTAGGTTGTTGAGCCAGGAAGTCGTGCCTTTGTGCAGACGTAGAGTAGATCGGCCTTTAATGCTTTTATGGCTGAGATCTAGATCCAGATTCTGGACTAGACAACCCATTCAACGTAATTGAATAGGGTAGGTAGGTTGGAGGGAAGCGCTCAAAGAGCCCCCTCAGGTAAAAGAGATTTAGAATATATCATTTTGATAGTAGTTGTAGTGGAGGTGATATAGGAAGAGTACAACTAGCGAAAAGATGAGAAGAGCCAGAGAGAGCTCGAGGACACCATTGTAAAAATACAGGCGTTTTGCCATTTTTAATACAAAACTACAGTTTTTCCTGCATAATTTCTGTATTATATGGATGTCTGTGTGTGTTCTTTATATGCTGTGAATGTATGCTAGGGATTTGCAGGTTGTTTTGATTTCCAGGGTTGAAGGTCTTTGAGGTTTCATGCCAGGAGGGCATGACAGAGTGCTACGGACTCTGAAGACCGGTGCATTGATGCACTTCTGAACTCTGCATGGTCAGACAGGGACGTGCTATGGCACAGAAACTGGAATCAACAATTCAGAGGAAGAAGACATCAAGGTTGTTGAACACCTTGAAGGCAAGGCTGTGGATGAGAACACAGTTGCAAACAGAATCATGGAGGATTCTTTGAAGCTCTGCCAAGTGGGCATTGAGCATGTGCATTGTGGTGCATTTGAGGAAGAACTCTGCTGAGAGTTTGAATAAGAAAACAGAATCATTGAGGGTTCTATAGAGCTCTTCTAGGAGGGCATCGAGAAAGTGCAAGGAGTGCACAAAAGAAGACAAAACTGTTGAACGTTCTGCGAAAGGGAAACTTTACCAGGTGGGCATTGAGACTGTGTGCAGGTAGGCACAAGAAGAAATGAACTCTTTGAGTTCTGGAAGCGAGGAAGGATCCACTGAGGGATCTTCACAGGGTTACTGAACACCCTGAAAGCTCAACAAGAGGTTGCTGGAGCAGAAGGATAGCCAGGAGGGCATTATATTCTCCATCAGCAGGAGAAGAAAGAAAGGATAGAATCCCTTGGGGATTCGAGAGTAAAAGCTCAGGAGGAACAATGTTTTCATATGCGCAGCAAGAACTCAAGGTCATGGATTTCATAGAAGAGAAAGAAGAAAAAGGTTGAGGCCTTTGAGAACTGGAAATTATTCCAAGTGGAGGAAGAAAGTGTGCAAGCTCAGTAGGGAGCACCGTAGCCGTCAGATCGGCTAGAGAAGAAGATCTGGACCATTGGTTTCTACGTCCAGGAGAGGAGGAGATCGTGAGTCATCGGATCTCACTCAGATACCCATCATTCATTGGATCGGGTGAAGGAGTGCAGAGTTTAGCCTTTGGAGTGAGTGCGCAGAAGAAATGATCTGAGTCGTCAGATCTGGAGAAAATTTCCTGTCAGCCATCAGATTGGATAGGAGCTGCACGAGGTTTACCATCGGGACTTCATCCATCGACATATCGGGAGTCATGAGGACAAGAAAGTTGAGACACTTCAAGTCTCGAAACACCGGGAAGATCTGGATCATCCGCTAGCGGAGATCAAGCAACCGTGGGTATATTGGCTATCGGGAAATCAGAGTTCCTGAGATCGAAAAAGTTGGGACATCACAAGTCTCAAAATCCCAGAGAAATCAGGATCGTCCATCAGAGGAGGACATGTGGCAGAAATCAGAGCCATCGGGGAAAGTCCCGACAGGAAGTCATTGATCGACGGTTGGGGCCATCGGGATATCAGAAATCCTAGTGACAAGGTGTTTGGGCATTTCAGAATCACGAAGTCTGAAACCCCAACAAGGAGGAAAGCGCCATCGAGGGGGAAGCTATAAATATATTGGCGCATCGGAGATTGACATTTCTCAAGTCCCGAGGATGAGGCGTTTGGGACATCAAAAGTTGCGAAATCGTGAGAGGCGATCTGGACCGTCCATCTAGAGAGGACGCGTGGCAGTGAGCGAGGCCATCGAAAGAGGAGATCCGATAGGAGAGCCACATCGGGAGATCATGCATCGGGTTATCGGAAATCCCATGGACACGAAGTCTTTGTAATTTGGAATCGCGAAGCCCGAAATTGCGACAAGGAGGGAAGTGCCATTTGGGTCCAGTTGTCGGCATAGCGGAGGATATAGATTCGAGAGATCGACAGTCCCGAGAGCAAATGCGTCTGGGTATTTGAAACCCCAAAGCCCGATAAAATTTTTTCCTATGGAGGAAATTGGTCACGGTCTGGTGCAGAGGCCGAGAAGATGAAGAAAAAGACCTGTGGGTCAGATTTTTACAGTGATTCCCGAGTGAATCCAAGGAGCCGCTTCGGCTCAGCAGAAGGGATTTTTTATTGATCCTGTGAGAGGGCGAGGAGTTTCCGGAGGTGACACGTGCCTGGATCAAGTGGTATCAGAGCTTGATTCTTGTCTGTATATTTCAGGCAGGAAGAGGCAGAAAGAGGAAAAGAGCACTCTGATACACATCAAGTGGTATCATAGCCTGAACTCTGTTTGTATATTTCAAGCAGAGGGAGGAAGACAGAGTGCTGAAGACTCTGTAAGGATTTTTTTGCAGGTAGGCAATGATCAAGGAGGCAGTCAGGAGGACTGTAAGGAGAGATGGAAACACTCGGGATGCAGAGTGACAACAGGTTTGCTAGGAAAGCAGGCAAAGACAACACCATGGTTACTGAAGACCATAGGCATGCTGGGAGGAAGAGTAAGGTAGAAAATCTTGCATGGATGGATAGAGAGCTCGTTGATATAAGAGTGGAGATGAAATGGATTGCATTGAAGATGCAACTAAACGTGAGGATAGATGAGCTAGACTTAAAGCTGCGGCAGGATAAGAAGCCGATATGGGTGTATGAGTGGCCCATGAAGAAGGAAAAAGTGAAATGGACAGTCAAGAAACTGATGGTTAGGAGACATCGTAGGTTGTTGAGAAAGTGGCCGAGGTATGCTGAAAACCTCAAGGCCACAGAGGAAAAGGTGATTTATGTCTGTGAACCAGAGACTGGGAGAGGTCTCAATGATTTTGAAAATGAATTGGGATCAGTTGAAGATCTCAAGCACTGCCAGGAGGGCAGAGAGGAAATTCCAGTTTTCCAGGAGAGAAAAAAGTTGAGATCACTGTGGGATCTCAGATACTGTCAGGAGGACAACCAAGGAATTTCACATTTCCAGCTGGGCAATGATATGAGGTCGCTGCGGGATCTCAAAGACTGCCAGGAGGGTAGCGGAAGCATCTCAGATTTCCAGGAGGGCATAGATGAACATACGAGACTGTCTGAAAGTCTCATGGACTCGGAGGTGAGTTTAATTCAGCAAGGAGTGTTGATGAAGATGGGATTGGTTGATCTCATAGTCTTCTAGGAGGGAAGTGAACACATCTCATATTTCCAGGTGGGCAGGGATGAGCAGGTGAATTTTGATCAGCCCAAGGAGCTGACAGAACAGATGAGACTATCTGAGAGTCTCATAAATTCAAACTTGAGTTTGGATCATCATGTGCAACTGACCAAGGAGGAATATATGAGATATCTTCTGATGATTGGAGGAATTCAGGTATTTCTACCATTTACCCAGGAGGAGGCGGAAGTCTGTGTTGCAGATGATGCAACAACAACAACAAAACAGTCAGTTGTGACTGTCAAAGAGGAATTGTAGTAGGTGTTTGAAACTTCCCAAGGAGAAGCAAACGAAGGAGAAAATGAGCATTCTGAGGAGTGTCTCAACATATTCAGCCAGGAAGCTGAAGTTGTAGCAGTGGAGACAACAACAGAAGAAGCAAAAGAGGATGACGAGCATTCCGAGGAATGGCTCAACATTTTCAGCCAAGACGCTGAAGAGACTGCAACGTGGGAGTTTGTAGCAGAAGAAGGACAGGAGGCAGACAACATTTGTTTTACTGATCTGTGGGAATAGATAGAATCCCTGGAAGAGAAGGTGAAAGGGCAGAGTGTGCACATCCAACAGGTGAGGTTGGAAGCAGAGGAAGGTATGGGAGATCATGATGATCTGCCCATGTGCCAAAAATTTTTGCAGCTGAGGAGACTGAAAGAACAGGGCCAACCATTGGAGCAACTGGATGCAGTGATAGAAGAGATCATAGAGCTGATGATCCGGTCAGCAGATACTGCCAGTGAGGAGAAGCTGAGAAGAAGCAGAAGAGCAATGGCAACAACAACGCAAAAGAAACAACAAGAAGAAGATGGCGTGGATGAACAACTCTAGGTATTCGTTTGGGATCAAGGAGGATTTCCAACCTCTTAGGTGGGAATCTCATGAGTAGGAGCTCATGATTTTGCAGCTGAGGAGTTTGATGCAGGAGCATCTCTCCATGTCAGTCAACCAGCCAGCCAACCACGTCCGTGAATTTCAAATCGCGCGTTGAAGAGAGGCTCAGCCTCATCTAAATTTGAATTCAATGTAATTTAAATGCTTAGGATGTTGAGCCAAGAAGCCATGCCTTTGTGCAGACGTAGAGTATATTGGACTTTAATGCTTTTATGGCTGAGATCTAGATCCAGATTCTGGACTAGACAACCTATTCAATGTAATTGAATACGGTAGGTAGGTTGGAGGGAAGCACTCAAAGAGCCCCCTTAGGTAAAAGAGATTTAGAATATCTAATTTTGATAGTAGTTGTAGTAGAGGTGAGCTAGGAAGAGTAGAGCTAGTGAAAATATGAGAAGAGCCAGAGAGATCTCGAGGACACCATTGTAAAAATACAGGAATTTTGCCATTTTTAATACAAAACAACAGTTTTTCCTGCATAATTTTTGTATTATATGGATGTATGTGTGTGTTATTTATATGCTGTGAATGTATGCTAGGCATTTGCAGGTTGTTTTGATTTCCAGGGTTGAAGGTCTTTGAGGTTTCATGCCAGGAGGGCGTGACAGAGTGTTGCGGACCATGAAGACCAGTGCATTGATGCACTTCTAAACTCTGCGGGGTCAGACAGGGACGTGTTGCGGCATAGGAAATGGAATCAACAACTCAGAGGAAGAAGACCTCAAGGTTGCTGAACACCTTGGAGGCAAGTCTGTGGATGAGAACACAGTTGCAAACAAAATCGTGGAGGATTCTGTGAAGCTTTGCCAAGTGGGCATTGAGAATGTGTGCTGCAGTGCATTTGAGGAAGAACTCTGCTGAGAGTTTAAAGAAGAAAACAAAATCATTGAGGGTTCTGTAGAGCTCTTCCAGGAGGGCATTGAGCAAGTGCAAGGAGTGCATGAAAGAAGAAAGAACTGCTGAATGTTCTGCGAAAGGGAAACTCTGCCAGGTGGGCATTGAGACTGTGTACAGGTAGGCACAAGAAGAAAAGAACTCTTTGAGTTCTGGAAGCGAGGAAGGATCCACTGAGGGATATTCATAGGGTTACTGAACACCCTGAAATCTCAACAAGAGGTTGCTGGAGCAGAAGGATATTCAGGAGGGCATTATATTCTCCATCAGCAGGAGAAGAAAGAAAGGACATAGTCCCTTGGGGATTCGAGAGTAAAACCTCAGGAGGAACATCGTTTTCATATGCGCAGCGAGAACTCAAGGTCATGGAGTTCGCAGAAGAGAAAGAAGACAAAGGTTGAGGCCTTTGAGAACTGGAAATTCTTCCAAGTGTAGGAAGAAAGTGCGCAAGTTCAGTAGGGAGCACAGTAGCCGTCAGATCGGTTGGAGAAGAAGATATGGACCGTTAGTTTCTACGTCCAGGAGAGGAGGATATCATGAGCCATCAGATCTCACTTAGATACCCGTTAGCCATTGGATCGGGTGAAGGCACGCAGAGTTTAGCCTCTGGAGTGAGTGCACAGAAGAAATGATCTAAGCCATTAGATCTGGAGAAAATTTCCCGTCAGCCGTCATATTGGATAGGAGCTGCACGAGGTTTACCATCGGGACTTCATCCATTAGCATATCGGGAGTCATGAGGACAAGAAAGTCGAGACACTTCAAGTCTCGAAATTCCAGGAAGATATGGATCGTCCGTTAGCAGAGACACGTGGCGGAGATCAAGAAACCGTCGGTATTTTGGCTATCGGGAAATCGGAGTTCCTGAGGTCGAAAAAGTTGGGACATCACAAGTCTCGAAATCTTGTAGAAATCGGGATCGTCCATCAGAGGAGGACATGTGGCAGCAATCGGAGCCATCGGGGAAAGTCCCGACAGGAAGTCATTGATCGACGGTTGGGGTCATTGGGATATCAGAAATCCTGGTGACAAGGTGTTTGGAAATTTTTGAATCGCAAAGTTCGAAACCCCGAGAAGGAGGAAAGTGCCATCGAGGGGCCAACTGTCAATATATCGGCACATCGGAGATCGGCATTTCGCGAGTCCTGAGGATGAGGCGTTCGGGACATCAGAAGTCGCGAAATCGTGAGAGGCGATCTGGACTGTCCATCTGGAGAGGACGCGTGGCAGTGAGTGAGGTCATCAGAAGAGGAGATCCGATAGGAGAGCCACGTTGGGAGATTGCGCATTGGGATATCGAAAATCCCGTGGACACGAAGTCTTTGTAATTTGGAATCGCGAAGCCCGAAATTGAGACAAGGAGGGAAGTTCCATTTGGGGCCAGCTGTCGGCATAGCGAAGGATCGGGATTCGAGAGATTGGCAGTCTTGAGAGAAAATGCGTCTGGGTATTTGAAACCTCGAAGCCCGATAAACAATTTTCCTATGGAGGAACTTGGTCACGGTCCAGTGTAGAGGCCGAGAAGATGAAGAGAAAGACCTGTGGGTCATATTTTCACAGTGATTCTTGAGGGAATCCAAGGAGCTGCTTCGGCTCAGCAGAAGAGGATTTTTGATCGATCCTGTGAGCGGGCGAGGAGTTGTCGGAGGTGACAAGCGCCTGCATCAATTAGACACATTTTACCCTCTATCAATATGCCTATATTATCCATGATTCTAAGTACCTCAGTAAAAAAAAATTGAATGGTCAACAAACTCATAGTACCCATGGTCATTGTTATTTCTCTTCCATACCTATAATTCCATTTAAAAAATGCATTGACCTCAACTAGGCTCACCAACCTTGTATGATGACTTAGTAATTCATTCCATTTCCACCAAACTAACGTAGACCCCACCCCCTTCTCTCCTTCAGGGCTACTTGACCTCCCGGTCTAGGATTGTTTTCAAACACTTGAGTCAGATTGACTCTTCAGATCCTTGCTGGAACCCGAAAAGATCTATCATAGGTCCTTCTTTCCCCAAAGTGCGGGTCCTCTCACCCCACGACTCTCTTCTTATCCCTTTGAATAAAGTTGGAGGCGACACCTGGCTCTCTGTGCCAGGCCCTTTCTATTACGTGAAATTAGGCTGTGTCCCAAGGCTAAATCACACAAAGCACTTTGGGCTTCAAGCTTAAACTCTTCTCATGACAACCAAATCTTACCTTCCCAAACTCCGAATCGGTAAACTCAAACGATGCGAGGATCAACGGTCCCCGTCCCTCCTTCCGATCGACAGCTACGATCTCTTCAGACTTTAGCCTTCGAGAGTCTCTCACTATCCTCCTTAGATATCTTCCAGAGTGCTCTTCCTTTGAATCAACTGATCACTTCCACACATCCCCTCCAGATCCAACGTCTTGGATTCAAGCCGCTCTTCGTGACTTCGCGAAGATCTCTGTTTTCTCTTGGAAAACCTCCCAGATCTCCTGATCTCCTGCCACCAGTCTCCTCTTGAATATGGATGATTTCACAGTCTTCAAGACTTCAACAATTCCTCAACCTCCTTTCACACTTAGCGCAATTTATGCTCGAGACTTAGAATGTTCTCGGCCTTTCCTCTTCTTTCCTTGCAAAGTTCCATGCTAGTCCGTCTGAGACTTTGCTCGGCTTGAAAACTTCAAGGTTCTCAGTTCCTCTGCATCCTTCACTGGAATTTCTCATGCCCTCTCGAAAACTTGACTCCCTTCCTCTTGAGATTGTAAGATGAACTTACAGTATCCTAAGCGCACTCCTTGCACTCGGCTAATATTTTTTACGGCTTCTCCATGAGCCCTTCCAGAAGTCTTAAGGCATCTCGTTTCCTTTGTCGACGTGCTCTTGTAAATCCTTCCTTCGTCAAAGTGTTCAACAACCCTGGGGTTCTCTTAAGGATTACAACACTTCAGAATGTGTTTCTCTTGTACACTCTCGTACTTTATATATGCCCTCATGGAAGTGTATTATAGAGTATTTAGTAACTCTGCGATGTACTTCCTCCTACATAATATTTCTTTCCAAGGTACCCAACCACCTTGAAATTTCCCTTTGATTCTATGAATTATCCTAGTGTTCCCTCCTAACAGCTTCTCTTCTAACTCGACTAAGTTCAGAAACGCACTCCTTGCATCGGATCACATAGTTTTTTCCCTCTGTCGCACACTCCTTGCACTTAGCCATGAGAACCAGACGTAATCGAACACACTAACAGATATAAAATTATAATCCTATTCCTGTAGACGATTTCCAACATACATCTACAACATACATGCATACGAATGACATTCACAACAAAACATCCATTACACGGAAATTAGCAAACAAGAAAATATGTCCTTTTTCTATTAATGGTGGAATATCCATTACAATATATGATTTCGAACTACAACTAAGTCTCGAATCTTTGTTTTTCTCCCCCTATCTCCTATGCATATCTGTGATCTATCTCTACTGGCAACAATACAATAGGGGCTCGACGAGATTCCCTCCAAGATAAGTTAGTGGTGTCTAATCACCATTCAAAACACCTGTCTAATGGGTAGATTACAATGATGGAAATGTGATACAAATCAGATGCAGATCCCTCCTACCATCAACCACTTAATGGAGACCTCATCTACAGCTTGTGTGAAGGCACAACTTGGTTCTTCCAACCTATCAGCATTAATTTCCTTGATCATGATTTAGATTCTCGAAGGAAAAATGAGAGGGTGACGCCTCTCCCTTCTTTGAATGTGCACCACTCGTGCTAATCTACTGGCGCATGCTGAGGTATAATGATGCTCTTGCATCATACTCCCCGACTATAAAAATTCATGAGCTCCTGCTCATGAGCTTCCCAACTTTGTTGAAATCCTCGTGGATCCCAAAATTTATCCTGGAGCTGTCCTCCCACTCCTTTTCTTTTCTTCTATTGCTGCATATTCATATTACCTGCTGCTCGTGTAGGTTCCTTCCTATCCAACTTCTCCTTACTGACCACTTCTTCTGCTGACCTCAACATCAACCTCTGTATTTACTCTACGGATTCTTCCAGCTGCTTCATTGAATGGTTCACCTTGTGCAGTCTACTCGGCTACAAATCTTCATGTTGATCTATGGGTGGATCATCCCGATCTCCCATTCTAATTTCATCTGTTGTGACACTGGCTAGCCACTCTATTGTAGACTCCAATTCCATAGTCTTACTACTAAAGTTTTGTTCATCTACCTCCTATGACATACTAACTCCTGTCAGTTCTTCGACTGGTCCCATTCCAACTCTCTCTAGTTGCAACTCATGCTGGCATGTCTCTTCTGGCATGGCTATCTCATGGTGTCCACCTTTTGGTTCCAAACTGTCAAACCAATCCTCTAGTGCCTTTAACTCCATTTCCCACTGAGTGAGTAACTCAACTGGGTTCTCCTCTTCCATTGGGACAAAATTCAGTATCTTCTCGTTATTCTCCAAGACAGTCTTAGATTGTTGTCCTTCTATTGCATCTACAACATCCATGCTAACCTCTCCTCGATTGTTTGGAAGGAATATCTTGACTCCTCCAATGACCAGAATGCTCCTTTGATCTTTCTCCTCTATGATGAAAGTTTCCAACTTGTCATCATCTTCATTCACGCGGCTTGTAGTTCCGAATGAATCTTCATATGGATGAGGCCTTTCTTCCTTCTCCTCTCCATCTGTCAACACCCCTTACTGACATGAACTCTCATATGAGCTCATTTCTTCTCCCTTTCCAACTTGGAAATTCGAGATGTCTCCTCTTCCCTCCTGGTAGTTTACGATATCAACTGGCCCCTTCACATTGCCCACCTGGAAACCTATGAGCTTCCTCTGAGATCTCTTTTCCTAGCCATTAGGGATTTCGACATATCTCAACCACCTTTTTAACATCTATTGTTGCCTTTGGGCAAAAAAATTTGGAACAACCCACTTAGTTGTCCTTTTCAAAGGCCACTCATATCTCTAGTGAATTCTTGCCTCCTGCTTCATCTTAAATGCTAGCCTCTCTATCTATGCTTAGATTTCACTAAGCTCCTTGTCCATATCTACTTTTCTTTTCTACGGGTAGACTTCTCCTCGACCATGCTCATGAATTTCAATGACCATATTGCTTCACCTTCATCCCACCTGGTTTTTTACCATCTGTTGCACACCTTGCAACAATTCCAAAGAGTATTACACTCTATCTCCCCTCACCTGATGTCTATAGGAGAATTCAAGCTTTGACTCTACTGTATCCAGACTGTCTCCTTTTCCTGAAACAATTTAAGGGTCTGATACTACTCTGGTGCAGACCCCACCTTCTTCTTTCCTTCTATAATATACCATATATAAAAAGTATGCAGAACATAAATAAAATTCTAGAAATGGCAGAATGACAACAATATAACTAGAACAATCACCATAATAGCACTGAAATGATATAAGAATAACAACATAAATAACACTTTGATTCTGAAAGAAATGTTCACGGGCCTCTTCGAGGGGGCAACCTCCAATTCAATAGAGATCTATTACAATAATATCTAAGCTAGGGTTCTCATATCCTAGACTCCTATTTATACTAAATATGTCTATCAAAAGAAGCATCTAGAGGAAGCTCCTTCTAGAAGAGGAAGATTCTATTAGGTCTTCTTACATTCGACTTATTCTATTTTATTGAAAGGCCTTATTAATATTGACCTTTATTACATCTGAATATATTGTTCTACCTATGTGTGGGTTAGGACCCTAACATGTCTGCCCCCTTAAAAACAACCTTGTCCTCAAGTCTTGAGATGTGGAAATTGTTGTAGAATGGTAGTTGGTTCCCAATTGGCATCTACTAGAGTTGTATCTTTCCACTGGGATAACACTTCCTTGATGGTTCTCTGACACAGGCGATGCTCAGGCTAGTCCAAAACATCTTGTGGTTGTATCCAAATGGATCCTTCTTTGGCTAACTCGGGAAGGTTGGTTTGAATTTTGCACTTAGTTCCAATTACCTTAAGCATGAAACATGAAAAACAGGATGTAGCTTATAATGACTGGGAAAAGATAACTGATAGGCCACCTATCCCACATGCTTGAGAACTGTATAAGGACCATAAAATTTGGGTGCTAGCTTCTAACAATGCTCGACCTTGAGGGAATTTTGCTTGTAATCTTACAGTCAAAGAAACACCTGATCCCCTTTTGCAAATTGACATTCAGAGCGACCTTGATCTTCTTGTTGCTTCATGCGATTTTGTGCCATGACCAAATTATCTTTGAGGGTATGAAGAATAGCCTCTCGAACTATAAGTGTTTGGTCAACCACCTAGACCTTCGAGACACCAGGTAAGTATGAGAGAAATGAAGGTGGATTTTTTCCATATATTGCTTCAAAAGGAGTCATGCATGTAGCTATGTGGTATGAAGTGTTGTACCACCATTCAACTAGGGGTAACCATTGAGCCCACTAATTTTTCTTTTCTAAGGCAAAACACCTCAAATATTTTTCCAAACACTTATTGACAACTTCTATTTGACCATCAGTTTGGGGGTGATAAGTTGTGCTGAGATGCAATTGGGTGCCTTGTAGCTTGAACAGTCCTTGCCAAAAAGTGTTGGTGAAAGTTGGGTCGCGATCAGAAACAATAGAATGTGACATGCCATGAAGCTTGAAGACCTGATCCATGAAAATTTGAGCTACCATGGATGCTATAAATAGGTGTTGACGAGCATAGAAATGAACATACTTGGAAAGGTGATCAACAATCACCATGATGACTGATTTATTTCCCAATTTGGGTAAGGCCTGTAATAAAATCCATAGAGATATCCCTCCAAATAGCAGGTGGAATCAGAAGTGGTTGTAGTGTGCCTAGAGATTTGACTATTTCACCCTTGTTGCGTTGACACACATCACATTTAGCTACAAAATTATGAATGCCTTGTTTCATGCCATCCTAGAAAAAAGAGTGTTTGACCTTGTCATAGTTTTTGGTAAACCTGGAGTGCCCAACTGTGGGTGTAGCATGAAGCTCAGAAAGTACCATGGATTTAAGTTTGGATTGTTTTCTTAAATACAAACGGCCTTTGTATCGAAGATCATCATGGAGCCAAGAGTACCCTGGGGAAGCTGGAGCATTGGACTGCAATTGTTGGATCAACTATGAACTTTTTGGATCGTGTGGCCATTCCTGGTGGACGGCTTGGAGCCAATATGGTACAATGAAGGAAAGAGAAAAAATGGATCCGTCATCTTCATACTTTCAGGAAAGTGCATCTGCAACCACATTGTCTTTGCCTTTTTTGTAAATGATCTCATAATCATATCCAAAGATCTTGGTCACCCATTTTTGTTGCTTCGGGGAGGAAATGCGTTGTTCCAAAAAATACTTGAGGCTTTGATGGTCTGTCTTAATTTGGAAGCATTTCCCCAATAGATAAGGGTGCCACAGATCAATGACATGCAGAATAACTAACATTTCCTTTTCATAGATTGATTTGCCCAGATTTCATTCAGACAGTTGCTTGCTAGTAAAGGCCAAAGGCTGACCCTCTTGCATAAGGACAACACCAATTCCTTTCCCTGAAGCATCACATTCCAAGAAAAAGGTCTTTATGAAATCGGGAAGGGCCAGGACTCAGGTGGTGCACATGTCCATCTTCAAGGTTTGAAAATCTTGAGCCACGACTGGAGTCCAAGTGAAAGAGTTCTTTTTCAAAAGTGCAGTGAGAGGTGTTGCAATATTTCCATAGTTCTTAACAAAATTGCGATAATAACTTGTTAAGCCCAGAAATCCATGCAAGCGTTTGAAAGTCTTTGGGTGAGTTCAATATTGCATAGCTTCGATATTTTTAGGATCCACCCTGATGCCATCCTTTCCAACCAGATGACCCAAGTACTCGACTTCTGAGGCACACATTTAGATTTTTTCAAGAAAAGTTGGTGCTGCGAGAGTAGATGGAGAACTTGATCCACATGGGAAAGATGGTTTGTCCAAGTTTTTCTATAGATGAGGATATCATCAAAGAAAACTAAGACAAAATGAAGGAGAAAAGGATGGAAAACATGATTCATGAGGCTTTGGAAGGTGGAGAGGGGCATTACACAAGCCAAAGGGCATGACCAAAAACTCATAGTGGCCCTCATGAGTTCTAAAGGCAGTTTTGGGAATGTCTTCCTCTTTCATATGTATTTGGTGGTAGCTAGAACGAAGATCGAGTTTAGTAAAGAACTGGGCGCCACTCAATTCATCCAAGACGTCATCAATGATAGGGATGGGAAATTTGTCTTTAATGGTTAGTTTGTTGAGGGCACAGAAGTTAGGACACATTCACCAAGAACCTTCTTTCTTCAGGACCATGACAACAGGATAATAATAGGGGCTCGTACTAGGGAAGATAATGCCTGAGTTAAGGCGTTCCTGGACCATTTTCTCAATTTCATTTTTTGGGGAAAATGGGTGACGATACAGACGGATATTGGGAGGAAGGATTCCTGGTACAAGGGGAATGGAATGATCATGAACACCAAGGGGAGGAGGGAGTCCTTGGGGAGTGGAAAAAACCACTTGATGTTTTGAAAGGATGGATTGGAGGTCTTGCAGCACCGTGGGTGTCTTTGTTTCTTGTATGGCATGGAGTTGGGAAATAACACCAGAATAACCTTTTTTGAGCATCTTTTCCATGCGATGGGAACTAATGATCTCAGGTGAACTGACAGTGATGCCTTGGAACTTATATTTTTGGTCCTCCTAGTCAAATTGCATGGTTAATTTCTTAAAATCCAGGAGAATGGGACCCAAAGTCCTTATCCAGTCTGCACCCAACACAATATCACAACTGCCCATGTCGTTAGCAAACATATGATATTTGAGGTGGTAGTCACCAATTTGGAGACACACATTTTCAAAATGCCCTCCACATTTCATGGAGCCACCATTGGCAATCATGATTTGGAAATTATTGACGACATGGATGTAACAATGAGTTTCTTGGGCAATGTGACGATGAATAAAATTATGGGTGCTTCCACTATCAACCAGAATGATGACCTTCCTATGCTTGATGTAACCAATGAGCTTGAGGGTTTCAGAGAAGCCAATGAGATCATTTAGGGAAATGATTAGTTCTACTTCAGGAGGATCTGAGGGAGGGGTTATGTTAGTGGTTTCAGGTGACTTAGACACAAGGGGAGTTTCAACATCCTCTTTCTAAATATCCTCTGAGATGGCCATAAAAATATTTTGTTCCTTACACTTGTGTCCCGAGAAATATTTGTCATCACAATTATAATAAAGGCCTTTGAGTTGGCGTTCAACCATTTCAGCCCTGGTCAATTTTTGGATCTTTAGTGGAGCAGAGGGAGTAGTGGTATTTACTGGTTTAGTGCAAGGGATAAAGGATGGTTTCCGGTTTTGAGAAGATACAACCTATTTTTCTTATTTATCTCTTTTAGTAGCCTCCACCCAACTCTGAGGCCTAGCCATGAGGACATGGGCCCGAATCTCATCCTTGAGGCCACCGATAAACACTCTAGGAAAAAGGCATCAGACATGTCCTTTGTCCAAATCAAAAGAAGCTATAAAGTATTCCACTTTTTATGATTGTTTCAACTTTGTCAAATGGCCCAAATGGTTGGTGTTGTTGGATTACTGAGAGGGGGGGGTGAATTAGTAATAGAGCAATTTAACCATATAATCCAAGTGTTATATCAATGAAGCATTATTATCCAATAACTGCAGAGTAAATAAGCAATGAACAAATGAACAATCATACACATACACA
>ML778717.1:376476-406190 GCA_009831015.1 Picea engelmannii
TCCATCTTCATCATGTATCAATGACAACTCATTGATCCATCTTCATCTATGCATTCTCATCAAGGACAATACATATTATATTACATCAATCATCAATCAATCAATCCTTTGACATAAATCAATCACTTGACATCAATAAATGAAATCAATCAATCAAACCATTGGCATCAATGACAACATGATCCAACAGGTGTTAGTGTCAAAGTGTTCATAAAGCTCTGCCACAAATTGTGTCCAAGCAATATATCCTTGACGGGAAGTTTTTCTCCATTCCCACCATTGCCAACGTTCTTGATCTAGATGGAGAACACCATATCGGATTTTGTCCAAGTCATCTGTATTGTCATATAAAGAGAAATAATGTTCCATTTGGTTTGCCCAACCAGTGGGATTTGAGCCATCAAATTTTTTCACATCGACTCGCGGAAGGCGCAGGTCACGTTGAAAGTAATGGTGCTGAAAGTTAGAGGAATTTTCAACTTTAGTATCTGAAGGTGGGTCAGATAAAGGGTTATCTGTAAGGATATGCATATTGGTGCAGATCATCAAAATGACAGATTCAAGTTGGGTAGTCAGGTCTTGTTTGATTTCCCCCATTGAGGACTGCATAGATGTATTGAGGGCAGAAACATTGGCACTGAGTTGTTTCACTTCTTGTTGGGTCTCAGTGAAATTAGATTGCAAGATATTGAAGCGAGCTTCCAGGTCTTAGCTACATGTATGGGCCATGAGGATGAGGAAAGCGAAATGGGGTGGGTGGGGTAAATTGTTTTGTTGAAAAATGATATGTATGAATGTGATAAGGGCGAAAATATGAATCCAATGGAATATGTCTCAAATAATGGTGCAGTAATGAAATACTACAATAATGAAATACTATAGTAATACTAGGCTGAGTTATACCTGTGAAGTTATACTCCGTTCTGAAGAATACTACAGTAATGAAATTTCCAAATGCTTAACCAGGAAGAAATGTGTAGTTATTTGGAAACTCGAACACAGTTGCGCAGTAATAGATATTGTTTGTTTTAATTTGTTAATGTTTCTATCCCCAAGGGTTAGATATTCAAAGGTTCTATAGACAAGGCTTTTCCCTGTTCTATAGCTCTCTGCTATACATGCGGGGTCCAACAATAGTAATCACCCAATATCTCAGGGCACTAACTAAGGAGGATAGACCATACCCTTATTTGTACTACCTAACTACCCAGGTACTAGAGAGTATCTTCCTGAGTGTTGTTCTCAGTGGCACTATAGAATTTAGGTGATCGATCAGTTTATATAAAGAGGGATTCAAGTAATCTAGGTCGATCTGTACACAGGTGTTGTCTAATGTGATACCACTCGAAGGGGTACCAACATGGGTTACAAGGTTGGCCAACAGATGTGTGCTTAAGTACCACTTATATTTCCTACGTGTATGAATCCCTCAACAGTGGGTTTATGCACATAACGAAAAATCTATGTGGCTTAAAGATGCCGGAATACGTCTCTACCCTGAAAAAAAATTTAACCCACACTTTCTACTGAAGGAAAGTTCTCTAATACCACTTGTAATATACCAGATATAAAAAGTATGCAGAACAGAAATAAAATGCTAGAAATGGAAGAATGACAACAATATAACCAAAACAATCACCATAATAGCACTGAAATGACATAAGAATAACAACATAAATAACACTTTGATTTTGAAAGCAATGTTCACGGGACTCTTCGAGGGGGAAAACTCCAGTTGAGCAAAGATCTATTACAATAATATCCTATCTAGGGTTCTCATACCCTCGATTCCTATTTATACTAAATATGTCTATCAAAAGAAGCATCTAGAGGAAGATCATTCTAGAAGCATAAGCTTCTATTAGGTCTTCTTACATTCGACTTATTCTATTTTATTGAAAGGCCTTATTAATATTGACCTTTATTAGATCTGAATATATTGTTCTACCTATGTGTGGGTTAGGAACCTAACACCTTTAGGGTTGCTCAACCTTCGGGTCTAGGATCATTTTCAAACACCTGATTCAGATTGACTCTTTAGCTCCTTACTGGAACACGACAAACTCTATCATAGGTCCTTCTTTCCCCAAAGTGAGGGTCCTCTCACCCCACGACTCCCTTCTTATCCTTTTGAAGAAATTTGGCAGTGACACTTGGCTATCCGTGCTAGGCCCTTTATATCACGTGACCTTGGGCTGTGTGCCAAGGATAAATCACACAAAGTGCTTCGGGTTTTGGGATTCGACTCTTCTCATGATAGCCAACTCTTACATTCCCAAACTCCGAATTGACGAAATCAAACGATGCAAGGATCAACGGTCCCTATCCTTCCTTCTGATCGACGACTATGATATCTTTGGACTCCGACCTTCAGGAGTCTCTCACTATCCTCCTGAGATATATTTTGGAGTGCTCTTCCTCTGAATCGAAGGATCACTTCCACGCGTCCCCTCCAGATCCAACAATATGGATTCAAACAACTCTTCACAACTTTGTGAAGATCTTTATTTTCTCTTGGAAAAACTCCCGGAGCTCCAGCTCCCGAATCTCCTGATCTCCTACCACATGTCTCCTCCCGACGATGGATGATTTCACGGTCTTTGGGACTTCGACAATTCCTCGACCTCCTTTCACACTTAGCGCAATTTATTCCCAAGACTTAGAATGTTCTCAACCTTTCCTCTGCTTTCCTTACAAATTTTTGTGCTAGTCCTTCTGAGACTTTGCTCAGATTGAAACCTTCAAGGTTCTTAGTTCCTCTGCATCCTTCAGTGGAATTTCTCGTTCCCTAGTGGAAAATTGACACCCTTCTTCCTGAGCTTGTAAGATGAAATTACAGTATCCTTAGTGCACTCCTTGCACTCGACTAATCTCTTCGATGGCTTCTCCCTAATCTCTTGTAGAAGTCTTAAGGCATATCCTTTCCTTTGTCGATGTGCTCTTGCAAATCATTCCTTCCTCAGAGTGTTCAACAAACCTGGGGTTCTATTAAGGATTCCAACACTTCAGAATGTGTTTCTATTATATGATCTCGTACTTTATCTATGCCTTCTTGGCAGAGTATTACATAGTATTTAGTAACTCTGTGTTGGGTTATGAAAAGGTACAAATATTCTCCTTATTTCCATGATTTATGACATCATATTGACTGACTTTTTTGTTACTTAGGAATAAAATAGGATAGGAAATGACTAAAATTTCTTCTATAACTATCATTGAGTTGAAGTTCATAAATTCTAAAATATGGTTGGAATTGTTTAACTTTGTTACAGGAATGGGTAAATTTTGGTAAACTCACGATAAGAGATTTCAAAGATGTGCAAGCTATTGGAGGTTAAATATATGGAGTGTAAAGTAGTTTTAAGAGAGATTAGTTCTCTATTTTGAAAACTTCATAAAAATTAATAGCAATCCTGAGGATCTCTCGATCCTCAGGATAGCTTAATTTACCCATATTTTGTAATATATAAAGGGTAGTGAATCCTAGAAAGGATAAACTAGGAATTTTATCCAAGAATTCAAAATTGCTCTACACAAATAGTTTTTGTAAATGTTGTATCAGTTATGGAATTAATAAAGGATTTGAACGTTTTTATAAAGGCGCAAATACTGAGATTCTAGAAGTAGTAATTCTGAGGACCAAGGACCTAGTCTGAAGGAGTTACTGTCTCAATATGTATCTTATCAGTTTGATTTTTGTTTCAAACTTTAAATCCTTTTTATCAGCATTAAGTTAATGCATAAGCGTGTTAATGCTTTGATACTGTTTTCTTGTAGAAGATAGATGCTTTCATTTGATTGTTGTCGATTTCTATTCCAGATTCCATTTGTTGTAGTTTATTGCTTGACAATTCCTCTCATTTCCACATGCATTGTTCCTTTCAATTAAATTAACAATTGTTGTTCCTTTCCGTTAAATTAGCATTCGTTGTTTCTTTCTCTTAACTAGCGTTTGTTGTTCCTTTCCCTTAAATTAGAATTTGTTGTTTCTTTCGCTTAACTAGCATTTGTTATTCCTTTTACTTAGTTATCATTTGTTGTTCAATTATTGTTCTGTCTCAATTTATAGTATTCAGTTATTTCTTTCCAGCATATTATATAGTCATCAATAGATCATCTTATTTTCATAGATTCAATTCTTGTTTTTTAATTAGATAAATTCATGCCTTTAATATCATATTCAATTCTTGTCTCTAAATTAGATCAATTCGGAAATTCAATTCATGTATTCAATTCATAGCACATTATAGATCAGATTTCAATCCTTTTCTGTAGGATCTTAGCTTTAGAAACTTGATATCCCCCTCTCCAGGTTGTGCTAGCACTGCTCCCAATGCATGAAGAAATTTGTTCACCATTATTTGAGACCTATTCCATTGGATTCATCTCTTCGCCCTTATCACATTCATCCATATCATTTTTCGGCAAAATTTTTGACCCCGCCTGCCCCTTTTCAGTTCACCCATCCTCATGGCCCACACCCGTAGCCAAGACCTGGAAGCTCGCTTCAACACCTTGCAATATGGTCTCCTCGAGACCCAAAAAGAAGTGAAACAACTTAGTGCTACTGTTTCCTCCATCGATACATCCATCAATAAAGCCATAAATACAACCATGCAGTCCTCAATGGAGGAAGTCAAACAAGAATTGACCACCTATCTTGAATCTGTCTTTGCATCACTCTGCACCAAACTGAAGATCCCTATAGATGACCCTTTCTCTGATGCACCTCCAAATACTAAAGGTGAACATTCCTCCCATTCCCATACCTTTCAGTACCATCACTTTCAACGTGACCTATGCCTTCTGCGGGTGATGTGACCAAATTTGATGGCTCAGACCCCACTGGTTGGGTAACCCAAATGGAACATTATTTCTCTTTATATGGCATTACAGATGACTTGGCCAAACTCCGGTATGGTGTTCCCCATCTAGATCAAGAACGTTGTCCATGGTGGAAATGGAGAAAAACTTCTCGTCAAGGGTATATTACTTAGACTCAATTTGTGACTGAGCTTTATGAATGCTTTGAAACTGACACCAACCATTTGGGCCGTTTGAAAAAGTTGAAACAATCAGGAACAATAGAAGACTTCATAGCTGCCTTTGGGTGCCTGGATTTTCAAACAGAGGGCATGACTAATGCTTTCTTTCGAGAATGTTTTATCAGTGGCATCAAGGATGAGATTTGGGCCCATTTCCTCATGGCTCAACCTTCAAGTTGGGTGGAGGCTACCAAAAAAAGATAAAGGAGCACAATAGGTTGTATCCTCTCAAAACTGTAAACCCTCCTTTATTCCTCACCATAAACCCGTAAATCCCACTACTCCCTCCGCCCCATTAAAGATCCAAAAATTGACCAGGGCTGAAATTGATGAACGACAACTCAAAGGCCTTTGTTATAATTGTGATGAAAAATATTTCCCAGGCCACAAGTGTAAGGAACAAAATCTTTTTATGGCCATATCTGAGGATATTTAGGAAGAGGATGTTGAAACTCCCCTTGTGTCTGAGTCACCTGGAATCACTGACATAACCCCTCCCTCAGACCCTCCCGAAGTGGAACCGATCATTTCCCTCAATGCTCTCACTGGCTTCTCTGCCCCCCAAACCCTCAAGTTAATTGGTTACATCAAGCATCGAAAGATCATCATTCTATTTGATAGTGGAATCACCCATAATTTTATTCATCGCCGCATTGCCCAAGAACCTCATTGCTACATCCATGCCATCAACAATTTCCAAATCCTGATTGCCAATGGTGGTTCCATGAAATGTGGAGGGAGTTGTGAAAATGTGTGTCTCCAAATCGGTGACTACCACCTAAAATCCCATATGTTTTCTATCAACATGGGCGGTTGTGACAATGTGTTAGGTGTAGACTGGATAAGGAATTTGGGTCCCATTCTCATGGATTTTAAGGAATTAACCATGCAATTTGACTAGAAAGGCCACCAATATAAATTCCAAGGCATCATTGTTGGTTCACCTGAGGTCCTTATTTCCCATCGCATGGAAAAGCTACTCAAAAAAGGTCATTCTGGTGTCATTGCCCAACTCCATGCCATACAAGCAACAAAGACATCCCCAGTGTCGCAAGACCTCCAAGCCCTCCTTTCTAAACATCAAATGGTATTTTCCACTCCCTAAGGACTCCCTCTTTCCCGCGGTGTTCATGATCATTCCATTCCCCTTGTACCCAGAAGCCTTCCTCCCAATATCCGTCCGTATCACCACCCCTTTTCACAAAAAAATGAAATTGAGAAAATGGTCCAGGAACTCCTTAATGAAGGCATTATCCACCCTAGTATGAGCCCTTACTCTTCTCCTATAGTCATGGTCCTAAAGAAAGAAAACTCTTGGAGAATGTGTCTTGACTTTCATGCCCTCAACAAACTGACCATTAAAGACAACTTTCCCATTTTTGTCATTGATGACCTCCTGGATGAATTGAGTGGCGCCAAATTCTTTACTAAACTTGATCTTCACTCGGGCTATCACCAGATATGTATGAAAGAGGTAGACATTCCCAAGAGGGCCTTTTGAACTCAGGAGGGCCACTGTGAGGTTTTGGTCATGCCCTTTGGCTTGTGTAATTCCCCCTCCACCTTCCAAAGCCTCATGAATCATGTCTTCCATCCCTTTCTCCATCATTTTGTCTTAGTTTTCTTTGACAATATCCTCATCTATAGAAAAACCTGGACAAACCATCTTACTCATGTGGATTGATTTCTCCATCTACTCTCTCAGCACCAACTTTTCCTGAAATAGTCTAAATGTGCTTTTGGTGCCTTAGAAGTAGAATACTTGGGTCATCTGTTTGGAAAGGATGGCGTCAGGGTGGGTCCAAAAAAGATTGAAGCTATGCAAGACTGGCCACACCCAAAGACTCTCAAAAGCTTACGTGGATTTGAGGGCTTAACAGGGTATTATCGCAAGTTTGTTAAGAATTATGGAAAGATTGCAGCACCTCTCACTGCTCTCCTAAAAAAGAACTCTTTCACTTGGACTCCAACCACTGCTCAAGATTTCCAAACCTTGAATATGGCCATGTGCACCACTCTGGTTCTGGCCCTTCCTAATTCCACAAAGACCTTTGTGTTGGAATGTGATGCCTTAGGGAAAGGAATCGGTGTTGTCCTTATGTAAGAGGGTCGACCCTTGGCCTTCACCAGCAAGAAAATATCTGAAAGGAATATGGGAAAACCCATCTGTGAAAAGGAAATGTTATCTATTCTACATGCCATTGATCTGTGGCACCCTTATCTCTTAGGACAATGTTTCCAAATTAAGACAGACCATCAAAGCCTCAAGTACTTTCTGGAACAACGCATTTCCTCCCCGAAGAAAAAAAATGGGTGACTAAGCTCTTTGGACATGATTATGAGATCATTTACAAGAAAGGAAAAGACAGTGTGGTGGCAGATGCACTGTCCCAAAAATATGAAGAAGAAGGATCCATTTTTTCTCTTTCCTTCATTGTACCATATTGGCTCCAAGTTGTTCGCCAGGAATGACTACAAGATCCCAAAAGTTCGCATCTGATCCAACAATTGCAAACCAATGCTCCAGCTCCCCCAAGGTACTCTTGGCTCCAGGATGAGCTTCGATACAAATTCTATTTGTATTTAAGTGAACGATCAAATCTTAAATCCATGGTACTTTCTGAGCTTCATGCTACACCCACAGCGGGGCACTTCAGGTTCTCCAAAACCTATGACAGGGTCAAATGTTCTTTTTCTTGGGATGGTATGAAACATGAAATCTAAAATTTTGTCGTTGAATGTGATGTATGTCAACGCAACAAGGGAGAAACAATCAAATCTTTGGGCACACTACAACCGCTTCTGATTCCACCTGCTATTTGGAAGGATATCTCTATGGAATTTATTATTGGCTTACCCAAATCGGGAAATAAATCAGTCATAATGGTGGTTGTGGATTACCTTTCCAAGTATACTCATTTATGCGCTCTTCAACACCCATTTACCACATCCACGGTGGCTCAAATTTTCATGGACTAGGTCTTCAAGCTTCATGGCATGCCGCACTCTATTGTTTCTGATCGTGACCCAATTTTCACAAGCAATTTTTGGCAAGAACTGTTCAAGCTACAGGGCACCCAATTGCATCTCAACACAACTTATCATCCCCAAACGGATGGTCAAACGGAAGTTGCCAACAAGTGTTTGGAAACATATCTGAGGTGTTTTGCCTCTGAAAAGAAAAATTAGTGGGCTCAATGGTTACCCCTAGTTGAATGGTGGTACAACACTTCCTACCATACAACTACACTCATGACTCCTTTTGAAGCGATATATGGACATAAGCCACCTTGATTTCTCTCATACTTACCGGATACCTCGAAGGTCTAGGCAGTTGACCAAACACTTACAGTTCGAGAGGATATTCTCTGTACCCTCAAAGAGAACTTGGTCATGGCACATAATTGCATGAAGCAACAAGCAGATCAAGGTAGCTCTGAACATCAATTTGCAGAATGGGATCAGGTGTTTATGCCATTGCAACCATACAAGTAAAATTCCCTCAAGGCCGAGCATTGTTAGAAGCTAGCACCTAAATTTTATGGTCCTTATACAGTTCTCAAGCGTGTGGGACAAGTCGCCTATCAATTAGCTATGCCCAGTCATTCGAAGCTACATCCTGTTTTTCATGTTTCATGCTTAAAGAAGGTGATTGGAACTAGGTGCCAAATTCAAACCAACCTTCCCGAGTTATCTGAAGAAGGATCCATTTGGCTACAGCCAGAAGCAATTTTGGACCAGCGTGAGCGTTGCCTATGTCATAGAACCATCAAGGAAGTGCTAGTCCAGTGGAAAGATACAACTCTAGCAGATGCCACTTGGGAACCAGCTACCATTCTGCAGCAGTTTCCACATCTTAAGCCTTGAGGACAAGGATATTTTTAATGGGGCGGACATGTTAGGGTCCTAACCCGCACATAGGTAGATAAATATATTCGGATGTAATAAAGGTCAATATTAATAAGGCCTTTCAATAAAATAGAATAAGGCGGATGTAAGAAGACCTAATAGAAGCGTTTGCTTCTAGAAGGATATTCCTCTAGATGCTTCTCTTGATAGACATATTTAGTATAAATAAGAGTTGAGGGTATGAAAACCCTAGCTTGGAGATTATTGTAACAGAGTGTTGCTCTACTGGAGGTTGCCCCCTCGAAGAGGCCCGTGAACATTGCTTTCTGAATCAAAGTGTTATTTCTAATTTTTTTCTTATATCATTTATTTGTTATTATGGAGATTATGATGGTTATATTACTGTTATTCTGTCATTTCTAGCATTTTATTTCTGCTCTGCATACTTTTTATATCTAGTATATTACACGAGGACAACTCAGCAAGTGGGAAAAATCCACCATTAGATCCTTTGGAGCACCGCACGAGAGGAAAGTAAAGACAGGCTAGCGAAGCCCGAAAAAAGCTGGTCAAGTTGACCTAGGGTTTAGATGCCTAGGGTTTTGGTATTTGGGGTTTTGGACACTTAGGTTTCGGCCTAAGGATGTCGGTGAATGATTGTAATGTATAAATATAGGTATAAAGGGCCTAGGTTGGTTTGGTACTTTTGGGGTTGATGTGTTGTTATTGTTATTGTTGATACTAAGTTGGACGAGAGACGATTATTGTGAGAAAGAGAGAGGTGTTGAGTGAAAGAGCCTCCACGATTGTAAGATCTTCAACTGGGTGCAAAGATCAACCCTATAGCTAGGTACACAGGGGGTTGAGGGAAAGAGAGGAGAAGAGAGGAGATCTGCTAGCTAAGTGCATAGACAAGAACTGTATGCTTTACATCAATATAATATATCATAGTTCTGTGGATGTAGCCCTAGAGAGGGGGTGAACCACGTACATCTTGTGTTGTGTGTGTGATTGGTAGTTTGTATTTGTCTTCATATATTGTTATTGCATTTCTAAGGTATATCTGATAGATGCATGGAGTAGATCAAGCTGATGAGTGATGTATGAATGTTGTGTTTTTCCTGTGATTTGATCCACTTGATATTCCCCTTAGTTGCAAACACCTCTGTCCTGCAACCCCCTCATACATGCTTCAGTTGAGACTGTATCTTCTTCGCAGGTGTTGTCGAAAGGTCTAGTGGCTAGGGCTTGTTGGTGCGATCTTGGAGTGAACCCTGGGTCCACCCCTATGCCAACAAGAAGGGTTAAAAAGATTAAAGTGTTAAAGAAAAAAGTTGGAAATATTAAGGAAATTATCGAGGAATTAAGAAAACAACTAGAGAAAGCCAACAAGACCCATGAAATAAACAAGACCAAAAGACATAGAGCATAGGGAAGGAACCCCCTTCTTAGGAGGGCAGTCCAAATGAGTTATGTAGGAACACAGATAGAGCTACATATCCTTGAATAAATGGTAGAAATGGAACTTCAGTTTGAAACTACAGTAGCATAATGGGTAGTAGTTCAAAATGAAGAGGAAATTCCTTTGGGAGCATATGAAACAAAGGCTCAACCAGAAATTCTAGGAGGAACAATTGCCCAACCCGAGGAAGTAATTCCCACTCCTTTGGAGACCATGGATGCATAAAATTAGACAGTAATTCCAGTAATGAACGAAGCAGCCTGTTAGACTGAATAGGTATCTCAGTTTCAGGATCAGAGTGCCATCATTGAAAGACTAGCAGCAAAATTGGTACAAGCCCAACATGCCTTGACTCAGACCAAAGATGAAATGGTGACCATGACAGAGCATGAAAGAGTTGTTAAACAACTCAAAACCATGTAAAAAATGGAAAATGAGACGTATGATGAGCTGACTAAGGCTCAAGGGAAGACAAAGAAGGTACAAGGTCAATTGGAAAAATCTTTGGAGAAAATCAAAGAGATTTGTGATATCTACACTGATGCAATAGATTGTAGGGCTCCTGCTACCAATTATACTTTGTTTTTATTAGAATGATATCTTTTGTTGAGAGTGAAATCTATTCGAGCAGGTAGACCGATTAAACTCACCACTATATCTGAGTTTGTGTCTTATTTTAGGGAGCAGGAAGAGAAAGTACAATATTTCCTGTGTGAGCTATACTTCCATAATTTAATTTTGGAAGACAAAAAAAAAGATAATCCTGGTCCTTTTATTTGGGACATCCAATTTCAAGTGTTCCTATCCTTCACTAAAAATCAATTCATGTGGGCTAAGGCCCACAAAACTTTCATGAAGACAGAAACTGGGTTAGATCTCTGGATCAGGAGGGAACCACCAAAGTCTTTTCCAGCTATCATGCGACATAGGACATTCATGAAAAGGGAAGGAGTGAGAATCTCTTTATGTCCTATTCTTCAATAGGTTATACGATCAGGAATAGCCTACTTTAGGGAACTCAAATAGGAATCTCTTACTGGCTCCAAGTTAAGTTGGTATGTCTCCCCAGTTGAAGTAAAGGTTAGAGAGCCCTTCGGTTTCAAGAACTTCTTTGCAGCCACCTTCAGAATATAAATATATGCCAGAATGATCCAGGAGGAAGGACCTGTCTGGATTGGGTGTAGATATAATCCCCCTCTTATCTGGTTTCCTCCAGAGGATTACCAGAGATATTATCAATTTAATAAAAAGAGGGAAGACAATGCTTTTGGAGAACTCAGAAGAAAGAATGGATTCAGGGCACCTGGTGAACCAACGTTTCCTCCTTACAACATCACTTCTCTACATGTAAGAAATTAGTTTGCATGAGGAAATGAAATAAGGTAATCTGTGGGGTATGTTGGGTTATGAAAAGGTACAGATATTCTGCTCATTTCCATGATTTATGACATCATCTTGACTGACTTTTATGTTACATAGGAATAAAATAGGATAAGAAATGACTAAAATGTCCTATAGAACTATCATTGAGTTGAATTTCATAAATTCTAAAATATGGTTGGAATTGTTTGACTTTGTTACAGGAATGGGTAAATTTTGGTAAAATCACGATAATAGAAGAGGTTTCAAAGATGCACAAGCTATTGGAGGTTAAAGATATGGAGCGTAAAGCAGTTTTAAGAGAGATTAGTTCTCTATTTTGAAAACTTCATAAATAATAATAACGATCCTGAGGATAAGTCAATCCTCATGATAGCTTAATTTACCCATATTTTGTAATATATAAAGGGTAGTGAATCCTGGAAAGGATAATCTAGGAATTTTATCCAAGCATTCAAAATTTAGAATTGCTCTGAGCAAATAGTTTTTGTAAATGTTGTATCAGTTATGGAATTAATAAAGGCTTTGAACATTTTTATCGTTTTCACATACTAAGTTTCTAGCAGCAGTACTTCTGAGGATCAAGGGCCCAGTCTGAAGGAGTTATTGTCTCAATCTATATCTTATTAGTTTGATTTCTGTTTCGAACCTTAAATCCTTTTTATCATCGTTAAGATAATGCATAAGCGTGTTAATGCTTTGATATTGTTTTCTTGTAGAAGATAGATGCTTTCATTTGAATGTTGTCAGTTGTTATTCCAGATTCCATTTGCTGTAGTTTACTTCTTGACAGTTCCTCTCATTTCCACATGCATTGTTCCTTTCAATTAAATTAGCAATTGTTGTTGCTTTCTGTTAAATTAACATTTGTTGTTTCTTTCGCTTAACTAGCATTTGTTGTTCCTTTCCGTTAAATCAACATTTGTTGTTTATTTCGCTTAACTAGCATTTGTTGTTCCTTTTACTTAGTTAGCATTTGTTGTTCAATCACTGTTTTGTCTCAATTTACAGTATTCAGTTATTTCTTTCCAGCAGATTAGATAGTCATCAATAGATCAACTTATTTTCATAGATACAATTCTTATTTCTTAATTAGATCAATTCATGTCATTAATATCAGATTCGATTCTTGTCTCTTAATTAGATCAATTCAACAATTCAATTCATGCCTTCAATTCATAGCACATTATAGATCAGATTTCAATCCTGTTCAGTAGGATATTAGCTTTAGAAACTTAATGAATGTGTGAGGAACTTGATTGTTGATAAACTCAGATTTTCTTTAACTACACGATTTTAGCCTCTATGAGCTATCTGAATAAACTTTGTTGATATTCTTGAAATATAAGATGAATCCTCGGGTTGATAAATTAATGTTAAACTAAGGCTATTTTTAGGACATCTTTAGAGCCCAACACTCTGCGTTGTGCTTCTTCCTACACAGTCTTTCTTTCCAAGGTACCCAACCAAATTGAAATTTCCCTTCGAGTCTGTGAATTATCCTATTGTGCCCTCTTGGTAGCTTCTCTTCTGACTTGAACGAGTTCATACACGCACTCCTTGCATCGACTCACAGAGTTTCCACCCTTTATCACACACTCCTTGCACGTAGCCTTGAGAACCATACTTAATCCAACACACTCATAGATAGAAAATTATAATCCTATCCCCGCAGACAACTTATAACATACATATACAACATACATGCATACGAATGAAATTCACAACAAAACATCCATTACACGGAAATTGAAAAATAGGAAAATATATCCTTTTTCTATTAATGGTGGAATTCCCATTACAATATATGAGTTCAGACAAAAACTGAGTCTCGGCTCTCTGTGTTTCTCCCTTTATCTCTATGCATATCTGTGATCTATCTCTACTGGAAACAATACAAGAGTTTATACAAGAGGGGCTCAATGAGCTTCCCTCCAAGCCAAGCTAGTGGTGTCTAATCACCATTCAAAATGCATGCTAATGGGAAGATAACAATGATGGAAATCTGATCCGAATCTGATGCAGATCCCTCCTACCATCAACCACTTAATGGAGACCTCATCTACAGCTTGTGTGAAGGCACAACTTGGCTCTTCCAACCTATCAACATTAATTTCCTTGATCACAATTTAGATTCTTGAAGGAAAAATGAGAGGGCGGTGCCTCTCCCTAATTTGAATGTGAACCACTCATGCTAATATGCTGGCATGTTATGAGGTAGAGAGATGCTCCTACATCATAATCCATGGCTATGAAAATTTATGAGCTCCTGCTCATGAGCTTCCCAAATCTGTTGAAATTCTCTTGGATCCCAAAATTTCTCCCAGATTTGTCCTCTTGCTCCTCTACTTTTCTTCTTCTGTTGCATCTTCATATTCCCTACTGCTTGTGCAAGCTCCTTCCTGTCCAGGTTCTCCTTGTTAACCGCTTCTTCTGGTGACCTCAACATCAACCTTCGTATTTACTCTACAGATTCTTCCAGTTGTTTCATCAACTGGTTCAGCTTATGTAGTCTACTCAGATGTAACTCTTCATGCTTCTCTATGGGTGGATCGTCCTGATCTCCCATGCTACTTTCATCCCTTGTGATGTTGACTGGCCACACTTTTGTAGACTCCAATTCTGTAGTCTTACTACTGAACTATTGTTCAGCTACCTCCTATGACAGACTAACTCCTATCAGCTCTTCGACTGGTCCCATTCCAACTCTCTCCAGCCGCAACTCATGCTGGCATATCTCTTATGGCATGGCTATCTCATGGTGGCCACCTTCTGGTTCAGGACTGTCCAACCAATCCTCCAATTTCTTTAACTCCACTTCCCACTGAGTGAGTAACTCAACTGGATGCTCCTCTTCCATTGGGACAAACTTCAGTATCTGCTCCTTCTTCTCTGAGACAGTCTCATCTTGTTGTTCTTCTGTTTCATCTACAACATCCATGCTAACCTCTCCTCATTTCTTTGGTAGGAATATCTCGACTCCTCCAATGACCAGAATGATCCTCTGATCCTTCTCCTCCGTGATGAAAGTTTCCAACTTGTCATCATCTTCATTCATGCAGCTTACAGTTCTGAATGAATCTTCATATGGATGAGGCCTTTCTTCCTCCTCCTCTTCATATGTTAAAACCCCTTGCTGATGTGAACTCTCAGATGAGCTCATTTCTTCTCCCTTTCCCACTTGGCAATTCAGGATGTCTCCTCTTCCCTCTTGGTAGTTTATGAGATCAACTGGACCCTTCACATTTTCCACCTGGAAACCTACGAGACTCCTCCCAGATCTATTTCCATCGCCATTAGAGTTTTCAACATATCTCAACCACCTTTTTAACATATGTAGTTGCCTTCAGGCCAACAACTTTGGAACAGGCCACTTAGTTGTCCTTTTTAAAGGCCACTCGTATCTCCAGTTCATTTTTTCCTCCTTCTGCATCTTAAATTCTATCATATCTATCTGCGCTCAGATTCCACTCAACTCCTTGTCCATCTCCACTTTTCTTTTCTGTGGGTAGACTTCTCCTCAACCGTGCTCATGACTTTCAAGGACCATATTGCTTCACCTTCAACCCACCTAGTTTTTTACCATCTATTGCACACCTTTCAATATTTCCATAGAGTATCACACTCTGTCTCCCCTCACCTAATGTCTACAGGCAAATTCAAGCTCTTCCTCTATTGTAACCAGACTGTCTCCTTTTCCTGAAACAACTTCAGGCTCTGATACCACTCTAGCGTAGACCCCACCCCCTTCTCTCCTTCAAGTCTACTCGACCTCCCGGTATAGAATCGTTTTCAAACACCTGAGCCAGATTGAATCTTTGACTCCTTTTTGGATCCTGACAAACTCTATCATAGGTCCTTCTTTCCCCAAAGTGCGGGTCCTCTCACTCCGTGGCTCTCTTCTTATCCCTTTGAAGGAAGTTGGCAGTGACACTTGGCTCTCCTTTGTAGGCCCTTTCTATTATGTGACCTTGGGATGTGTCCTAGGGATAAATTACACAAAGCACTTCGAGCTTCAGGCTTCGACTCTTCTCACGAAAGCCAATTATTACGTTCTCGAACTCTGAATCGGAAAAATCAAACGATGCAAGGATCAACGGTCCCTGTCCCTCCTTCTGATTGACGACTATGATCTCTTCATAATATATCCTTCATGAATCTCTCACTATACTCCTCAAATATCTTTCGAAGTGCTCTTACTTTGGATCGATGGATCACTTCCACACGTCCCCTCTAGATCTGACGATCTGGATTCAAACTGTTCTTCGCAAATTCACGAAGATCTTTGTTTGCTCTTAGAAAACCTCCCGGAGCTCCAGCTCCCGGATCTCTTGATCTCCTACCACTTGTATCCTCCCAACGATGGATGATTTCATAGTCTTCAGGACTTTAGCAAGTCCTTGAATTCCTTTCACACTTAGCACAATTTCTTCATGAGACTTAGGCTGTTCTCGACCTTTCCTCTTCTTTCCTCGCAAAGTTTTGTGCTAGTCCTTCTGAGTCTTTTCTCGGATTGAAACCTTTGAGGTTCTCAGTTTCTCTTCATACTTCAGTGGAATTTCTTGTGCCCTCCCTAAAACTTGACACCCTTCCTCCTGAGCTTGTAAGATGAACTTACCATATCCTTAGCACACTCCTTGCGCTCGACTAATCTTTTTGACAACTTTTCCCTGAGCCCTTCCATAAGTCTTAAGGAATATCCTTTCCTTTGTCAATGTGCTCTTGCAAAGTCTTCCTTCCTCAAAGTGTTCAACAACCCTGGGGTTCTGTTAAGGATTCCAACACTTCAGAATGTGTTTCTCTTGTACACTCTCATACTTTCTCTATGCCTTCCTGGCATAGTATTATATAGTATTTAGTAACTCTGTCCTATGCTTCCTCCTACACAGTCTTTCTTTCCAAGGTACCTAACCACCTTTAAATTTCCCTCCGAGTCTGTGAATTATCCTGGTGTGCCCTCCCAACAACTTCTCTTCTTACTCGAATGATTTCAGACACACACTCCTTGAATTGGTTCATAGAGTTTCTGTCGTCTGTCGCACACTCCTTGCACTTAGCCTTGAGAACCAGACTTAATCCAACACACTCACATATAGAAAATTATAATCCTACCCTTGCAGACGATTTCTAACATACACGCATACAAATGACATTCACAACAAAACATCCATTGCACGGAAATTGGAAAATAGGAAAATTTGTCCTTTTTCTATTAATGGTGGTATTTCCATTACAATATATGAGTCTGGACTACAACTGAGTCTCGACTCTCTGTGTTTATCCCCCTATCTCCTATGCATATCTGTGATCTATCTCTACTGGCAACAATACAAGAGTTTATACAAGAGGGGCTTGAAGAGCTTCCCTCCAAGCTAAGCTAGTGGCGTCTAATCACCATTCAAAACACCTGTCTAGTGGGAAGATTACAATGATGGAAATATGATCTAAATTGGATGAAGATCCCTCCTACTGTCAACCACTTAATGGCGACCTCATCTATAGCTTGTGCGAAGGAACAACTTGGCTCTTCCAACCTGTCAGCATTAATTTCCTTTATCACGATTTATATTCTCGAAGGAAAAATGAGAGGGTGGCGCCTCTCCCTTCTTTGAATGTGCACCACTCGTGCTAATCTTCTTGTGTGTGATGAGGTAGAGCGATTCTCTTGCATCACAAACTAAAATACATGGAATGATCAAGCCAATTTTAAATGATTGATATAATAATTACCTTTCTTTCCCAAGTAAAACATTATAGGATCCCCACCTCTTCCCTGGAATATTTAGATGGAGGATGACTCAATTGTGAGCCACAATAGTGTATGGTAACCCAAGGTACTTGACCAAATTTGAACTAATGACCTATGGCCTCCCCATTGACAACATGCCTTGGGAATATGGTTTAGAAGATTGAGACAATCCTTTAGACTAAGATAGTCATTATGTATTCAAAATCTCATTTTAAATTATCAATCTAGATATCAATGTAAATATGAGGTCTCTAACTACTCTCTACAATGGATGTTTTCCAACTGATGAGAAGTCTTACACAACTATTGCGATAAAGAATTGGTTTTATGAAAATGAAAATTTGAAAATAAAATATGAAACAAAAAACTTAAACTTAAAAAAATGCAATATTGACCTAATCTCACTAAACTATCCTAAACTAACACTATGTATAATCCCTCATAACTTGGGATTAAATTTGACTTTGATTAGGATACGATTCCAATAGTACCATGTGAAAGGGCATGTCTAACCTAGAGTCAAGGAAATCTATAAGCTGATATGTGCAATGAAAATGTATGTTGATTGAATGGGTTTTTTGATAACTAAAATGTATGAAATATAAACTAGTACAAGTGTTGGGAAATTACATGATTTGTTTATTAAGACTATAACAATTGACATAATTGCAACGATTCTTCCACATAATTTTCATGTTCCACATAGTCTTGGTATATCATGGGATATTCCTCAATGAGGGGGGCTGATATAACCTTATAAAATTTTGTAAGCCACTGTAAGTATGAGATATATGGTATTGAGGATACAAAATTGTAAGGGTTGTAGGAAACCCAATATTGATCATAATTATATCATATAATATATCAAATTAAAGCTCCAAATATCTTATTTTCGATGGAATTGGTCTAGTGGTAATATTACCACCTTGTTAAAATAAATATGTTCTACAATCTACACAATCATCATGGAAAAACCCTAAAATAATTGATTTTAAATCAACGATATCTTCACTTTATAGACTCCAATTTTGATGATTTGTTTTTTGAGATTGGGTGCTTTTCTAATGGGAACTCATGTATGCAAGTGGTTTCTTTAAATTATGCTAAAAAATACACATAACTTTATCTAAATGTCCTGACCGTCTTTTTCCCATTGAAAACCTACAAAATAAAAATAAATAAATAAAATACCCATTGTGGGCCCAAGAAAGATATATGATATTACTTTTACATTACATGATATTCTATTGACATAGATATTTATCTAGAGTTTTGAATTTGTATAATTTTCCAAACACTTCATCCTTGGATCAATGGTGTAGATCCATAGAAATTGAGAATAATAATGAATACATTTGAGGAAGTACTTGGCTCCCCAAGAAAAGAGGTGTCCATGCGGCCACAAATATCATTGCAAACTAATTCAAGGGGCTTAGAGGCAGTCCTTGAGTTTTCCTTTGAAAATGTCTATCAATGATGTTTACCCATCACACATCCCTCACAAATACCACTAAGAGGGTCAATCTATGGAATATTGTCAACTAGGTGATGATGACTCATGTTTCTTAAGGATCCATAATTGGTGTGACCTAGATGAAAGTGCCATAGATTACTGTCATTATCTACATTGGCTACTATTGTAATGAATTTATTTTAAGTGTGAGTTGAAGAACACTTCTCAAACTTGTACCTATGTTTGGATTCATCACAATATATAGAAGAAACAACTTTGAACCTATCACTTACATCTTTAAAAACCCATATGTTCACCTTTTTATTGGTGTGTATGATGTGATAAATATATAGTAGATTCAATATTTCTCCAAGAACATGGAGAAAATCCTCATACTTAGCATCATTAGYCACAATTGTGCCACACCTAGAAATTGAGAGAGTTGATTCATCACTAATAGTTATTTTCTCACATTTATGTTGATCATTGTAGTTAGAGAGAATGTGCTCGTACATTATCATATCTCTAGTTTCCCAAAAAATTGCAATGCATTCTTTTGAAATAGTAGAAGACCATAAAGTAGAGCACACAGATAAATGAGTAGAGTTAAGAGACTTTTCTTCATAGAGGGAATTGTTTCTAGTTGTTTTCCTTGCAATTTCTTCAATCTTTTGAAGAAAAATAAGACAATTTTTGAAAATATGTCCCTCCTTATGGGAATAAGAACAAGTCTTCCTCCTCTTMTTTGAGGATTTGGAAGTTTCCCCTATAGACTCATGCACGTATGAGGTAGAAKCCTCRGAATGAGGTTGAYATCTAGAGGGTAGTTCACCCAAATTCCTCARGGTAACTTAATGGTAGATTAAGATTATAAAACATGTCCTCTAAATTAAGTGAATAGTAGGTGCCTTGAGAAAAAAAGGAATGATTTAAAAGGGCTTAGTAAAATTTCTAAATGTAGGATACATTTTATTAAGTACAATATTGATGTATTCATAATAATTTTTCCCAAGGATCCTTATGTAATAAATTCATCCTTTATGTTCTTGAACCTAGTAATATACTTCTTGATGGTATATAAGTCTACCATTTTGAGGTTTGGGAGGTCAATTTCAATTTAATGAGTGTTGAATGTGCCAAATAAGTTGTTGGAAGCATCCCAAATTTGCATTACACTCTTGTTATCCTTGTTGTGATCAACAATGTACAGATGCACATAAAAAGTGATAAAATTTGGGGCTTCATCCTTCTTTAAACATATGAAGTTATAAACATAATAACTTTCACATATAAGTTGTTTCTCCAAATACATACATAAACCCTTGTTACGAAGACTATTAGTTATTTGATAAACCCAAATATGGTAGTTGGCTCCATTAAAATGCAGAAAAATCAATTCTCCATCCATGGATGCATAAAATACTAGTGTTTCCCTAAAAAATTATATTATTTCAGGTTGAAGAGAGGGAAAGAGGAGTGCACTACCCTAAAATATGCACAAATATGTAAGAAACTTCCCTTAAATGTAAAACACTCCTATTAATTTTTATCTAGAAAGTTGACTTAGTTGTAATATGTCCACTTCAGTTCACTTACCATTTGTCCTATTCCACCGGATCTTGATGGGACTATTATTGGAAATACTCAAGTATATCAGAGAAGTATAGCACTCGACACAAGTTTTTCCTTAGGACCCTGCAAGCCCTAGCCTCTATAACATAAGGAGAATAATTTGTACATAATTAGGATATCAAGAATTTCAGTATTTTGTTATCACAATAATACTTAGATAGGAGTAATACACCGACCAATTTTTTAGAAAAGAGACTCATTGTGTGATGTTGATTACAGTGGTGTAGCTCTATAATAATATTTTTTTGGTGCACCCACCTATACAATTTCTTGCGACCGATCTCCATGGATTCCTCTCATGACATTAAATGTGTTGTACTAGCTCTTGGATAACCTCTCAGGTGTACCCCATGGTCCCATGAACCACCTGTAACATGTCAACCATGAATGAACTCAAGAAAATAATTCAATCTCTCACCCTATTAGTCAAAACAATTGAGACCAACATGACTACCCTCAATGTTTAAGTTGACCTTTGTTTTGATAATATAGACAAGTTGGAGGGAAAGCATGATGATGGTGGCTCAAGTGAATGTTTTAATAAAGTAAATAACATGGATGAGGAAGAAGGTTATAATAACGATCACTCATTTTCTTATTGTTCCCACAATATGATGCCTCGCCTACCCAAAGTTGACTTAAATAAGTTCGATGGGTAAGATATAGTAGGTTGGGTTGACCAAATGGAACACTATGTTTCCTTCCATACCATAAAAAATGACCATTGAAACATTGAAACAATGTTCTATATCTAGATAGGGGACATTGGAAGTGGTGGAAATGACATAAGAAATCCTCTCTAGGGTTCATTACATGGAAGTATTGTGTGAAAGCCTTGTTTTCCCATTTTATTTAGGATGATATTTTTGTGGGTCCTTACCAAATTGTGTAAAATAACCACAATGGAAGAATATATTAATTTTTTTGAATTTTTGGATGTCAAAACACAAAATTTAACTAATGAATTTTTAAATAACTCTTTATCAGTGGTCTTAAGGAGGACATCAAAGCATAAGTGGCGATGACCATGCTACCTAGTTAGATGCCACTCAACTCACTTTTCACATTCAAGTTATGTCTTATGTTGACTCCAAACACCCTAACATTTCTCAATTCCTATCTTCAAATGTGGTGGCCCCTTAGTATCCTACTCCACCCCTTAAGGTCCACAAGTTGAAATGGAAGAACACCGACTCAAGGGTCTCTTCTACAATTGTGATGAAAAACATTCTCTGAGTCATGAAGTTAAGGAACATAAATTATTTATGTTCACCCCTAAGGAAATTTTTTATGATGAATTCGATAGAGGGACTTAGAACGACATCACCCCCCACTTGAAGGAATCTCTCTTTCTGACCAACTGGGTGAAGAATTACAAATCTCTCTTCATACATTGATCAATATTTCCTCTCCTCAAACTTTAAATTTGGCTAGCTATATCAAGCATAAGAAGGTCATTGTCTTAATTGGAAACAATATCACCCATAATTATATTTATCACCACATCATCTAAGAAACATAATACTATATCCATGTTGTTAATAACTCTCAAATCATGATTTATAATGGGGGATCTATAAACTGTGGAAGTTAGTGTGAAAAATTGAAACTTGAAATGGGTGATTATTCCTTGAAAACTCACATGTTTTCCATTGAAATGGGTGGTTGTGTTGGAAACCTAATCCGCTAGGGTTATGGTATTAGTCACTTGTAAATGGATATGAAATGTCAAGTGGGTGTAATGGTCATTGGGGGTCCAAGAGAACTCTTGGAATATGAATAAAAATTTCAATCTCATGTATTTATATGTGTAAGATATTAATGAAATTGCATTCCATGTTTATCCTAATTCATGTACATCTAATAGTGGTATCATATCCCGTGGTTTTTAGGACTGAAATTTGCTATGGCAGTTTTCCGTAGCATGTGAGAAACCTATATGTGTTTATAAATTCCTCTCTACCTATCCTAGGCTCTCTTTTCTTATCCTAGGCTCTCTCTTCCTATACTAGGCTCACATTTTAGTGTCATATATGATGCCTCTCTATTGTCTCTACTCTTTGCCCCTCTATCTAGGCTTGTGCCCAGTCGCTCTACGTTCGGTCTTACATATGTTTTGTGTGTTATTACCATTCACATGTGTTAGGGTTTCAAATACTTCACTGATCTAAAACCTCAACCTTCATAGTCAATCCCATTGTGCTACCTTTATATACTTCATAAATACAATCATTATTAGGGTTTACAATGCTCTTTTTAGTGGAGGATTTTTTTCTCCTTTTAATTTTTCATCCCTTAATAAGACTTTGTTCATGGATCTAAGTATGAATTAGAAAAATATGTTTTCATTCAAGTTGCGTTGATTTCATAACCATCGAGGAGAGTAGGACATAGACAACTCTCTTTTCTTTAATGTGTCTAGAACTTTCTAGAGTCAGGATTCTTGCATGTCCATGAATTTCTTCGTGTGCATGACAATTAAGTTTGTTAGCATTGTTACACCAAAAAAACTGTTGAAAACATCAATAATGGATCCTCCATATAAATCTTCGATCTAGATAAAGAAACAATAATTATTTCCATCTTGTCTCCCTTCTAATTAAAGTCTATACAAAAATAACATTTCGATCTTAATGGTTGTTTGCAAAGAGCCTGGTATGGTGACGCTTTTGAACCACCACAAAATTCATCAAACGTTGATAATTTGGTTCAAGACATGCGCAAGCCTTGTGACTAAAATCTGATTCGTACAATAGAACTTGATAAAGATGGCCCTCACTTACTACATATATACAAATATCTTTCACTCTGGTTTGTGCCCTATATTCCTTTGATAGAGATGTGAAAAATTCCTTAATATTTCCTCTAGTTGCAGTGTTTCACATAGGATCCTGCTAGAATTTATAAATGTCCTGAATAAGTTCTTAATGGTGTGCCTGAGAAAAAACTAAGCCTTCATATTCATGGACTTTAGGCCAATATTTAGAAGCTACAATTGTTACGAGGAAAATCACTCTATGGCATGGGGTAAACCACAATAGACAAAATGACTGCATAAATCAAATCTAATATCAAGTATTCTATATAAAAAATAATGCTAACAAGACAAGATAAATATCCTACCTTGTCTAGATGTTCAATGAAGACCACCGTTGAGAACTTGTCTCAAATATTTATACCTGCAACTTGTTCTCAACAACCAAGATATGCAAGAATATGGTGATAATATATATTGATAGCACATATAATAGAATAATCGATCAAAATTCATAACAAATATGTCCATGGAATAACGATTCAAATATTTTCAAGATATTAATTAGACGAGAAACGATTATTTCTATTAAAATATGATCAACATAAGTATGCACGTGACAACATTTCCTGTCTCCACGTCTTGGAACTGATAAACTAAGTCCCTTCCAATTGGGGCTCCACCACTTCAATCGTCCACCAAAGGCAAACTCATATAAGAGAGACAATGAGGTTCTCCATCAAAGAGGGAAGAGCTTGGCGGCTAAAAAATGTGTTCAGACTTTAAATGACAAAGGGATGCATACTCAATATGAAGTGAATAATTTCTCCCAAGTAAATTTTCTCTCCAAAAGTTTAATTCTTCTCCCTTTCCATGGTTTGGATATGGCCCATTTATAGCCTTCAAATGGAACTGAAGGGCCAAGTCAGAACGTTTCCAATATATGGAAGGTGAAGGATCATGAATCACGTGATGTGACATGGAAACCCAACACAATTTTTAATTTTGAGCACAAAATGCGATGTATGTGGGTTGTAGTGGTGCAACCTATGTATATGCATGATGTATAACTGATAGGGCACGTATATGTGGAAAATTATGATTTTTAACACTGGGAATTTGAAAAGGGGACTTCAAGTCTGCATAGGGAAATGGAAAATTCCTTCTGAGCAAGTTGCATGGGGTGAGGCAAATATTTATATAACATATTCCCCCTAATGTGTGAGGTCAGAGAAGTATCTGTGATGGCTGAAATACATTATAATTCTCAGGAGTGGAGTAATGGAGACCCAGGTGGATGAACTAGTTTCTCATGAGAATATTACAATCCATAATGACTTTGTACACATGGATGCCAATTGAATTACACTGCAGATCCATGTGGAAATATACCAAACAGTTGTTCATGGCCATGAATAGGCAATACAAAGTAGATACATGCCATAGGCTATCATAGTCACGAACAAGGCCCAATGAAAACTGGTATCAAAATCAATATGAAGATATCTATATATAATGGAGTACAATATGATATCCCATGATCACTGAATTAATATAGGCACTGGTCCAATGAATGATAGCAACATATCAGGAAAGATGCGACTATAAATTGATGTCTTCAATTCTTCTACACAATCTGCCAAAGGCGCAATTATACATCATGTGAATAGAGGATTTGAGGTTGAACACAATGAGACTTTGTTTTATTATCGATCATTAAGGTATACCGTTGACAAACATGAGACAACATATCGATAATGAAAGTAGGTATCAAGGCACCAAGTACATTCTTACAAGTGTGAATAAAGGTGTTGAGGTCGAACACTTGAAGAATCCATCGATCATGAGACATTGATGTATTCCCAACTATCAATGGTGAGAGAACCTACCAATGATGACTACAAGCCTCTAGGTACTCATAGGACTCTAGGCCTCATTTCCATAATAGATGAGTTGAATTCGATGGAAGGATACCCAATGAAAGGAGATAATTAATGAATCTCTCACCATTCAACACAAGTTACAAAGCAATAGCTTGATGATTTGGAGGAACTCAGACGAAGAACATGTTCACGAACCAATGACCCTGTGCATATTCCGCATGCACCAAATGCAAGCAGTGCATAAAAAATACCCTCTAAATAGAATCCAAGAAGGAAAATTGCTGACAAAGGTGAGGAAACCACCGATAAGGCTAACAGAATCCAAGACACTGCACAAATCCCAATGTGTGAATATATTTATTATTTTCGAACACAAGGGAAACCCCCCAGTCAACAACCAATGATGCGATGTCGACTGTTGGGTTCAAGGTTACCTACCCATAATTAAAGTAGGACCAGGATGCATGGTATGACTACAACTTCATGTAACTCTGAGACAAACTGAGGGTATGGTCGACATGCAGAGTCAAGAATTCTAAGAAATGGCTGACACATGCTTACAAACATCCTTTGAACAAAATAATGAGACATATGGAGGACTCCGACAACATAGATTTGATAATCAAACTTTGTGATGCAGGACGTACCAATCAAACTCTCCATAGGGACTAGAAGAGTAACTAGTTGGAGGAGAAAAATCTAAGTAACGAGCTTAGCTTCCTAAGGTCATGCTAAACCAAAAATTTGGATGACAAGTGGACTCAATTTTTTTTTTTGTTCAAAGGCAACATGATTGCTTCCAATATGAGATAATATTCCTTTCCCACCCGTAATTTTTTTTTCCATAGATAAATGAATGTTATGATATAGAGGAGAAAACAAGTGTCGCAAGTAAGAAACTAGTTCCAACAGTGGAACATGTCTATGCTCAATGCAAGGAGGTGCATGCATGACATGGAATCTCAAGGGAATGTTTCCTCTTAGGGTACATGGTGTCAAGCTGCAAAGGATATAAACAAGGATCTTCTTGGTTGGTGATGCAAATTGTTGAGGTAATAGGCTTATAGTCAAGAAAGTAGGAACCAGAAATAGGCTTAATACTACAAGCAATATAATGAGATGCAATTACAACTTAACTCCAAAGAATGTCCTTTTTCATGAATTTAGTCCCCTAGGCCCAAAAAAGTATAAAACAATACCAGGAGAACTCTTCTAGCCACTAGTGACTAGAGTATTCCTTTTTCAAAATTATTCTACGTAGTCCGAAAAAAGTTTAAACTTACACCAAATAAACGTCCTTTCATATCCAATTAAAGAGTGTGAGAGAGACAAGTTTACTCAAAAATATTTTCTCTTTTTGAGAGAGTTGGAAAAGATCTTAAATAAGACTTGAGGATACTGATCTAAGTAGCACAACATGTGGGAGGCCAAGGCTCCTGTGAAATACTTCTATTGAAAGTCAACAAGTCATATATAGCTGACACAAACTTGGGAAAACCTAAATATTTCCAATTCTAGGAGGATAAAATACTTGCAGAGGTTACCTTATCTACAATATATCGAAGAATGAACCTTATCTGGAAGGGTGTATGAGAAGGAATTCGAGGATCTACAATATCATTCCAATCAAATTAAACCACCCTAGGACTTAGAGGGAGCGTACTTGAAGATATTGGAATGCTCCCTTTTTCAGAAGGTACAAAACTAGAAATGCTAAGGACATGGTTGAAAGATGCATCGCCCCCAAAAAGAAGAGTGGGATTGACCGAACATTTCATCGAAAATGTCACTTCCTTAGGATTTTCACTCTCATAGAGAAGAGTGGGATCGATTGAACATTGCATCAGCATGACCACTTCTTCAACCATTGGTTGAATAGGATGCAAGACAACAAGGTCAAGAGACGCATCACCCCCAAAAACAAGAGTGGTGTCAGACGAAGATTGCATTGACATGACCACTGGTTGAATAGGATGTGAGGAAATAAGGTCAAGAGATGCATAACCCCCTAAAAGAAGAGGTGTGTTAGTCAAATATTGCATCGGCAAGACCTCTATATCAACCAAATAAGGACTAGAATTTTGAGAAACCAAAGATGACTCAAAACCCGAAGGGCTATCATACAAGGACTGCAGTTCTCATACCACCATAGTACAAATGAACTTGGGATTATGTCCTATACATCAAGGTTTATCAATCGTATGAATGCCCCCAACATGACTTGTAGTGGCTGGTGACATGCTCCCAACATGACTTGAAGAGGCTAGTAGATCATCTCCAACATGACTTGAAGAGGTTGGTGGTGATGAATACCCAACATGACTAGCAGAGGTTGGTGATGTATGTGCAGTGTGACTAGCATTGACTAAATTTGTGCCCCCAACATGACATGCAATGGCTGGTTTCTAGTCTTCAACATGACTTGCAAAGGTTTTTGACCTATCTCCAACATGATTAGCAAAGGTTGGTGATACAATTCCAGTATGACTTCTAGTGACTCGACTAGTGGCAGCTGATTGCAGCATTTGAGACCAAGGTTCCAGAAAAGAATGGTTTTGAGAAATTGCGGGTTAGGAAGGGTTTTGGTATACACCATGGACCTATCCGGTAGAATAGTATTCTCCTCCAAACTAATTCATAATGGGTTGTAATGGAATCATCACCGAGGAAGCCACTTGCGAAGAGGAAGCGACATGGAAAGGGTTACTCAAGTGAGGATATATGTTTCCCCCAGACGAAGGAACTTTGTGAGGGGGGTTTCCCATACTAAAAAATGGAATCCCCCGAGATGAAACACTAGAGGATAGATGGAGGTATCAAATGGGAAAATCGTTTGTAGGAATAGACATAGTGTAAGAAGGATAGATGAACGAGATGTAATAAGTAGAATGACCGCCCATTTGAGCACTTGCTCCTGTAAAAGTGAAGCTAGGATTGGATCCATACGAAGGAAGATTCCAACCTCCTACTGTAAGATTTGGTTGAGAGATATGAATCCCACCAAATTAAAAGGGAGAATAAGGAGGCATCATGTCCCCAGACCCATGTTGATTATTTGGGTTGGTTGTCATTGATGTCAACCCTTGAAGAAAGTTTGGTAGTGAATTCCGGTAGCACAAAGGTTTGGGTAATGGACCCAAGTTTGTTTGATGTATAATGGTATGAGTTTTAATATATTTCAAGGTAATACTATTCTAGATGGATATTACATGTCATGCCATTTACGGTGGTATGTGGAGCGTCACATAACTCCTCACGATTAGAGAGTTATGGCCATGTGAAGTTGGATAACCCTCACGAGTCATCTAGAAGCCCCAAAAGGTCAAAGTAGTCAAAGTGGTTACAAAGAAGAAAGTATTTAAATAATAAAGTGAAGTTATGAGTGTACTATAAGTCAAATTGGATACAAAATAAATTGTTTAAATAATAAAGTTAATATAGAAATTACTAAGTGGACAAGTGGTTAGAAGTGGGTTAGCCCTAAAATAAGGAAAGTGGTTTAAGATGGTTAGAAGGTAAAAAATAAAGTGAAGTGATGAGTGTACTATAAGTCAAAGTGGATACAAAAGAAATCATTTAAATAATAAAGTTAATGGAGAAATTACTAAGTGGATAAGTGGTTAGAAGTGGGTTAGCCCTAAAATAAGGAAAGTGGCTTAAGATGGTTAGAAGGTAACCCCTAGAGGAAGCTACATAAAAGTATAAATAAGAGGCAAGGGTATCTCACTTTAATTACACTTGAGAATATTGAATTATACAAGTGACTAAGGTAACCAAAGGATATCTAAGGTGAATTTCAAAGGGAAGGTGAAGTAAAGAAGGTCGAAATTCAAGGGAGGATAAATTCTTTTGATGATACTTTATAAGGTATGTTATTTACAGGTCATCTCACCATTTTTGCAATAAATGTTTTTCTAGAATGATTGAGACCAAAAAATATGGAGTCCTCTAAGGAAACATATCCAAGTAGTTGTTATAAAAATTTCATCTTGTGGGTCATTGTATTTTTTGAGTTACACTCCGTGGAAAATAGGGTTTGTGGCTAGTCCTAAAACTAGTCTAAAATAAGTGTTTCGCGTAAAAACATCATAAATTATTCATAACATATCCAAATTCAGTAAGACCAAATGCATTGGTTAGAGTACAGTATTTAATATTCTTTTTACCATTTTCATATCCATACAACAAGTATTCCATGCGGGGAATGCTCTACAAGTTCGCTCTCTAGAATAAGCCAAAACTCAACAAGGTATCCCATTTTTTCTATAACGCTTTTTCTAAGAGGTTCCAAGCAGTGAAACTTGGAGGAATTGCATAAAATACACTAAAGAAAATTATGTACTATTTTCAGATATTTATTCAATACAGGTACATAGTTATGATTATTTCAAGTTAGGGTTGTTGACTAATCCAAAATTAGTCATGTGAGACTAAAGTAAAGTTTGATGAAAATGATAGTCTCTTGTTGTTAAAGTTAAGGAAGGTTTGCAGGTATGTGATCATATA
>ML778717.1:406321-434050 GCA_009831015.1 Picea engelmannii
TGGGTACATGGTTGAGACAAGTAGTTGATGAGTTGGCACATACATGAGGTGTATAGTTGATGATGTTGGTACATCTTGATGAGTCATAGTTTATGTGTATTTGATGCATGATTGATACATATTTGGTGCATGGTTGATGCACTTGTTTATGGTACAGGTTGATTACAAGTTGATTGGTACAGGTTTAGAACAATATATCTCACAGTGATAGTGTGACATTGGTTCCATCATTCTACTTATATAACAGGGTGGTTGGACGGGGAAAGGATAGGTGGTTGTAGACACCTTCCAGTTGTAGCCAAAGAATATAGTGGGTTGTAGCCTCCTTCTGGTTGCAGCTAGATAATTGGGGATTTGAAGCTTGCCTCAGGTTGTATCCTCCTTCTAGTTGCAGCTGGAAAACAAAGGAAGTTGGTGATTCCAATGAATTTAATTATTAAAGACATATAAGAAAAATAATTATGTGGTTTTCTCCCTCTTTTGGTTTCCACGTAAAAACATTGGTGTACTTTGTATGTGTATGGTTTCTCATTTGTTCATTTTTTATTTACTTTGTAACTATTGGATGATAATGCTACATTGATGCCCGGATGGGCTGACATGCCGAGTAGCCCTGCCACTTGGCTTAGCATTAAGCCATAGCTTAAATTCTGTAGGCCTCTCCCCATCCCCTCAATAGTAAGGATGGTAGCAGGGAATTACAACAACTCTATGGAGGCGGGACTTCTCCCTCACGCGAACGCACTAGAATTCAATATGACAGAGTTAATAAGAGGCCATGTGATGCTGTCCCACACAAATGTGAAAGTAAGGAAGTTTGGACAGAGCTTGCTCATTTTCATCTTGGACCTCCCCACCAGTTGGAAGCTCTGGTGTTTTCTCCTCTGTATCTCGACAACTCTGGAGGTGCCCTCCATTCACCCCTCCTCCACAATGACAAGGGAGCGAGGAAAGCCTCGCTGAGGCTCGGCTTGGTACACCCACAAAGCGCAGCGACAAAGAAGACAGAATTTTGCACGCGCACTCTCGACGACGAATTCTATCCTCCAACAAAGAGCTAGAGCTGACAGCATGGCACTCCATGCCACTATAGCTGAGCCTGTGATAGAGTGGAGAGCGCATACACCTGCAATTGAGCCTGAGGTACTAGTTGGAAGTTGTCTGAAGGGAGTGTCTGAAGAAAAGCTCCCAATTTTCTACGTCGAATAAATACCATTCCTAGAGGATATGGTGACCACCCCAGAACCTCAAGACACTGAGCCTGAAACACAGGCTGTAAGTGGTCTGAAGGGAGAGCATGTAGAAGAGTTCGCAATTTGTTATGTAGAAGAAATATTGTACCCAGATGATAGTGTGACCACCCTGGAACCTCCAGAAATAGAAAAAAAAAGGAGGAGGCTCTGTGAGGACATTCCCACCTGCCATGTTGAGAAGTTAACGAACGATGATGAGGTATTTAATAGCTCTGGTGCAAAACTCCTTCACATAGAACATCTGACTCTCGTGTTTGAACTCCAAGGCCACATGGCAGACCAGGAGCACAGAGCCATCCTCATGGGACAACGCTTGGACCTGCTCCTTGATGCTTACTCCAACGCTCCAACAAAGTGGAAGTGTCCAACGTGTGCATAGCCATTTGTCATTCCGGCCAAATACACGCGTCAGGAGGACAAGGGCAACAGGTCACAGGGTATTTGAGTTTTTCTTTTCTAGTCTGGTTTACATCATGTTGTTGTTCAATGTTAAGACAATATATAGCCATCTGTCCTGGTTTCCTTCGGGCAGGACAGATGGAAAACCAGTATTTTATCCTATCTTTCTAGACATATTGTTCCCCAAACAAGGTCGGTTTCTGGTAAAACGACAACATATTTGGTGGCACAACACGATAATATCTCTGTGTATTTTTGTCTCTGTTTTTTTGTCAACTTAATATAGCAGATAATACCTCTTTTTTACTTTAAAAAAAAAAGATAATGCTACATTGATAAAACACTTGCATTTTATGGTTAAAAAGGATTATATTTCTCTATTACTGATTCGTTCTCCCCTCTCAGTAATCCAACAACCCAAAACTAGGATTCACATAAAGTGATGAGACAGAGGATGGCAAGTGTGAAGACATGTTTGACATACCATGATACAAATTATTAGAGGCCCAAGGTATTGGATGAGTATCATGATTCGACGTACCACTCGAAAATACACAAGGATTCATCCCCATGGAATGAGAAAATACCATGGGTTGGGTAGCGCTAATCAAGGGAGTCATGGGGGCTCCAATAACCATAACAATGAAAACTCATGACGCAATACAAAATCAGAATGCCAACTAATAATCAGAGAGAACACCAAAGTAAAGAAAAAAGGCCAATGCACAAAAACAGGATATAATGGCTGAAAAGGGGCCTCCCTCACTAGAGTAGGTATGTCTCACCCAAGAGGAGCCCGAGACTCCTTTCAAAATATTGGAGGTATCAAAATCAATTATAAGGTCCCTCATGGGCTTAACAACACAGTCGGTCAAATCCCCCTAGAGAGGTAATCCTCTATAAAGGTTGTGTTTTTTCTGACCCTTATTTGACCCAAGGTACCTACATAATAACCCCTACAAGTAACCTACATGGATACCTATGTCAAACAACTAAAGCCACCACAATATAACCAATGCGCAGGAGAACAATCACAAGTCAAGTCCACCGTATGGGCAGGGTAAAAAATCTCGATATATTGAAAGAACCACCTCTCATAGAGGTAAAGGTACTAGAAAGACACCCAAACACGAATAGATCCCCATAAATATCTCTTACGCTAAGAAGGTATTAGAGGGATATCTATGCAACCAACTTTGCACAACCTCGTGCTTAACTCCAGTGTGAGCGGAGCCTCCTGACGTCACCAATTATACAATGGATTTCACCACTCCCTTAGTCAAGCACATGTGTTGATTTTAATATCCTTGGATAATTTTACTCACAAAATCCTATTCCAAGGCTCTATATCCTAAGATAGTTTGTGTACCCTGAAAAATAAAATCGTTTCTAATCAATTTTAAATTAATCATCATTACTTTTAGTGGCTTTGTTTACTCAAAATATGTGGTCGTGAAATTGATGATGTTATGACTCAGCAAATAAAATAAATGAATATGAACATAAAGCTAAGTCCTAAACTTCAATTCTCAAAAGATGATAAACTTTTCAAAATGCAACTTTCAATTCAACTCTGCAATTTCAATAAGATGCAAGCTTTCCATACATGTATCAAGACCAATAATAAGAACCCAAAATATCAAATTCCATAATGTAATTTTTTTATTTTTTTTTCAATATAAAGAAATGAAAATGCAAGGATTGAACAACAAATTGATATATAGACCCTACTGTAAGAAAAAAGAGACAAACCAAGAAGGATACCAAGAAGCACATACCCAACCCAAAATGCAAGGACAACCGATGAAAAAGATGATGAGAAAGAAAAACCACTTGAAAATTCAACTAAAGGAAGGTTTGCTATCACTTTGCAGGCACTCAACAGTTATGATAGAGACCCAAGAAGACTCAACAACTATCAAAACTCACCCAAAAAACACCAAACTCAACAATCAAGAAAAAAATATTGATTTACGCAACTGTTTAGGAAAAAACCATGTATATATGTTCCCTATAGAATGACAACTCGTGTATGTATGCGTTTGTCAAGGGGAAAACCACGTATATGTATTTAAACACTGTCAGGTTAAGGATAAGGCCAAGAAACTCAGATTCAAAATGAAAATAGGTTGTCAAGAAATCAGACGACAAGGAAACTCAAGCTAACTGAAAACAATCAAAGGAGAAAAACACTCCAAACTCCAAAAACAAGATTCGTTCCCTAGTATGGTCTGTAATTATGTTATGTTGAAAATCATTCTATGGCATTAGGTAAACCACAATAGATGGAATGAGTGCATAAATCAACTATAATCTCAAGTATGCTATATAAACAACAATGCGAACAAGACAACATAAAGAGCCTACCTCGTCTGGAATTTCGATGAAGACCATCGTTAAGCACTTGAATCACAACTTTATACCTGCAACTTGTCCTCAATAACCAAGATATGAAATCATATGGTGGTAATATATATTTTTATCACATATTATAGCATATCAAAATTCATAGCAAATATTACCATGGAATAATAATTCAAATATTTTCAAGATATTAATTAGACAAGAAAATATTATTTCTATTAAAATATGATCAACATAAGTATACAAGTGACAAACATTTGTGTCGGCACATCTCAGAACCGAAAAACTAAGTCCCTTCCAGCTGGGCCTCCACCACTTTAATCCTTCATCAAAGGAAATCTCATATAAGAGAGACAATGAGGTTCTCCATCAAAGAGGGAAGAGATTTGGGGCCAAACAATGTGTTCAAAATTTAAAGGGAAAAGGGATGCAGACTCAATATGAAGTGGATAATTTATCCAGAGTAACTTTTCTCTCCAAAAGTTGAATTCTTCTCCCTTTCCACGGTTTGGATATGGCCCATTTATAGCCTTCAAATGGATCTGAAAGGCTGAGTCAGAACATTTCCAGTATATGGAAGGTCAAGGATCATGGATCTCGTGACGTGACATGGAAACCTGACACATTTTTAATTTTGAGCACCAAACTCGATGTATGCGAGATGTAGTGGTTCAACCTATGTATACGCATGTTGTATAACTGATAGGGCACGTATATGTGGAAAAATATGATTTTTAGCTCTAGGAAGTGGAAAAGGGGACTTCAAGTCTACATAGGGAAATGGAAAAGTCTTTTTGAGCAAGTTTCATGGGATGAGGAAAATCTTTCTATAACAAAAATGGCTCATGGGTTGGCTTTAGGAATATTATAAACATCTCGTAGACAACACCATTCAGATGGCTTCACAATATCCATTCTAGAATGATTTCCATTATTAGAGTGTGATTTTTTTTCCAAAATTCAATGAATGCGGTGTTGGTGCACTATAATCTATTGATCTCACACACTGCATTCAATACGATCATGTGGTGGGTTAGAATCCTTCTAGGACAGATCCCTCCTATATATTTCTCATTGATCTCAGAGTAGAAATGATCCCGCAAGAAATACCCATGAAAAGGAAGCTTCATCAAATTCTCATCTGTGGGAGGATGTTGGTTGTAACAGAAACACATTAAAACCTCTCACACTCTCTTGGATTTGAACATATATCTCACCATCAACAAAACTTTTTATTCTGATTTTACCATCAATATAGCAGTGAATTTTGGGTGCAATGAATTCATTGTTCCACAAGCTCTTCATAGATCTATTATTATCCATAGGTCCATATTTCAAAGTTGGCAACTTTTTTTTTTTCGAGAACAAGAAAATTATTTTCCAATTCATGAACAAAAATTGTAGGGATCCAATAAGTCCATGAATCGATAGACATTTCAATACAAACATTGTATTCATTATTGACGACAAACCTGGGACTTAAGGTAGACCCCAGAGAAAGAAGCCATTGAGGGTGGTCGATAGAAACAATGAAACTACAAAAGATTCACCGTGGTAATGACATTAGTGGCTTCTATTGGTGAATTTGGTATACATCTATTCAATTTTCTTTGATCATTATTGTGTTTTTAATCAAATTTGATAAACATGTGCATTTTCAACACCCTTCATTAGTCGAGTTTGCATCTGATTTTTAAAGGGTGGAGTTGCAAGAAACCCTTTAGGTCTAAGTAATTTTCTAAATGGGTTGGGTTGATGAATTATTAGAGTTACTGAACACTCTAACACTCTCTTTTGTGCAAAATATAGTCATAACTAACAAAGAAACTCTGCAATTTGTTCTAATGTGTTTGCAAGTTTCACAAGTCAAAGTAAACTTTCTTCAAACTTAGACTCGAATTATTCATGATGAAGTTGAACGAAGGAATATTTGACATTATGAATTGGTCTATTTTTAGAACAATCCTCTTTTGGAAGAAGATGATGTTGATGATTTAGATCAACAACTAGTTCATAAGCAACTTAGTAAGCCAACTTAAGATGTGAATGCAGACGAAGTTCAACTTCCTTTTTCCAAGCCAATCATTAGACCTTGGGAATAAATAGAGAACAACATGCATAAAACAAGTATTGGCCATGAAAAGGAAGTCACCTTTCATATTCCATATTATACATAATCGATCCAGTTTCAGAGTGTTGGATTGTTATGATCGAACACCTTGAAAATTATATACAAAAGCAATATAGAAAAGGAAGGAACACCAAATTTTATGATCCAATGCCTTAAAAATGATAATAAAATCAATGAATTATAGTCCACTTCAAGGGGGAAACCTCCTTTTACAATATATCCAATTCATAATACAATATGAGATAAGATGATTCTAAGACCATCTCTCCTTGGTATATATATAGGAGATAAAAGGTACAATTATAATGAAAGGGTGTGATGAAGGGGTTCAGAGCCTACATAAAAATATAACACACGAAATGTAATAATTCAATAAGCGGCTCAATAAGGGGTTTTATACATAACATGGGATTTTTATGGGGCTTTGTCTAGGGATTAACATGGATTTCTAGAAGGTTCATATTCACCTACTCTATTTCAAGAATATATTTTGAAATGCCAACATTGTGATGCATTCACCCTTGATCCTATACAAAACAAACTACAAAACCAGGTTTTTTCCATATAGTGCACAACAAATATCTAACAATGTTAAGATAAATTTAACAACTTAAAGAATTCCAAAAGAAATTACATTCACAGAAAAATGGAAACAAGAGACAACACCATTTACAGGGATTGAAAATTATTTATTAAATAGAAATACAAATTGTCTTCCGCAGTCTCATTCCATTTCATCCAATTTGACACAATTTTCATTCAAGCTCCATGATAGACAAAGTTTCTCGTTGTTCCACACGATTCCTATAAAAGATATTGTTCCTTCCTTTGATCTATTGTTTCTGTAGATGCCCCTTCTTCCATTTCGTCTCTTCTATCTCTTCTTTTTTCTCATTGCCTCCTGGAAAACAAATCTCTCCACCCTTTTCTCATTTTCCTTTTCCCTTACCATTTATGTGAAGCCCAATCATCCTTTCAACTGTTTCTTTATTTTACCAATATGAGTTGGGCACTGGGAGGTTTCAACGGTCTAACTTTTCCACCATTTTCATCCAACCATATTTCTCTTTAATTTGTCCACCATATTCCACAAAATCCGCCTAAGACACATGGAGTATGGCATGACATAACCTGCAAAATTATAACTGACTTTGTGCACCCTTGGGGTTGTAACACGTCACGGTGTTGAAAAAACCGGGACTATGACACAAAGTTGCAGCAATTGGAATTACAACATGTTGTTTTAGCAAAAGGAGTTGCATCAATAAAAGTGATAGCATGGTGTTGCAACAACTGGAATTTCAATATAATGTTGCATCAACTAGAATTTCAACATGGTGTTACAACACTCAACTTCATCTCCCAGTGTTACAACAATGGGAGTTGCAGTACTTATTTTATTTAATCACATTGAATACTATAGAAATATCAAAATCTTTTGGCAACTCTAACTTATATGCATTATCATAATTTTTTCTCAAAATTTAACATGATCCAGTTTTATTGTAATTTAGTTTACTATACATACCTATGGGAAATATTTCTTTCATCAAGTGTGTCATTACCAACTCTCCTTCTTCAAAAACCTATTGTATCTTTCTCTTAACATGTTCATACATTTTATGTATGCTCTCTACAAACTCACTTGCATCAACACTCCTTTTTTCCTCTAGATTCAACAATTTAGACAAATCAACAACTCCTTTTGGTGATCTATCATAAACAATCTAAAATGGATTCTTTCCCACTAATTTGTTAACATAATTGTTATAAGTAAATTTATCCTACATCAATATCAAATCCTATTGTCATGATTTCTCCCCACTCAAACTCCTTAACCAATTTCCAAGACTTAAATTCACCACCTTGGTCTGTCCATCCATTTGAGGATGATATGAAGAACTATACAACAATTTGGAACCCAGATTTTCCCAAAGTATCCTCCAAAAATTCCCAGGAAATTTCATATCCTTGTCAGAAGTGATACTTCTTGGCAGTCCATGTAATCTCACAATCTCTTAAAAAAAAAACCACTTTAGTAGAATTCATTAGTTTTCTTGCATGGGATGAAACATTCCATCTTTGAATATTTTTCCACTATAACCATCATATAATCATGACTACTCTGTGTCCTAGGCAGTCCCAAAATGAAATTTGTACTTATATATTCCCATGGTCTCTTGGGTACTAGTAGTGGTGTCTATAAACCTACATTTTGATTCTTTCCCTTTGCTAGTTGGAAAATTCTACAACACTCAACAAACCTTTTCATATCCTTTTTGATGCAAGGCCAAAAATATATTTACTTCACGAATTTTTTGGTTTTATAAATGCCAAAATGTCCACCCAAACCATTTTTATACAAATATCTAACAAGATTCAACCACAATGAACTCTATGGAATGCATAAAATTTAATTCTTGAACAAGAAACCTTATTGGATGTGGAAATCCAAATATGGGGTTCTATCAATGCTCCAAGGTTCTCTTCACACTTTGCAAATGTCTGTAGAATCTACATCTTCTGCATACCCTTTCATATATTCCAAGACAACAACTTCTACTAACAAAGTATTTAGTAGCATTGTTATTCATCTCAATGCATCTGCAAATTTATTCAACTTTCTAGACCTGTGTTTCAAAACAAATGAGTAACTTTACAAAAATTGTATCCATTTGAAATGATTTTGATTTAATTTACCTTGTCTATTGATGTACTGCAATGCCTTATGATTAGTAAATAATACAAACTCCTTAGTAGCAAGCAATGTTTCCATTTCTCCAAGTATTGTACAATCACATAAAATTCTTGATCATAAATAAATTATTTTTTCTTAGCATCATTCTATTTCTTGTTGAAGAATGCAATAAACCTTCCTTCATGGCTCAAAACTACTCCAATCGCTGATCCACTTGCATCACAATCCACTTGAAACACTTTATTGAAATCCGGAAGCACCAAAATTGGTTGTTTAGTCACCTTTTTCTTCAAGTCTTCAAATCACTTGATGGTTGATTTTGTCCACTTGAAAATCCCCTTTTTCATGCATTCAGAAAGTGGTACATAGATCTCACTGAAATTTCCGATAAAATTCCTATATAATTTTGCCAATCCATGGAAACTTCTCACATCAAGCGTACACTTAGGTGTTGTCCAACCTTTTTAGAATCCATCTTCAAGCCTTCCTTGGAAATCACAAATACCAAGTAGACTAACTCCTCTTTCAGAAGTGTACATTTCTGAAAATTGATTAACATTTTCTCTTCTCTCAACCATTGTAACACCTTTATCACATGCTCTGGGTGTTCTTCTTTGGTTTTAATGAAAATAAAAATTGCATCTAAGTATACAAAAAAAAACTTACCCAAAAATGGTTTCAAAACTTCATTCATAAATCTCATGAATGTGTTGGGTGCATTAGTTATCCCAAATGACATACTCAAACAATATATCATTTGTCTTGAAAGTTTTCTTCCATTCATCACATTCCCTTATCTGAATCTAATCGTAACTACACTTCAAATCAATCTTTGAAAAATATTTGGCCCCAATCAAACAATCCCTGAGGTCATCCATCCTTGGTAAATGAAATCTATAATTGATAGTAATATTTTTAATAGCTCATGAATCAATGCATATTCTCCATTCACCTCCTTTCTTGGGTGTCAAAATTGTAGGTACAACACATGGACTGAAAAATTCTTTGATCAATCCTTTGTCAAGCACCTCTTACACCTGCTTATTTACTTCCTTTCTCTTTGTTGGAGTGATATGATAAGGATATTTATACGGTAGACTTGATCTTGATATCAAACCAATTTGATGTGATATAATCCTAAAGGGAGGTAAACATGTTAGTAAATCATCTCCTAGGATCTATTTAAATTCATTCAACACAGGTTGAATGTATGGTGGCATAGAACTCATATTTCCACTCTCTATAATTTTTCTTGGCATTAAGGCCAAACATAAATGGGTCCTTTTTTGTTCTCACATAAATTATTTGTCTTAACACATCATAATGTGACTTATGCTACAAATATTTTGCTATCATTGCCTTTACCATCACTACCACTTAACTCGGCCTCCACCATTGGTTTTGATCTATACCTTTTTCCATATTTTAAAAATTCATAAGTATTCTTCCTTCCACCATGTAAAACATTTATGTCAAATATCCATGGTATTTCGATTATTACGTGACAAACATCCATGTCCAATATGTCACACAATACCTGCTCACTAAAATTTCCAATATGAAAACTCAACAAGCATTGCTTAGTTACAATCACTTGTTGTCCACTTTTCAACCATGAGACCCTATACAGATTTGGATGTGGAATGCTTTTCAATTTATATTTCTCCATTACTTTTGTGGATACTAAATTTGATGTACTTCCTCCATAGATGACAATATGACAACACTTATCCTGAAATGTTCACCTAGTTTTGAACACTCTGTTGGCCCTTGACCAAGTTTTGAGGATCCTTGGTCATGTTTGACCTACTTTTGGGACTTCGAAAGGCTATCGAAGGTGGAGTGAAAGTCAAAGCGGATATCACGGGATCTCAGCCCCTTTTAAGGTATTTTTGGGTTTTGGGCTTATGTAATGGGTATGGGGATGTCGGCCCATGGGTTTACCCATGTTTAGGCCTCTTTTGTAATGTATAAATAGAATTCTACCCGATGTAAGCTAGTGGCAAGTGTGTGATGCTAAGTACTAAGTGCAAGTAATAATTGTAAATGCTTCATGCATGCCATGTTGAGAACTTGTAGAGCTAAGTGCAAGTGACTATAAGAGATTGAGTAGAAGCTTTGTGCATGTTGTGTGAAACTTTCAAGGCTAAGTGCAAGTGACTATAAGAGATTCAGTAGAAACTTTGTGCTGTAACCTAGCTTGGGGAAGGAGGATCTGGTGAGGTGCGTGCAAATATCCTATCCTATGCAGAGTAGGATCTTGTGGCTTTGTGCATGTAGTTGATTGATCGAACAAAATATAAGAGAAGAAGAGTTGGTGGATGTATCCCCAGGCTGGGGGTGAACCACACATATCCTGTGTTGCTATGCTTTGTGCAATGTATTGATGTGTTTATGTTTTTACTTGATTAGTGCTTTGATATAGATGAATTATAGATAGATCTGTTAATGCTTTTTCTTAATAATGTGAATGAATGCTAGATATTATCTATTCCCTTATGCTAAGTGCGTCTATATGTTCGATCCAGTTGAAAACTGCGATGCTATGTAATTAGGGTTTTATCTATGAAGTAGATACTGGTTAAATATTGATGAACTGTAACTACTAATTTCTTTGTTAAGGTGTTGTAATCATAGATCGGTGTCCGAGCTAAGGTTGCATACATCTAATTCCTACAACCACCACTTCCTCTACCTCGGGTGAGATTTCATCTCCTTCGCAGGTGTTGCTGAAAGGGCTGATAGTTAGGTTTTTGTTGGTGCACTCTTGAGCATTGAACCCTAGGTATGCCCCTATGCCAAAAAATGGTTTCGTTGCTAGGACCTAAAACTATGATTGTTGGGAACTGAAGTAAAGAAAAGAGAAGCTCTGTGCATAGATCTTCTTCTGAAGTGCGTTGTATTGGACTTGCAATTGTGATTGTTGGGAACTGAAGAAAAGAAATCTCTGTGCATAGATTTGTTGATTTAGTGTGCAGTAGTCTACTTAACTTGTGAAGCTCCATGCTAAGAAGAAAAGTCAGATTAGAATAAAAGAGGTAAGATCTGAAGGCTTTGTCCTTTGTTAAAGGTAATAACAGTGAAAAGTTTTGATTGAAAAGGGAAAGATAAGTGGAAATTTTTGTTTCAAAAGTGTGGATCTAGGTATGTTTGATAAATTTTGTCCTAGCTTGAAAAGTAGGGCACAACTACATGAAAGAAGGTTTGATATGAGTAGATATGATAGAAATAATGAAAGATGTGTTATTCCTATGCATAGAAAGAATGTTTGGACTAACAAATGGATGCAGGAACCTAGAAATAGTTTTTTGCAGGTTAGCTACTATGATCCTAGTGCGCAGCACATGAAAGGATGGGGATCATTTCAAAGAAAAACAATATAAACTCTTTGTTATAATTGTAGAATACTAGGACATATTGCTAAGGAATTCCCTGGTAGAAGACCTAGTTGTCTTTGTTGTCAAGCTATGGATCATGAAGTTTTGGATTGCCTTAGAATGATTACTAAGGTTGAAAGAATGAATATGAGACAAGAAAACCCCGAGGAATATGAAGAAACTAAGACCATGACAGAACCCAAGAAAGAATCAGAGACTGTATTACTGCAAATAAAAGAAACCTTGAATGATCACCAAAATATCAACTTATCAGAAATATTCAAAGAAAAAGAGTGCATAGAAACAATAATAGGAGACTTCGACATAGACTGTGTTCTAGATGAGGAAACATAGATGAATATTATGACAGAAACAACCTGGGAAATTTTAGGAAATCCTGTTATGATTCCTTCATTAGGAGGAATAGGATTATTTAGAGGAAAGTTGATAACCCTATGTGGAAGACTTACCCAGATATCTATGATTTCTCATGGAACTTCGACAAAGGAAGAGATTGAGGTTGTTAAATTCATTGAGAATAACACCCCATTTTCTATGTTATTAGGAAAACCCTGGATTGAGATAAATCAAACCAAAAGAAAGGAAGAGGAAGCCCTAGAACAGAAGAAGCAAGAACTAAGAGACTTCATGATGAAGAGAATAGAACACTTGATTGTGGAACATGAGAACGGATAAAAGTTGTTTAGAACCAAAAACATGGATGTCAAAGTTGAAAGAACACAAGAAGACTCATCGAAGAGTGGAGCACCTACCCCATACAGATAACAATTATTATCCTTGAACCCTACGAAATAATATCAACAACGTGAAGTTTCTATGCCAAGAGGAGATAAGAATCAAAATGGGAAGAGGAACCCAATAACGCATATCACAGGGAAAAATGATAGAAAGTTCAGTAAGAAGAAAGTGAAGCTAGAAAAACTGCAGGAGGTTCCTGAGGGAACTTTGCAAAAGGAAGGTTTGAAAAAATGGAACTTTGTCGGGATATCAGAAAAACACAACATGGCACTTCGCCATGACATAGTGATATATCCATTGAAAGCATTATAACCATTAGCCCGATGCCCCAAATGGTTAGAACAAAAGTTATGACCAGAAAGCTCGCCATCCAACCATTGGGACCACGTCGAAACAGACACAAATGCATTGATGAAGGCCTCTTGTTTGTTGGAGAAGATCTGTTAAATCATTTTCTACTTATTCCGTCGAATGTTGCCCCAAGAAAACTTTTTTGAATTGTATCTGAGCCAACAAGAGAACTCATTTCTACCACGCTATGTTTATTGAGATCGACACCTGTTCCATTTCTTTGAGCATTCATTCATCCACACGAGTTATTCGATCTGAGCATGTATGTCAGACGAGATCAACACCGTAGAGAAAGTCATTGAAGAAGTTCTAATCGACTTTATGGCAGAGATATTGATGTCCACAGGAGTTCAAGATTCATCGAAATGATGAGTGAAAGCCTCCCCATCAAATGCTCATGGATCCAGACCATCCTGCGTTGCAGATGAGAAAAGAACCAAGCACAAAGATGACTTAGCGAATGCAAAGTTAATCCCATCTATTATGCTCGATTACATCCCGCCTCTAGCCAGTGGGGTGAATCGTGAAAGTGTCCCAGGGGACTTCGACTACAAATTCATCATGACGTACCTCTCGAAGGGGATACGTGCAGTCAAACCACAGTTGGAGAGGATTCCAACCTTAAAGATCAGTGACTATAATCTAGGGGACCGCAAGACCTATGTTATGCTCGCACCTCACAAGTACTTGAATAATATGAAGGGAAAGAGATCGAAGATCATTCCCCAGCCATGGACCATGAACATCGCACAGTCCACTATCCTTAATGTCATGAAAATCCCACACTTTGGAAGGCACCAAGAGGTTAATGCATGCATTAAGCTTCTATTTTCGTGCTTTCACAATGGCTATTTTTGGTTAGACAGACGTATTACCATCGATCCAGTGCTGCTCTATAGGATCACTGGATGGAGAATGCAGGGACTTGATCCACATGACTTATACCCAGGGAAGGCTGCAGATCGCGCCTTGGCATAGAGGATTAAAGAAATATATGGCGATGTAGATAAGGGGATGCGAGGCTATAAGGTAGCCTCCATTTAGAATGGTGCAGTGTGCCTCTCTTTCTAGTTGATTGCTTACCTCACTTTTTAGTTGATTGTTGGTAAGCTAGTCCGAAAGAACAAACCCACACAGGTCACAGGGTTTTTGGTTGACCTCATAGGAAAGTACGTGGAGGGATTACAAATGAACTGGGTGAAGTACTTAGTCAACCAGCTAGAAGTCGATTGCTGCAAATATCAGGATCAAGGCTACGCGTTCCACTTTAGCTGGCTGTTGATCCTCATTGCATTTACATCTTGGGAGATGTCGGAAGGTGTGACCTTCCCGGACATCGAGCCATTTGAGCCACTTGTTGTGAAGTTCACTACACTCTGGTACTCGAGTGACATGGGAAAACAATGGCATTCGAATGCAATATTCCATACCTACTACCTGCAGTTGAAAAGGGCTATCAAATCATTCCCCTAGATGACGCCAAACACTCTGGACATGTTCATACCCCTTATGAAGTTTCACACAGATAGGAATTTCATATATATCACCATGTGCGCAGATGCGAATAAAGAAGATATTCAGTCATATTATAAGCTCACCAAGGAGGACTTGGAACAAATCACTAAGGAATGGCCCATAGAGTTCCTTATACCAGTCGCTAGGGCGGAATTTTCTGACCCAAACCTCATTGGAAGCTCGGTAGTTACCCATGAGGAGTATAATGCACCTAGCAGTAGCAGAAGGATTAAGAAAGAAGATGTACAAGAACTAAGAAGTGCCTCAGAATAGACTGCCTCAGATTCACCTGACAGAGGAGGAGGTGACGAAGTGGACAAAGAGGAGAAAGAAGAAAAAGAAGGGGAAGAAGATAAGTAGGAGCAAGGTGAAGTAATCCCGCCACAAAACCCCCTTGATGATGCAGATCCATCGAAGAAAAGGAAGGTTTTCTCCACAATACCTGCATTGCAGAAGAAATCCAAAGAAAGCAATCCGAAGCTTCAGACTGTACTCACGATCGATGACTTCAATTTCATCATCACAACCATATCAGATGCTTCGCAGGACATTTTGCAGAATAGTGAAACCAAGAAAGAATCCTTGTATGAAAGAATCGTGACAGAGATGAGAGGGGTACAACAAGCCCTTCACTCTAGTCATGCAGTATCCACTATGCCCCCACCATCATAAGAACCGGAGTTGTGAAGTGATCCTGCCCAACTCCGCAGACTAGCTAATGTGACCGAAGCCCACCTTTGTTGAGTGCAAGAAGAGAAAGAACAAGCCACAGTGGCCCTGAAGAAAGGAAAAGAGGAAATGGTAGAGAAAATCCAAGTTGCACAGCAAGAGAAGGTTTCCTTCCAAACTAAGTTTGAAGAATATAAAGCACAAATCCAGTAGGAGAAAGAGTAGTTGCTCGCAGAGCAAGTTGGAATAAGAGAAGAAGTCATCATAGAACTTCACTCTGTGACAGGCTTAGAGAAAAAGTTGGAAGACCTAGTGGAACAAAAAGTAGCACACCTTGTTGAAGCTGTCCATCAAATTCAACAGAGAATTATAGATCTGGAACTACAAACAGTACCCAACACTCCACAGGATGTGCAAGATCAAAGAGAAGCAACTGCTCAAAGCGCAGTTGAGAGAATCAAGGCCCTCACCATAAAATGTAAACAACTAAGTGATATCATTGTCCATACTTATGAGCGACTCACTGAGGATCCTGAACTGAAGGCACTAGAGTCACATTTCCAAGAGGCAAAGCAAGAATCAACGACAGTACAGGAACAGTTGAAGCTCCATTCAGCAGTCGAGAGGATGAAGCGATCCCAAGAACAACGCACTACTCAAAAATAGGTCCATACCATTTAGAGTAGAGTAATGGAAGTGAATGAAAGACTCCAACCAATTCAGGATGAGGCTTGCCAACTATTCACATAGATTGAAGGTCGAGGAGAAGAATTGGAGCAAGTAGTCACTGCAATTGAACAACGCTTAGAGGGACTTGTCAACGAAGCAGTTATCCAAGAGTTCATTGAGCAGGAGGCCTTGGCACAACAAAAGGTCGAAGAAGCTCGAGCCAAGATCGAGGCTTTTGAAGAAGATCTACCTAGACTAGAGTGACTCGGGATGAGTCACAGGTGATTTTTGGGGTCCTATTGGCCCTTGACCAAGTTTTGAGGATCCTTGGTCATGTTTGACCTACTTTTCAGACTTCGACAGGCTGTCGAAGGTGGAGCGCAAGTTGAAGCGGAGTTCATGGGATATCGACCCCTTTTTAGGGATTTTTGGGTTTTGGGCTTATGTAATAGGTATGGGGATGTCGGCCCATGGGTTAACCCATGTTTAGGCCTCTTTGGTAATGTATAAATAGAAGTCTAGGCAATGTAAGCTAGTGGAAAGTGTGTGATGCTAAGTGCTAAGTGAAAGTAATAGTTGTAAATGCTTCGTGCATGCTATGTTGAGAACTTGTAGAGATAAGTGCAAGTGACTGTAAGAGAATGAGTAGAATCTATGTGCATGTTGTGTGAAACTTGCAAGGTTAAGTGTAAGTGACTGTAAGAGATTGAGTAGAAGCTTTTTGCTGTAACCTAGCTCAGGGAAGGAGGATCTAGTGAGGTGCACGCAGATCTCATGTCTTATGCAGAGTAGGATCTTGTGGATTTTTGCACGTAGTTGATTGATCGAAGATAATAAAAGAGAAGAGTTGGTGGACGTAGCCCCAGGCTGGGGGTGAACCACATATATCCTGTGTTTCTATGATTTATGCAATGTATTGATGTGTTTATGTATTTACTTGCTTAGTTCTTTGATATAGATGAATGATAGATAGATCTATTAATGCTTGGTTCTTAATAATGTGAATGAATGCTATATCTGATCTATTCCCTTATGATAAGTACATCTATATGTTAGATCTAGTTGAAAACTACGATGCTCTGTAATTAGGGTTTTATCTGTGAAGTAGAGACTGGTTAAATACTGATGAACTGTAACTACTAAGTGCTTTGTTAAGGTTTTTTAGACACAGATCGGTGTCCCAACTAAGGTTGCAGACATCTGAGTCCTGCAACCACCCCTGCCTCTACCTCGGGTGAGACTTCATATGCTTCGTAGATGTTGCTGAAAGGGCCATTAGTTAGGGTTTTGTTGGTGTGCTCTTGAGTGTTGAACCCTGGGTCTGCACCTGTACCTACACACTCTCTTTCTTTGTTCAGGTTCTTCAGCTGCCTTTGTCTCAATATTAAGTAATATTCTCCTAAACATCAATTTGTTTCCTTTTTATTGTTGAAGTACTTCCACATTTCGACCAACAATTGTTGTCTCGTCTGCTTGGGTAACTTGTGTTCTGGCTTCATTTCTTTTTGTTGCATTCTAACGCTTCAAACATTCCAATAATTTGTGACCCTCTACTCCACATCTATAACATGGAATCACACACATTCCTCTACCAAAACCTCTGTGTCTTCCAACACTACTTCCTCCTCTTGTATTTTGAATGTTGGTCACTTCATCCTCTTTTTCACTGCTTCTAGAAACACTTGTCTACCCTTGCCTCTAGTTCCTTTTCCCTATAACTTCTATCACAACCTTCTATCAATATTTTCTTCCACCTTCAAAGTAACTTAATAGGCTTCGTCCACATTACGAAAGTAATGTGTACTCATTTAATCCTGAATATGATACTTCAATCCATTTATATATCTTTCCGCTCTTTGATATTCTAGTTTCTTTATCCCTGATCTGAGTGACATTATGAAAAATTCCTTATTATATTCATGAACATATGTCTCTTTCTACCTTAATTTTTTCACTTTCTTGCACAAATTCTACTGGTAATCGACATGTAGGAATTTCACCTTGATTTTTCTCACCATATTCCTCCAGGTTCTAATATTCCCCTTACTATTGTATACCATGTAATTCTATAACATATCCCACCAAAGTGATCCATGACCCTTTAGGTTGGTCATAGTGAATCGTATCCTATTGGGATCCAAAACAGTTTCGTACTCAAAATATCTTTCGAGCTCTCCTATCTAGTCAATGAGAGTCTCGGCTTTCAAAATACCATCATACCATGAGATTTCCACCTTTTCACTACCTTCGTCTTTCATAAAACAAATCAACCATACTATTGGGTTTAATTCCTCAACATTTCACTCTTCTTTAGACTCATCCTCTGATTATGAATTTGTTTCAACATATCCATGCCTTGAGTTTTCTAATTCTTCTACCATCATTTGTAATTCCTCTAATTGTCTATTCCTATCACCTCCTCATGTTTCTCCTGCTCTTCATGGTCGAATCATTACAAGTTGTCTTGCAACCCTCTCCGAGACTAACATTCATAGGCCTTACTTACGGACATTGTTTTCCAACTTAGGAACTAAACCAACTCTAATACCACTTGATGTAGTACCCTCAATCATGTACACAATCAACTACATAACCAAGTTTTTTCCACAGAGTGCACAACTAACAACTAAAAACATTAAAACAAAATTAACAACTTAAATAATGCCAGGAGAAATTACATTCATAGAAAAATGGAAACAAGAGACAACACTATTTACAGGGACTGAAACTTGTTTATTAACTAGACAAAAAAAATTTCTTCCATGGTCTCATTACATTTAAGCCAATTTGGCACAATTTTTATTCAAGATCCATGATGGGAAACATCATTTGATGTTCCATATGATTCCCCTAAAAAATGACTTTCTATCCTCTGCTATATTGTTTTTGTAGATGTCCCTTCTTCTATTTCCTATCTCCTGTCTCTTGTTTTTCTCCCTGTCTCCTTAAAAAAAAATCTCTCCATCCTTTTATCATTTTCATTTTCCCTTCCCGTTTATTGGAAGCCCAACGATCCCTTCAACCATTTCTTTATTTTCCCAAGATGAGTTGGACATTGGGAAATTTCAACAGTCCAACTTCCCCACCATTTTCATCCAATTGTATTTCTCTTTAATTTGTCCACCATATTCCACAAAATCCTCCCAAGACATGAGGAGTATGCCACAACATAAACTACAACACTGTAAATACCTTTTCACACCCATGGGGTTGTAACACTTCATGATGTTGCAACAACTAGGATTGTGACATAATGTTGCAGCAACTAGAATTATGACACGGTGTTGTAGAAATGGGAGTTGAAACACAGTGTTGAAGAAATGAGAGTGATAACATGGTGTTGCAACAAATGGAATTTTAGTACAATGTTGCAGCAACTGGAATTTTAGCATGCTGTTGAAACAATGGGAGTTACAAAACTCACCTTCAGCCCTCGGTGTTACAACAATGGGAGTTGCAGTACATATTCCGCCTACAATTTAATAACTTGGAAGTGAAATTTTCTTGGGTTGATGTGGATTACTTAAGGCCAAAGATGATATAGGTGGATATCGGTGGCCACACACCTTTTCCAACTAACTCAAAATAATTTTCTGGCAATTTTGGAAATTTACTATTTTTAGCAGTTTTTAACTTTTGGGGCCATTTTGAGGGCCTAAATGAAGGTTTTTCGGGATTGAGATTCTCAATGATAGTTGAAGGCTCTAATTGAGCCCCTAAAATGAATCTCCTTCACCAATACCTTCCATACCTTGCGCACCAAGTTGGGTATCAAAGACTTTGAACGACATTTGGTTCTAAAATATCATGGGGCTCTACACAGATACATCCAAACTAAAATGGATTTTCCGGATATCTCTTCACTGAGTGCTTATTATTGATATGATGTTAAAATCGAGAAGAAATTTAAGCACCATAACAAACAAGAGTTCAGGTATGCAAATCTGCAACAACCAAAGTATGATAAAGACAACCCTAACAAACAGTCTCCTGAAAAGAAGGGTCACGAGAAGACGAAGATGGACACCCGAAAAAGGTTTGATTTCCACAAAATACCCTGGCACAACATCGATGAATGTCTCTCAAAACAGTCATTGGTGGCCGAAATCAAAGACAAGGAGTCGAACCCTGATTCAAAATCTGATTAAGAAAATACTGACAGAAGACAGATCATCGGTGCAGACCCCACTGTTAGTGTCGCAACCACAACAATTCAACCAGAAGAGACAACAGATCCTGAAGAGGGGGAGATCCTTTTTCATTCACAGATGTGGGTGAAGGGGACCCCACTACATTTTATTGTTGATAGAAGAAGCTAGAAGAACCTCATCTTAGCATAGATCGTCAAATATTTGGGATTGTTGACAACACCACACCCACAACCATACAAAATCAGGTGGCTTCACCAAGGACAAGATCTCCGTGTTAGCCAACAGTGTCAATTTTCATATGGAATCCAACCCTTCAAGGATGAGGTATTATGTGATGTTGCCCCGTTGGATGTATGTGATGTTATCTTGGGATAACCATATATGTGGAAGTGCCATGTTATCTATCAGTCTCGATCCTGTAGTGTCATTGTTACTCTAGGGGATCATCTCTATAGGATGCCAGAGGTGGTTCTAACTACTATCCTACCTAAATAGTGTCGCAAGGTAGTATCTCATACTACAAAATTTATCTTCTTCACAATCTGTTCAAAAGGTGAACATAGAGATACTACAACCACTACAGCCTTGGCCCGAGCACATTCTATCCAATAGAAGCAGGTCGAAAATACTGCAGCAAAGTGCAAATATTCATTCTGCACACATGCATCACATATATCCATACTGGTTAAAAATGTCCAACCCTTCCAACCATAGGTTCGTGAAAACCTTCAGAAAGCTAACCAACGCAACTTCTCCAACAAGGCAATCAACTCATCAAGATGTTGATTCAACAAAATATTTTCCCTCTCCCATAGGAACTCAACGTAATGGATACCATTTCTTCCTAAGGAGGGAGGATTGATCCAGGTGGATATCGGTGGCCACCCACCATTTCCAACTGGCTCAAAACAATTTTCTGGCAATTTTGGCAATTTACTATTTTTAGCAGTTTTTAACTTCCGGGGCCATTTTGAGGGCCTAAATGAAGGTTTTTAGAATCTCCTCAATGATACCTTTACAAAGTGCTATCGTGAGCCCCAAATGGAGATCGTATGCCAAAGTTATGCCCCTGAGAAGTTGATACACCAAACTACCCAAAACAGGGTCCACAAAATTGTTGGATTTTCATCTTCCAGGGTTAGGGTTTTGGAATTTATTTATGATAAAAAGGCCTTTGGAGCCTCATTGTAAAATAATATTCTCACATATGTGAGTATCCATCACATCTATTCTCATAGATAAGCTTCCACCATTCTAGTGAGTCTTTCACTCTGTACTTTACAATTTTTGTACATTTTTGCTCATTAATAGAAAATTGTCTATTATTGTATATCTCGTTTTATGGTTGCATTTATGATACATTTGTGTTATAATATTGGATATCTAAGTTATCTATGTACATTTATTTATTATATCTCCACTCTCATTTCATGCAGAAAATAATCTGGATCAAAATATGCTCATGCATCACATTGTCAACTATTTGGCCATATGGAAGATCAGTGTTTCGATCTTCATCCTTGTGGGCATTATGGAAAGCACAATCACCCTTCATACAAATGTTATAAATGCAAGAAAAATGTAAGTGTAAAGAATCACTATGGGTGGATCACTTATTGGAAATGGTCATCAATATTCAAGAAGATATATCAGCCATACCAAATAATTCATTCTCAAGTATTGACACATCTTGTAGTGGACATATTTTCATCTTCTCTCCTTTTCCTTGATAGGGGAGAATAACATCAGTGATTGATAGTCATGCTTCAATTTTCAAGTCCTATCAATCAAGCAATAACAAGCGAGCATGATTTGGTTTGTGGTCATCCCTAAACCACCATATTGATTTGTGGTTTTCCTTTAAACAACACTTAGTAGAAGACTTAAAACTTCTACCAGACAATGGCTCGTGGTTTTCCTTAAACCTCCATTTATTAGAAGACTTTCAACTTCTTCTAGAGAAAAATTTATGGTCATCTTTAAACAAACATTTGAGAACACTTCCAATTAGTAGAATAAATCAACATCATCTTATAGATAAAGTAGGAAATGCTTTGGTAACCATTGAGCCCTAGAGCCAAGTTCCAAAGTTTGTGGTCATTAGTAAACCACCATATTGGTTTGTGGTCTTTATTAAACCACCACCACCATTTAGTACAATACATAAAAAAAATTCTAGCCATTCGGTTTGTGGTCATCCCAAAACAACCAAATTCACTAGATTCAAAGAGAACATTCATCTATTGGAAGTTGTTCACTTCCAAATTTTAGTTGTCCACTTCTATATTTCATCTCTCTTCTTGGAATCACATACACCAATTTGGATTAAGGGGGGGATTGTTTGAATCCTAATCCGCTAAGGTTATGGTATTAATCACTTGTGAATGAATATGAAGCATCAACCGAGTTTAATAGTCATGAGGAGTCCAAGTTACCTCTTGCAATATGAATCCAAAGGTCAAGCTCATGTATTTATACATGTAACATATTAATGAAATCACATTCCATGTTTATCCTAATTCATGTGCATCTAATAGGTTGTGATATTGTTTTGAGTGCTAAATGGTTAAGAATATTAGGCCCCATCACCATGGATTTCCTAGATTTATACGTGAGTTTCGAAAAGGATGGGAATTCCTACACTCTCAAATGTCTCAAGGTAGGTTGTTGTAAAATAGTCATCACCCACTGTATGGAAAAACTCCTAAAAAGGGGTCATTATGGAATTATTTCATAAATACATGTTATTCAAGATTTTGAGGATGCTTCTCAGCTAATTCATCTAGACTCATAGTTAGTTTCAGACAAACACCAATAAGTATTTGAACTTCCTATAGGCCTCCCACCTTCATGTGGTGAGCATGATCATATTATCCCATTACTTTTAGGTGGGATACCACCGAATGTTCACCCATATCACCATCCTTTTTCCCAAAATAATGAAATAAAAAATGTAGTCCAAGAATTGTTGGAAGATGGTGTTGTTCATGCTAGTACCAAATCCTATTCCTCCCTAATTGTCATGGTTCTTAAAAAATGAGGAACTTGGTTTATGTGTCCCAAATTCCAAGTTGTTAACAACTCGACCATAAGATATAAATTTCCCATTCCATTCATTGATGCTCTCCTACATGAGTTACATGGCACCCAGTTCTTCGCCAAACTTGATCTCTACTCTTGTTATTACCAAATTAGCATGAAGGAATAATATATTCTAAAGACTTCTTTTTTCACTCATGAAGGTTGTTATGAGTTTTGGTGATGCCTTTTGGTCTTTGCAATGTGATTTCCACTCTCCAAAGCCTCATGAACAAAATATTTTGATCTATTATACACCATTTAGTTCTAGTCTTATTTTATGATATCCTAGTCTACAACAAACCGGGTGGCACATGTGGATTAGGTCTTACAACTCCTTTGTCATCACCAAATATTCCTCAAACATTCTAAATGTGATTTTGGTGTCTTAGAAGTGGAATATTTGGGACACATGGTGAGAGAGGAGGGTGTGTGTGTTAATTTGAAGAAGATTGAGGTGATGAAAGGTTGGCCTTGCCCCAAGATCCTCAATATTGGGATTTCTTGTCCTTACATTTTACTAAGGGAAGCTTGTGTAGGAGTATTGTAAAATTACATCTCCTCTCACCACGTTACTAAAAAATAAATCCTTTAGTTGGAATGAGAAGATTGAACAAGCTTCTTAGGCCTTAAAACATGATATGTGTACTACTCAATTACTAGCCATGCCTTAATTGACTAATACTTTTTCCTTGGGATGTGACTCATCAACCAAAGGAAAAATGGTAGTTTTAATGCAAGAGGGACACTTGTTGGCCTTCACTAGTAAGAAATTATGTGATAGAAAATTGGGAAAATCTACCTAAGAAAAAGAAATGCTAGCTATTATTCATGCAATTGATATGCAACATCATTTCCAAATTAAAATGAAACATTGTAGCTTCAAATATTTATTGTAGCAGAGGTTTTCCTCCCTAGATAAACAAAAGTGGGTCATTGAAATGTTAGGCTATGACCACTGAGATTATCTACAAGAAGGAAAAGGGGAATGGGGTAGTTGATGCTCTCTCTAGGAAGTATGAAGAGGAAGGTTCCCTATTTTCCTTATCTTTCCCAGTGTTGTATTGGCTATAGGAGGTACATAAAAAATGGTCAACAGAGCCAATATTATGCACATGATCTACTAGATACAAGTCGACCCACATGTGCATATGGGATACGCTTGGTAAAATCATGAGATCTACTATAAAAGGTGTAATTTTTTGTTTTAAGATTCAACATTTAAATCTAGTGTTATTTGAATTACACTCCTTTACTACAACATGTCATTCTAGGTTTTATAAAACATATACATAACATAAGGCATAAATATGGAAATCCCTCACACCTTTGTGGTCGAATGTCATAATTGCCAATGACATAAGAGGGAAATGATAAATCCTCTAAAAGCATTACAAACTTTACCCATTCCATCCACCATGTGTACTAACATTTCTATGGATTTCATTGTGGGGTTACCAAAATAAAGCAACAAATTAGCTATCATGGTAGTTGTTGATTACCTTTCTAAATATGCTTACTTTTGTACCTTACAACACCCATTCAAGGCCTCCATAGTAGCACAAATATTCATGTAGAATATTTTAAACTCTATGGCATGCCTAAATCAATTTTGATTGATTGTCACACCATCTTCACAAGAAATCTATGGTAGGAGTTGTTTCATCTTCAAGGCACCCAATTGAATCTCAAAACAATGTATCACCTTGAAACATATGGCTAGACAATAATAGTCAATAATTTTTTGGAAGTTTATTTATTTTATTTTGTGTTGGACTCTCTAGCCCAATGAGTCTATTGGTTACCCTTGGATGAATGGTGGTATAATACCAACTATTGTGGTGCTACTCAAATGACCCCCTTTGAGGTAGTCTATGGACACCAATTCTCATCAGCGATATTGTACTTGCTAGTCCTCTCTAAGGTTTAGGAGGTGGACAAAACATTGATGGCCCACATTAATGTTTTTGATACCCTCAAGGATAATTTGGTGTTGGCCTAGAACTGCATGAATCAATAGGTCAAACAAAATTTCTTTGGATGCCACTATGAAGAAGGCGATTATATTTTCTTGTGTCTCTAGTTGTATTAGTAGACATCAATCAAGGAGAAGAGCCACTAGACGTTAGCATCTAAATTTTATAGATGCTATATTATACTCAAATGTATAGGCCCAATGGCCTATAAATTGTCTTTTCCTAACCATTCTAATGTCCACCCAACATTCATGTGTCTTGCTTGAATAATGTAGTTGGGTCAAACTGGATATTTTAAACCAACATTCATGAACTATATGAGGAGGGTTTCATTTGGTTGCATCTTGAGTTTGTTTTGCACAAACTTGAATGTCATGTTTTCCAACACACTATCCAAGAAATTTTGATCCAATGGAAGGATACAAAGCCTAAAGATGCTACATGGGAAACAACATAGATTCTCCACCAATTTCCTCACTTCCGCCCTTGATGAAAATGTTTGTTTGTAAGGGGGAAGGCATGTTAAGGTCTCACCCCAACTCCCCTAGTTAGGAGAATGGGTTGTTACTTAATGTGTTGGGGCCATGTATATTAAATAAGTTCCACGAGTTAGTAGAGAATGAAATCAATAAATGTAAAATGGCCTCATTATATAAGGTTCACTAGTTAGTGGTTGAGGCTTCATTAATGAAGGTCTACTAGGTGGTTAGTCTTTTTTTAAATTAGAAACTACATACAATAGTAGAGATATGCAATTGGTTTTCAAGTGAAATGATTATTTCATTTGGAGGTATACTTTGTCAGAGGTTTCCCCCTCAAAGAGGCAAGTGAACATTTGTTAAGAACCAAATATCAATATAGCATAGAAAAACCTCAGAATAAGTAATCAACGCCTTGAAAAAGAGAGAATTTAAGATAATAAGCCTCTTCGAGGGGGAAACCTCCTTTTACCCCACATAAATGTTCAAGTACAAGATAATTCCAAATGAAAATGTCTCTTTGGTATATATAGGAGACTAGGAGGTATAATTACAACTAATGGAATAAAGCTGACATAAATAAAATAACATTACTAATGTAATATGCCCCAATTAAGGGGTAATGAGCCAATATTAGGGCTTAACATGCCCCTCCCCTTGAGACAAGTGTTGTCTGCAACACTTGAGTAACTCTGGATGCTTCTGTATAAAAGACTCATCTTCCCAAGTGGAATCTTCAGTCGATAGTTTCCTCCATTTAATGAGATACTCTGAAATGGATCTATTCCTTAGCTAGAAAATTCTTGTGTCAGTGATGGCTTCAGGATCCAATATGATTTTTCCTTCCTCGTCAAAATCTGGAAATATAGTTTGAACTGGGATCTTGTCGCCTATAACCTTCTTTAAGCATGAAACATGGAAAACTGGGTGTACTCATGAATATGCAGGTAATTCCAATTTGAATTCCATAGTACCAATATTTTGCAACACCTTATAAGGGCCATAGTACTTTGGTGATAATTTATTATCCTTCTTGGCTTGCTTTAGGGACATCTGTTTGTATGGTTGTAGTCTTAAAAACACCCAATCCCCTACTTCAAAACTTATTTTCTACGATGTTGATCTGCTTGTTGTTTCATGCGATTTTGTGCCATGGTCAGGTTGTCCTTTAAGATTTGGAGAATGTGTTGTTGATGCTCGATGTGATCTTCCACTGCTTGAACCTTAGATTTTTCTTTTAGAGAAGAAGTGATGGAAGGAGGGTGGTATCCATAGAGTGCCATAAATGGTGTCATTTTGTTGCAGTATGAAAGGAAGTGTTGTACCACCATTCTGCCAAGGGTAACCATTTGAACCATTGTGTTTGTTTATCAGAGACAAAGCAATGAAGGTAGCCTTCCAGACATTTGTTCACTATCTCAGTTTTTCCAGAGGATGATAGGATGAGCTATGAGCCAATTCAGTAGCCAAACAAGAAAATAATTTTGTCCAAAAATGTCCAGTGAATATGGGATATCTATCACTTACAATAATCTTTGGTCTGCCATGTAGCTTTTGACCTATTGTTTATGGATAAATCCGTAAGTGCGGACACAAACCGATCTCCCTAGATCCACCTGGATCTAGAACAAAACATGACAGAATAGGACGCTTTCCTTAAGTTTTAAATATTGAATTTACTAAGAGGCGAGAATAAGTAACATACCTTATAATCGCTTCCTATAGTCTTTGTTGCTCCCGCTTTGCTCCAGTGCTCTCATGCAGTCAATATCAAAACAACACAAACCAACCAAAGTGATAGCGATAGCATAAACTCAATATAAACCTATGTATGTGATCAAGGAATCATACAATAAAACA
>ML778717.1:443172-478023 GCA_009831015.1 Picea engelmannii
GGGTATAGAAATCATTGGACTATTCATTACATATTCCCCCATAGTAATATTGATCTTATTTCATTTTCCTGAGCAATTGATAGTTCCTCCATCTGCAATCATTACTTGAAACTTTGGCACTGGATATACAAAGCAATTGAGAGCTTTGACTAATTTATACTGAATGAAATTATGAGTAATGCCATAATCAATTAGGACTATTACCTTTTTATTTTTGATGTATCCTTTGATCTTGAGGGTTTGAGGAGTGCTAATTCCAACCAATGCATTACAAAATATCATGGGAGTCAACTCTTCAAACAAAATTGCTTCTACGTTTTCATCTTGAGATGGTTCTTGTTCTTCTTCCTCTTCACAATCTATGTAGAATAATTTCTTCTCGCCACACTTATGTCCCTTACTGTACTTTCTTTCACAATTAAATCATAAACCTTTTTCTTTTCTTTCCTCCAATTGTTGAGGTGTCAACCTTGTAGGTTGAGGTGTTTTAGAAGAAGGAGCATTATTCTCTCTATAGATGTTAGGATTGGTCCTTCTAGTAGCCATAGCCATATTTTTACTTTCAACATTTCTTGCCACCTTAAATGCATTCTCCAATGATTTGGCTTCCCAAAGGTGAACCTCATGTTGAATGTTATCCTTTAAAGTTCCTATGAATACATCAATCAAGTGCTCATCTAGAATATATGTTACCTTTATATTTAATCTTTGGAAGTTCTCAATATGCTCGGTAACTGAACCCTTTTGCTTGAGATTTATCAATTGGATAAAGAAGGTATTGCTCCTTGTATCCTCATAGTGTGTTATCATTTCTTCCGTAAAATTTTTCCAAGTGACAAGTGATTTGCTACAACAAAGCCATCGATACCATAAAAATTGATTGGGTTCTAAATATAAAGAAGCAATTCGTACATTTTGTGTATGTGGCACATTATGTAGATCAAAAAATTGCTCCATCTAAAGTATCCATGTGATTGGGTCCTTGCCATCAAAATTCCTCATATCGATCTTAGGAACATGGTTGGTCTTCAACCCAAAGTTGGAGTTTCTCCATTCTTTATTCACCTTCCTTGTGTCCTCATCATGAATTTCATGGGATACATTTTCATTTTCAGTTGTCCTCTCTATTAGGAAATTTTTCAATCCTTCCATGATATCCCCTTTTAAAGTGTCCATCTTAGTATTTATTGCCTCAAACTTAGCTTTTGTTGAATGCATCATCTCTTGTAGTTCATATTTTTTTATTGTCTTCTTTTGTAAATCATTTGTCCCTACGCATTTCTTCACCTTCATCAAGGGTCCAAGTAGGATTGTCTGGAGGCTTATTTTGTGTAGAAGTTCCCTTTTTTGGTGGCATGTTGGCCAAGTATCACTTTAAACCTCGATTTTAAGGTGGTTCTGCTAAACAATTTTCCTTTTATTGTATCTCCAAAATTTTGGCCCTTCTGAGTGTGAACTTTTATTTTTTATAGGTCTTTGATATTTCTTCTCTTCAATGCCATAGGTCTGATAAAAATTGAATGTTCCAAGTGGAATTTACGGTAACTTCCCCACAACTTGCTGATTTGTTTCCTTTCCAGGAGATCTCGCTTGTATAGTGTGGCCCACACAAAATAATTGATATAAAATCATTAAATTCATACTAGAACTACTACGGTCTGTCCATTATCCAATGCAACTAGTCTCACTCAATTTGGATACTCTAGGAAAAATTTATGATTGTTTTACCCAAAACACCTGCTTGAGACTAGTCAATAGGACTAGTGAGATACCCTATCTTCCACAGGGTGTATCTACAAATTTACGATGACCCAGAAGATGAAATTTCTACCATAGATACCTTACTAATTTCTTAGAATAGCCTCTAGAGTTCAGGGTCTGAAATGTTACATAAAAAACTTTATAGAGAATATTCCACAATGACTCAATTCAGGATGATTCTAGAACCCTATCTTACAAAGGCTATATATCCGAAAGTATAAGGCCTCAGGCACTGAATTTGTAACCCAACGTACCTTGATCCATCTGCTAAGTATCCTCCAAGTCGATCCTTATTAATCGTTGTAGAAAAAACATTATAGTGAAAATGCCATGATGTCTCAGATGTAGCAGCGAAACCCCAAGACCTTGAGCTCTGATACCATATGTTAAGAACCAAATATCAATATAGCATAGAAAAACCTCATACTAAGTACTCAAATCCTTAAAAAAGAGAGAATTTCATATAATAAGCCTCTTCGAGGAGGCAAACTCCTTTTACCCCACATAAATGTTCAAGTACAAGATGATTCCAAATGAAAATGTCCCCTTGGTATATATAGGAGACTAGGAGGTATAATTACAACTAATGGAATAAAGATGACATAAATAAAATAACATTACTAATGTAATATGCCCCAATTAAGGGGTAATGAGCCAATATTGGGGCTTAACAACATTGATCTCAATTTTGAATATCATTAAAGGTTTGCTTGTTTTTGTTATTCCCATACTCTGATTCTATTTATTTTCTTTCCATAGTTATATTTCATCCTATCTTGCTATAAATATTGTGTTTTGGATATCAAGGAACACCATAGACTCCATGAAGGAGAAGTATTTATGTTATTCATAATTGAATCTTGTTTGTTTGATTGGCCTTCAAGAGGAAGGAATGGGATAACATGGAATATGAAAGGCACTAACAGAGAATGAGAAGTGAGTAGGTTGTTGGAGGTATTACCCATTTATAGTGGAAATAAATGATGCTACCTAGAAAGCAAAAGTGATACCCATGTTGGGAAATGACAATTCCAAAATGCATAGAGACAATACTCTCAATTATCAAAGCTCATCTTCCTAATTGGAATTGACAACAAGGAGAAGGTTTGATGCATTCTCAAGCACACTCTTGTAGCATAAAGGAGTGCTCAATTAAAAAGCATGCTAGGGTGAGGAGTAATGATTAAATAAGGGTAGAAGGAATTATTATTCTTGTTGGTTGAGTAATTTCATATCCAAAGAGCTCAAGTACTGAAGGAAGAGTAACAAAGTTCCATGGTCAAATACCAATTATTTTATAGTCCATGATAGAGCCACTCATAGTTCATGGACAACATTGAAGCACCCAAAGTGCATTTGTAATTTGATGATCTGAAACTCTAACAGAAAAATGAGAAATCCATTCCTTGCTAGATTTTCCCAAGTTAGGTTCTCTAGGGTTAATTCTATGTTTGATGGCTTGATTATTGTTTTTCGTTGTTATCTAAATGACCTGCAATATATTTCCGGCATGTTTTGTTGATATGAGATGATAGACTAAACTCTACATGAAAAACAACCATTAAACAAAGCCTAATTTGTAATGCAAAACTTAACTTGATATTGCAAAGCATAAGAATAACAAATAAACATGTACCAACTAGTTAAACCCCATTGAATGAAGCATATTCTCATTATAAGTAAGGAAATTCCTTTTAAAGGCAATTCAAAGAAATGTCATGACAAATTGTAAATCGGGATGCCCTAGACAATTTATAGATCCTTTATTACATATGTAATGCTTCATTTTAATATATATTGAAATCATTTGTTACATATTTCCCTCATTATTGTGTTTTAAATATTTTTAATTTAAAATTATTTTAATAGTAATTTAATTTTATATTGTTTATAAATTCAATCACATAAAAATAATAAAAGTAAATATAAATATTAACATTAATATTAGTTAGATTTATAACATAATTATAATAAATTATTGATGATGATGATGATTAACGTCCACTAAGACCGAATTGGTCTATCAGACCTTAAGAGGGTAAGTGATTACTTGTGATTCTTTAGAATTTTGTTTATGTGCTTGAAAAGCATTAAGAGAAGCTTTCCAAGATCACCATACTTTTGTTGAGTTAAGAGGTTAGGAAGGTTGGTAGTGTGACAAATATTTTGAAAATGAGATCTAATATGGGTATAGGCTAGACAATATAAGAGAAAGTGTTTTTCATCTTCAACCTTCTTAGTGTCACAAAGGTGACACACTCTTTCATCCCATGACATTTTAGGAATTAATCAAAGCCCAGTTTCACTATGGAGCTTGTGAGAATTTGTTCTTATCTTAGCAATGCTTATTTTTTCCTTTACACTTGGAAAAACAGATAGATAAATTTGATCTTCTATATTAGGGTTGATTACATCCTTATAATACCTTAATTCCTTTTTTTCCTCTAACTCTTTATCACACCACATTTTCTCCTTAAATTTTGATTTGACGATTTCTTAATAGTATATTTATTTTGCAAAATGGTGTCTCTCATGATTCCCCAATAGTTTATCCAAGACCGGGCATCTATATGCCATCCTCGCTTGAGTTGATGGTGGTTACGACTCAATTTTGAAGCAATTTTAGGAAGCCTCTTGTCTTCCATGTTGTTTAACTTGTTCTTATACAATAGGTATCTAGTCATAGCCATGCTCTCAATGGGGGAGAGGTTTGTTTCTAAGAGGAGGATGGGATAGGGCGTATTTCCTTTAATTTCGAGATTACAGGTTATAAAATTATTTTTTATTTGCTCCATATTTCTCTAGGATTCATGAGATATACAACATCCCTAGACTTCACATCCATAAAGAATAACATGTGTAACAAGAGTCTCAAAGAGGAGTTATTTCTTATCCCAACTCCAAAGATCAACTGATTTAAATTATTATTATTATTTATAATTCAATGTTCTTGTTCTTATTCTAATTATTAATTTAATGTTATAATAAATTATTGTTATTATTAATATTATTTATAATTTATCAAAAAACTAAGGGAAAAAATATCTATTTAATAAAATATAAATTTAGAAAAATATAATTTTCTCCACATTAAAAATGTAATCACATCGCCTCCACCTATATAAAGGGGAAATTTTAAACATCTATGAAATAGCTTGGATACATACCATCCTGTTGATGGATCTTAAATCCCTTGACTCAACAGTAGGAACCAAACCCGCCACCGAGGCCCAATTAGACTCTGCAACATTTGAAATGGAATGGTTCTCCAGATCTTGCGATTCGACAAATTTATCGATGGGATTTGTGTTTTCTTGTGAAGGCTCTCCCTTCAGTTAGGACAATTATTTTTCTATATTTCTCTTGGGTGGGGATGGTATGAGAGATTCAAGCCAGTATAAACCAACTTGACAAATAACAGGACAAAATTTTTAACTATTGGGAAGAGGTCGAGCTTGGGATAACCAGTTGCTCAAACATGCAGACAATGATCCTATGCCAAAGGGCCTAGTACTAATACATTAACCAAATGAGCATCCAATTACTGTCTGAGAGAAACTAATTAACAGAAAGAAAACACATATGTAATCAGGATCATGGTAAGAAAAATAATTCATCTACCATAACATTCATCACATAACTGCACAACGATTTATCTTCATCATTAAGCAAAGAACATCAAAACATTGCATCAGATAACTTGACAATAGAATTAATTGTTCTTACTCATTTATTACATCATTCATGGAACAGGATAGTAAGTAATTCTTCTCCAACTCTAATCACATACATATGATGAAAATAACTTGTCTTTGGTCCAGAAGGACTTCTTAATTCATAGCAGTCTCAAAATAATTATCAACAACCAAAAAGAAAGAGTTCTTACAACAACCATCGACCTTTGTTCATTGGTCGATGTCCCTATTTATAATATAAAGTTTTAAATATAATTAACGGATAAATATAGTTCGATCCAAACAAAAATTGCCATGTGGCGTGGTCATTCAACAGTTTCTTTAACAATCCACCCGAGATGTCTCTTGAAAAGGGTGACTTCTTTCATATTCAGACCAGCTGATAAATAGATCTTCACAAGTTTGAGCCCATGGGAATCTATGCTGTTCATTTGGGGCAACATATACTCCTTTGATATCCACCACGTGCACTCGGTACTTTACCAAACTGGATTTCAGTCGTTGCAACATGGCTTGAGCTCTGATCGGGCATTCCGAAAATTGTTGCACTTGCCCTAGTTTTGCATCGATGACCTTTTCACACTCTTTGGCCTATATCGAGTCTTTCTCGACATGTATCTTGAACACGTCACTCAGGTTGATAAATTCATCAGGGGTGCCAAACTCAGGGAGATCGACATCCTTCATCAATGTATTCATTTTACCCCAGTGTTTTTGGCACTTGGCCCATTGTTCTTGGATTTCTCGGTGTGGGTCCCGGGACATCTTAGCCCAGTACTCGACCGATTTATTCATGCAGTCGAGACTACTTTTTCCTACTAGCCAAATTCCATGTCTTTCCTTTTCTCGACCTTACTGAACTACCCCAATATATTTGAGCCTCTCTACCACTTGATGTGCTTTTTCATGCCATCGCTCCATCTCCTTGCACGTTGCGAGTGCCATGAGAGTGTCTTCCTGGAACTCGACTAAATTCGCGGTCAACAAATGTCTTTCTTTCTTGAACTTGTCATACACTCAGTTGAACTCACTTTTTAGATACACAACGGTATACGTAGCTCTCTTGTAGTACTTGTCCATGTGGCGCAAGTGTTCGAGATCCTTTAGGGTGGCGGCTAATTCCTTTTCATCCCTCCTGGCTCTATCCTAGGCGACATTAGAGAGGGATTTTCCCACACCAATCAGTTTAGACGCACGAGGATATTCTATGTTGATTAAGCTCTCCTTTGTAGTTACTAAGATGGAGTGATCCAAGGTGATCCTACTCTTTTTTTCCATCCTTTGAATGATAGCCTTTCTCTTTTGATCACAGGAGATTGCATAGATGTTCACTACCTTGTCTACCAGGTCTAGTATCTGTTGATCGCCCCATGTGAGGTTGTTTCCTAGGCTTCCCATAGTGTATATATTTTCGAGAGTGGGCTCTCGAACTTCCTCGTTCAACTTTGTAGATCCAACCTCTACGTATTGGGAAGAATAGAGGTGTCGGGTATAGAATCCTTACTTACTTGCTTGTCAACCGTAGAACTATCGACTTCCTTTTGTGTAGGTTCTCCACTTGGGCCTACATCTATTTCCAGTTCATTGGACTCCCTTGTGTCGAGGTCACCTTCAGCTTCCATTTCCTTTTGTGATACCTCCTTGTCATGAACCTCGGGCCCAGGGGAAGAGGTTTTCTCGAGACCTGGGGAAGGGGTTTTTTCGGACCTTCTTCCTCTTGGACGCACACTGGGGTACCATGAGAGGGCTCCGGGCTCTTGTTGTCTCTCTATATATGTATAAGTGTGCTCAAGGGATTGGGAACTTATGTTTCTATTGACACCTGGCCTATCTTTGATTGAGTTGTTCCTTCTTCCGAGGGATTGATCAGTGATGTTATGGATTCAGGGTTCCCTAACCCATTGGTGTTGTCTAGAACTGTGGGACCAAGATCGCTTGACTTTGTCGGGACTATTTGGATGGTAGTTGAAATCCCCGATCTTATGGAAAGGTATGGGTCATCCTGCATTTGCTTCATTAGTAGTTGAGTTTGCTGGTTAAAAGTGTGCCCCTTTCTTGTGCAGTTTGATCTTCGAGGAGATCCCTGATTTGTACCTGGGATTCCTAATGAGCTCCCGAAGCCTCAATGTCTTCTTGGGAATCACTTATTCCTTCATCCAATTCATATGTTGCTACTCCTTCAAGGTGTCATATAATTTCTAGAATTGCCTGCTCCAAAAATGTTGCCTTCTCTTCGTAGTTCATAGCTCTAAACTTGGTTCCTCGAGGATCAACTTTTCTGGATGCCACCTCATTCCAGTATTGAGCTTTCTCAGTGAAAATTTCATCCTCGAATCGGTCATGGGAATAGGTCCAACAATATGATACCTGTGACATGTGATGTAGGACCAATCCCTTGGGATCATGTTTGTGAAATTGGCCAGTTTGGAACCGAAATTCCAATTGACCTATCCCAAGTTGTTTATCATGCGTGGTGTCTTTGACCATGTAGAAGCCGCTATGAAACACATAAGGTATGAAATCTCGCTTCTTGTCTTTTACTAAAGTTGCATTGTATCCTTGCAGGATGGTTTGATAGAAAATTTCCCCTAACACTTGCCGGTCAGGAACATAAATGGGCAATAAGTGGGGTGCCCCTGTGGCACCAAAAACCCTGATGTAGGTTTCTCGTTCATCTAAATACCAGTGACCAATTTTGGATATAACCTTCTTTGACTCATCTGACAATCTAGGGCATTCTTTCCTGAAGATCAAGAAGTAAATGCGTGCAATAAACTGATCACAGATAACAACATAGGATTTCTTGTACTTGTTTTCCCATAGGATATTGAAGTATACATGAACCACAATCTCTGAAGAGTGCCAATTCAGGTTCATCCGATCCAAAGCGTTCTTGGCACAAATTATGTCAAGTAGACATGAGGCCATGTAGGAGGCAGGGTTATCTCCCTCCTTCGGCACCTGAGCCTGTCTTATGTAGGTTCTTAGATATTTGGAGATGATGGCACCCCAATTGAAACCTGACCCTGAAATGGCGACTGTAAAAGCTAGAGGCATCCAAGCCTCTGAAAATCGGGAGCAGTCCTTCTCTCCATGTAGTTTGAAGAGAAGAGACATGAGGTATATGTATGGTTCCCTAAGATTAGTCGTTGGATACCAGCCAATAGTCCGGTGTATGAACTTTTTGTCTTCCCTCCACCAAGACGCCATGATTTTGCTGGTATCATGCGATGCATAGAAACTTAGAACAAAATCAGTGCTCAAGGTTTCTCTAGACTCATTGAGCATGTAGTACCTCTGAATGTCTTATGGCAAGAAGGCCCCTACACGTTCACTGTTATCATCATTAATCAAACATTTTTGTTCATTAGCATGATCAATGAGCCACTTCAAGAGCTCAATGCAAGGGAACACTAGAGACGGCTTTCCCCCATGTGAAAATAATCCCTATGAATATTCAGGAGGACCTCGTTATCAATCTTCCTTGTATCAGGGTCATTGTGCGGGGTATATTCGAGGGGTTCTTCTCTCTTGATTTTCTTAAACACTTCTTCACAATGAGGAAAAGCTGTCTTGGCTCCAGTACTCACCTATGTATCTCCGAACAGTGGGGGCTGGTCAAAGGGATCCTTGGTGATCATCTTAATAACAAACATCGGCTTGGTAGTGAATTCTAATTGTCTTGCAACTATTGGGGACGATCCTTCTCCTCCTTCTGGTTCTTGTATCTTCAGTGCTCTTGGAAATTTTCTAGTGGAGGGATTCTTCGGAGGCATTGTCCCTACATTTAAAAATTCCTTTTAAACACGTATACAGAGCAGCGTTGGGTGAGAACATATAAAATGGAGCGTAAAACTGTAAATGGACCCATACCTGTACTGCTTGCTAATATAATTGTTTAATACTCACTGGACTTTGCACACTTCCTATGGACTGTTAGCTTTGCTCTTCGGTCTATTTTGAACTTCTTGTTACGCAGAATGGGATCATACACAATGACTCGAAAAGAATATAAATGGGAGATACTATCAGTCATACCAATTAGTTAATACGAGCAGTGAATGCAGATTCAAAATAAACCACTATCATATTTCTACAGATAAATCTTAACTGGTCGATGGCAGAGGTGCAGAGGAGGATGCATTGTATCGATGGGTTTAACAGTTCCTTTTTTATTCATGCACTAATTAGTAAATAATGCACGATCTTACGAATTAACTAATAGTTTTGAATGTGGCATACTTGACATGGTTAGGGGTTAAATGTCTCGTCACATCACATCACCCCGAAATATAGATCGAGGATTGACTACTATAAGAGTGTATACTTATATTGACATCCTATTGATTAAACTTTCGATGCCGATGATATTGGGGTTGGTGATCGGGGAAAGTTCAGGTACACAACTTCTTGGTGGGCCTTCATCTTCATGAGATTTTGCTCGTCAAAAATGTTTCAGGTGTCAGCGGTTGGCGGTGACACTTTTCCTTTCGCACGGTGCGTACTATTACATATTTATGCTGAAACCAAACAGATCGGTCTTCGGAAAAATCCTTCCCGAGGTTTATTCGTAGGAAAGAAATGCTCTCATCAGTGGATGTCGATGAAGGTCGACACTCGGCTACTTTGACTTCCCAAATGATTTTCACCACCTTTAACTTATTCAGATGTCGAATCTCTCAAGTGAGTCGGGGGGAAAATATGGGTCGCCGATTCCTTGAGTAGTAATTAAGTCTCTTTTAGAGTTAAGATGATTCTTTGTTGCATGTTCAAGCAATCTTTAATTAATTCAATCATGAGACATATAATATAAGCGAAGGTATCGGTTTCACTGGGGTTAAAATAGTCAATACTAAAGATCAAGTGGTACCCCCAAAAGTAAATGGTCACAGACCTTTTAGGATGTGTTGATTACTCAACAAATGGCGATTCACTGGGATAACACGGAATCTCTATTCCTCTTTCATTTCCCTTGAGGTATTACCGAACCACAAAGTAGATATCCCTGATACTTCCTTTATTCTTATTGACCAAGGTTGTTATTATTATTATATATATATATATATATATATATATAGAGAGAGAGAGAGAGAGAGAGAGAGAGAGAGATTATTATTATTATTTATTTATTGGAAGTATTGTTTTAGGGCATGGCCATTTACTAGGAGGGCATGAGGTTCCCCCCTCAAATTTTGCAACCGATTGGTACCTGCCCCAATCTTCTCGGCCACCTGGAAAGGTCCAAGCCACAAGTTCTGAAACTTAGAATGTTTCCCTTTTGGTTCATTTTCCCTATCCCACTTCAAGACTAAATCTCCTACCTCAAAACTCTTTCTTTATCCTTATTCTTATCAAACCACCTTTTCACTATCTGTTGATGAGCTAAGAATTTTGACTTAGCCTTTTCTCTCTCTTCTTCCAGCATGAGCAGAGTGTTGATTCTTTGTTGCATGGATGAGGATGGTTCCTCATTAGAATCTTGGGCCAATTGGAGAGATGGCAGATAATGCATGTTCGAGAGGATGGCTTCCTGTCTGTAGACTAGAAAGTATGGGGAATTACCTATAGCTTCTTTGGGTATGACCCTATCAACCCATAGGGAATTAGGGAGTTGGTTATGCCAATTTCTTTGGTTATCTGCAACCATCTTCTTTAGTATCCTTACCATGTTTTTATTAGTTGATTCTACCACACCGTTTCCCCGAGGGTAGTAATTTGCGGAGTACTTGATTATGATTCATTTGTCCAAAGAAAACTTTGTCAATAGGGTAGAGGATATGTAAGTTGCATTATCAAAGACCAAAATAGAGGGGACACCAAACCTTGTGATCAGTTGTTGTTCTATAAATTGGACCACTACTTTCTTGTTTACATGAGTCAGTGGAAGTAAGAATGTACTTGTGCAGTTTTGAAGAGCTAGGTGTAATTTCTCCTATGATATCCAACCCCCACTGCTCAAAAGGCCTAGAGACAGTCACAGGGTGAAGTAGGAATGCTTCCCTTTTCTCCTTTCTAGTGCTTGTTTGACAAGTCTTAAAGTTCCTAGCATGGGTATGAGCGTCTTTGAACAAGGTGGGCCAGTAGTAGCCGGCTCTCAAAATCTTATGAGCGGTGGTGTTTCCTGCAAAATGTCCTTCGGCGGGGATGTCAAGGAGTTATTTTAGTACTTTGTCGATGTCTTCATGTTCAAGGCACCTCAACAATACCCCGTCATAGTTGATCCAGAAGAGCACCAAATTTATAAGGTGATATTGCACAAATTTTAATATGAGGGCTCTCCTTTCTCTGGGGTTGAGGTTTTCGGGACAATTCCCGTGATGTAGAAGATAATCCAAATCCTTGTACCAAGAGTCTCGCCCTAGGGAAATGTATGCTACTTCACCACACCATAGTGCTATTTCATTTTCCCACTCGAAATCTTCATTTAATTGATCCAGGGCTTCAATTGCAAGCTTGCACAAACCTTTCCCTTTTACTAGCTTGGCAGGTTTTTTTATCTAGATCAAATTCCTGGACTATTGCCATCCAATTCCCTCTTCTTTATCCCATCTCTTGTTGGGTAAACAGGGATTAGAGCGCAGGGTGTGTGATTCTTGAGGATGTAAGACCTGAAATGATTTACGACCTTATAGACCATGTAGGTTTGTTTGTCTATGGAAAGGTAATTAAGTTCAGCTCCTTGAAGATTGGTACTCATAAATGACACTGGGGCTTCATTGTTGTCATCATCCTTCTGAGTCAAAACTGTCGCTAGCGATTGGTTGGAGGCAAAAGTGTAAAGGTTAAAGTATCTATTAAAATCGATACTTTGCAACACCGGGGCTCGGGATATGGCAGCTTTGATATTTTTGAAAGCATATTTTCATTCATCATCCCACCTAAATTCGGTGTCCTTGCGAATAATCTTTTGTAAGGGTTGGATAATTTCGGCAAAGTTGGGAGTAAACTTCCTCACAAAATTGATTTTCCCGAACAAGGACTGCATAGCTTTCTTGTTATGGGGTAGCGGAAGTTGAGCTATGGCCTTAATCCTTTTTGGGTCTATGTGAATCCCTACTTGAGATATAATGTGTCCTAATAACATCCCTTCCTCAACACCAAAGATAGTTTTCTTGGGGTTCAGATATATACCATATTTTCGACACCTTTCGAAAATCTGAGTTAAGTGATGGATGTGTTCTTATCTATTCTTCGAATACACTATTACATCATCTAAATATACTACCATGCACCTATTGATAAGTCCCCGAAAGGCCACATCCATGGCCTTTTGGAAGGTTTCTCCTGCATTGATTAGCCCGGAAGGCATACGATTATGAGTGAAGGTTCCCCATTTGGTTCGGAAAGTGGTTTTCAAACGGTCTTCCTTTGAAACCAACACTTGGTTGTAGCCTGAGAAACTGTCTAGTAGAGATAATACCTCCGAGCCTAAAATGGTTTGCAAGAGTTGCTCCATCGGTGGGACTAGATAATTGTCCTTTTCCAAAACTCTGTTGACGTTCCGGAAATCTACACATAGTCGGATTTCTCCCGACTTTTTCCTTACCAGAACAGGATTTTCCACCTAGGTGGAATGCCTAACCTGGAAAATAATATTTGTATCTAGAAGCTTCCTTAGTTCCTAATACATGAGAGGTTCTAGGGACGGATGGTACTTTCAGGTCTTTTGCTGAAAAGGTTTCATTTCAGGTTTCAATGGGATGGTATGTTGAATAGTGCGGGTATCATACATTTTCAAATCCATATAGGACCATGTGAAAACATCCCAGTATTGCCTGAATAATTTGAGGTAGGCTTTCCTTTCTTCCCTAGATATAGTTTTGCCAAGATTCACATTCTTTGGGTCCTCTCGGGTTCCATGATTTCTAGTTTCATGGAGGTGGAAAGAGCTACCAGTATTTGTGTCTTTGGGTCCTTTGAATCATTCCTTTAGATCAAACAGATTCTCTAGATTAGCTATCCCTTTCGGGATTGTGTGAGCTTTTGACTTATCCACATGTTTTTCTATCCAAGGACCAGTGTCTGTTGGTTTCTCTTGGAATTCTTCATCGTCAATAGCAAGATCCTTGAAGTTGCCTTGCTTGGTTAAGAATCTTATGATCTTCTCATCTCCCTCAAATACTTTCCAATTAGAAATGTTATTAGGTATCGATGGTTTTTAGAGCATGTCTATAGTGAATTGGGAGTCTTCATAATCATCTAAAGGCGAAATTCTAGAAGGAGTCGTGGTTAAAGAGTCGGCAAGGATATTATTTGCTCTAGGGATTGTAGTGATATTGAAAGCCTTAACACATTCTATTAACCTATGCTCCTCCTGCTGGTAGCTCTTAAGATGAGGGGAATTGCAGTGTATAGTATTTCTCACTTGTCTAATAATGATTTCAGAGTCTCCAAAAACTTTCAGTTCCTTGACATCGAGATCTATGGCTTTATTTAACCCTTGTACTAGAGCTTCATACTCAACAGTATTGTTGGTGCACTCGAATTCTAGTCTACAGAACAAGAAATGGTGTTTACCTTTCTGATCAATGAGGATGCACCCTGCTTCTGACCCTTCTTTTGATTTGGATCCATCAAAATAGAGGGTCAAAAATTTTGAACGACAATCATTGATTTATTTCCCATCACCAGTGTTTTGTTCTCAGACCTTTTCTTCTATAGGTCCTAGCGTGGGGTTTTTGCAGAAGAGAGAATATTATATCAACATCAGGGATTCCTCTTGAAAAGGGATCTCAGAGTTTTGGGTAAGCAAATCATTGGATAGGAGAGGGGAAAAGTTCCCGAAGTGAGAATCACAAGATTAATTTCCTAATATGGGGAAATCAGTAGAGGATGGTTCATTTGGGGTTTCTAGATCAGTGACCATATGATTCAGATATCTCTCCCTATCGATTCTGATAATATTCTTGTATCCCTTTAGTGGTAGCCAAAGGTGTGCCCAGTCTATTCTGAAATATCCGTTATCTTTTCAGACCAATCTCATCTTAACAATAGCCCATATGCCTCAGGGATATCCACCACAATGATGTCAATCACCTGCACAAAATTAGGATGTGTCGCTATCTTGATCATCACATATTTGAGTTCTCCCATGACCTTGACCTGGGTTTTGTCCAATTGTATGACATGCTTATCACTTTTGAGAGGGAAAAAACCTAATTTATTACAAACGGCCAAGGGCATGACACTAGAAGATTCCCCAGAATCCACCAAACAATTGTGAATATTCCTATTGAAGACTTCAAATGTCAAAAGGAAAGGTGGTACAAAAGGCCTCTCTTTCCTACCTCCCGAGTAGGTGTTTACGGTCATTTTGCTCGCTAGATCTATTGGGGATAGATTCTTCTTCTAGCCATTATCTATGGTCGGGTCTTCTACTGATCTCAGAGCTTGCAACATAATGTCTTTCTGCTAAGGAATCCTACATATGTCCATAACTGATAGATTAACCTTTAGCTTTTTCAAATCTTCGACTACATTATAATCCAGTTTGGGGAATTCCTTGGTATGGATGCTTATAAGCTTTTTACCCAGGGAGAAAGGTATTTTTGGGTGATTAGGAGTTAACTTACTCTACGAGGCCCAGGTGGCGTCAGTATCTTTCAGCCGAGTTGGCCTTTACTACGTGTCTGTACTACCGAAACTTCTACGGGTTTTTATCAAGACTCAAATAGATCATCTGAAGACGCGATCACATCGGGATCCCATATCAGCATGGTTGTGTCTCGTGGTGGGTCATCTTCTTCTTGATTGGAAATATTCATGGCCAAACTTCTTGACTGTTCAGTCAGTGAGACTTCATCCAGAAAACGATTGGCCATTAAATTCATGGCGTGGACCCATTGAAGGAATTATCTTTCAGAGTGGTTCTTATGGTGATAGGTGTAGAAATAATCAAACACAACATTCCCTAGGTCAATGTTTAGGTTGGTTTGGGAGGTTCAATTGCTTTGAAAGGCTGGTTTCTTTTAAAGAAAGTCTTATAGGGATTTTGGCCTTGGTTTCCCTCCCCTATGCTTCTTTTCATGTCTATAATATAATTTGATAGTTTCTTGACCATGCCCTACAGATATTCTATATCTCCATTACTTTTGTTGGGAGTTTGTTCAACCGGTTTCCCCAACGGTCTAATCAAAAGGAGTACTCTCCTAGGAGGGGGATGGCTTTTGTTTCTCACTAGAGAGGCTTGGAATTCTTTACATCCTTTCATATGGAATTATATCATCTTGGCCTCTTCAAAATTCTCTGCAAGGGTTTTCTTGGTGGCTCTTTTAACGAACAAGGAAATAGAAGCCGGAAGTGCATTGGCATAAACTTCAATTTGCAACTCTTGAGTGGGTTTCACCGCAGGATGGAACTTGTTTAATATGGTCATGAATATTTGATTGAAATATTTAACCCTCTCTTTTGGGTACATGGTGGCTATGAGCAACTCAACCACCAGGGCTCTTGTAGTAGTTTCTTCTGCAAATTTGTCTAGAAAATCCTTTTTGAATTTAGTCTAGCTGGTTATAGATCCTACCGGCAAATCAAAATACCACGTGGAAGCCAAGTTTTCAAACATGTAGGGAAAAATCCTACATACTACGTCTTCATGTTGAATTTTCATAATCCTGATCGTAAGTATGAATTTCTTGATATGATCTTCGAGCAAACCCAAAGTTTCAGGATCGTACTTGGGGAGCATCTTTTTCGGGTGTCGGGGAAGATTGTGTACTCATCCAGGGACGACCACGATGTCTCCAGCCAACCAACGTTGGTTGTCTTGAAGAGGAACTTCTCTTTCCTCTTCATGACCATTGTTCCCTTCCATATCTTCAGAGTCAGAGTCGAGCTCTTCTTATTATGAAAAGTTGTCAGGCTCGGGGATGTCGCTGGTTGGCGTCTCGGGTATTAGATCAAGAGGTTATTGGATTTTGGTGATTGTGAAATCTATTAAGTCTTTGATAGATTGTACAAAAACTTCATCGGAAGTGATAACCACTGGTCTAATTTTTTTTTTCTCTGAGGGAGGATGGGAGTTAAGGACAACGAGACAATTTGTTGGGCATAGGCTCTGTTGATTCTCCTGAATTGATTCACTTCCTCGTGAGGGAGGGCGTAAGGTATTTCAGGGTGAGAAGGTTCTTCCTCGGGCTGGGGTGAATTACCTGCTTCGGGAGTACTCAATAAACATGGGTTGTATGTTGGATGACTAGCCATGCATGTGGACCATTACGAATATGTAGGTTGTTCAAAATGCTATATAACTTATATATTAATCCATTCATTCTAAGGCCCTCCTTCTAGCGCCAATTCTATTGATGGGTCTTAAATCCTTTGACTCAGTAAGAACCAAACCCTCCACCGAGGCCCAATTAGACTCTGCAGTGTTTGAAATGGAATGGTTCTCCAGATATTGCGATCCGACCAATTTATCGATGGGATTTGTGTTTTCTTGTGAAGGTTCTCCCTTTAGTTAGGACAATTATTTTTCTGTATTTCTCTTGGGTGGGGCTGGTATGAGCGATGCAAGCCAGTATAAACCAACTTGAAAAACAACAGGACAAAATTTTTAACTATTGGGAAGAGGTCGAGCTTGGGATAACCCACTGCTCAAACATGCATACAGTGATCCTATGCCAAAGGGCCTAGTACTAATACATTAACCAAATGAGCATCCAATTACTGTCTAAGAGAAACTAATTAACATAAATAAAACACATATGTAATTAGGATCACAGTAAGCAAAATAATTCATCTACCATAACATTCATCACATAACAACACAATGATTTATCTTCAGCATTAAGCAAAGAACATCAAAACATTGCACCAGATAACTTGACAACTTAATTAATTTCTCTTACTCATTTAATGCATAATTCATGGAACATGATAGGAAGTAGTTATTCTCCAACTCCATTCACATACATCTGATGAAAATATCTTGTCTTTGGTCCATAAGGACTTCTCAATTCATAACAGTCTCAAAATAATTATCAACAACCAAAATGAAAGACTTCTTACAAAAACCATCGGACTTTGTTCATTGGTCGATGTCCCTATTTATAATATAAAGTTTTAACTATAATTAACGGCTAAATATGGTTCAATCCAAACAAAAATTTCCACATGGCATGGTGTTGGCCCTTGGTTATGGAAGGAAGCTAAGATCAAGGAAGAAAAGGTAAAATGAGAACTGCGCGAGAAACACAGTGACTGTCACTAGGTCAAAGTAAGAAAAAGAGCAGAAAATATGGAGCGAAGTACGGAAAGTACTGAAAAGTAAATCATTGAATGAGGAGATCAGGGATGATAGATAAGTAAGAGAAAATAATCACAGAAAACTCAGCAAGTAGAGAAATCCACCATTGGATGCTTTGGAGCACCACTCGACGAGGAAGGAAAGACATGTTGGCGAAGCCTGGAAAACGCGGGTCAAGTTGACCCAGGGTTTAAGACACCAAGGGTTTTGGGTAATTAGGGTTTTGACACCTAGGTTTAGACCTAAGGCTATCGATGAGGGACTGTAATGTATAAATAGAGGTCGAGAGGACCTAGGTTGAAGTAGTAGTAACATTGGGTATTGCTATTGATTTTGGTTGATTGAGAGATTATTGTACGATGAGAGAGAGAAGTGTTGAGAGTGAGAGCCTTCTAGCATTGTAAGATATTCAGCTGGGTACGAAGATTAGATCCTGCATCTAGTTGCACAGAAAGGGGAGAGCAGAAGAGAGAGGATCTTCTAGCCAGAGCACAGATCAGAACTGTAAGCTTTATCTTAATATATCATAAGCCCAGTTCTGTGGACGTAGCCCTAGAGAGAGGGTGAACCACATACATTTTGTGTTGTATGTGTGATTGATGCCTGGATTCCTGTCATTTTTATGTTGTCATTTGCATTATTGTGTTATATTAGATCTATAGTTTTGAAGAGTATATCTAGTTGATGAGTGACACATGAATGCTACATTATTGTTGTATTAGTTCCACTTGATATTCCTCTGGTTGTAGACATCTCTGTCCTGCAACCCCCCTCTTAGCTTCTTCAGGTGGGACTGCATCTACTTCATAGGTGTTGCCGAAAGGGCCAGTAGCTAGGGCTTGTTGGTGCGTTCTTGGAGTGAACCCCAGGTTTTCCCCTATGCCAACAAATGGTTCCATTGCTGAGACAAGAATATTTTTAAGGGAATGTCAAGGTGGTTCCCATCAAAGACCAAGATTAAAAAGTGGATAGAGGATCAAGAGAGGGACTTCGTTGAATCCCAGAACAAGAACCGTAAACTGAGTACTCAAGATTGGATACAAAGATACATCTTCACCAACATTCACGAGATCTTCTTTGGGGGAATCCACCAGGAGTTGTTTGAATGGTTGGCTAGGTTAGCCGATACCCAGTTCGAGATTAGATCTACACCTCCTGTGGTTTGGATGCCAGCACTAATCCAGAAGGTCAAGAGAGTTGACAATGTTATATCCAAAGTAGTAGATCATTGGTTTGATAGTACCATTGGAGGGTATATCACTGAATTTGTTGTTGAAAGAATAAAATCATATAGCCAAGATGAGAGATACTTTTTCAAAGGACCCAGAGGAAAATTCTTGCACTTTCTGTAGCTAAGAATCAAGATGCTCTTGCATGAAAACCACATCTTGAAGATACGGTAGATTGGTCGGACCTAAAAAGGCTAATGTTCAAGATCTCAGACAACGACAATGACATAGAAGTAGGACATACGCACAGTGGGAAAGTATTCCGAGGGGTTCACCTTGAGAACTTGTTTAAGAAAAACTACGGAGAAGAGGGTTTCTACAGTGGAGAATAGGTAGATCTAATTGATGAAGAACATTCAGAGCCCACCAGAATAGAAGGGGAAGATGAATAACTTCGCCAAAGTGAGACAAAAACTTCAGGAACTACACGAACTACTGAAGTAAGTAACATTAATATTCCTATTGTCTCCACAGTACCTAGCAAACAGAATAGTTAGAACCACCAGAGTCCTCAGAGCACTGTTACTGGTGGCTTAGCATCTACTCAAACCAGAAGCCTAGTCTACTCTATGGAAGATGAAATGAGAATCCCTATATTTAGAGGAGATGGATCTAAAGATCCATATCAACATTGGTTTCTGTGTGAAGCCATATGGAATATTAAAAGTATCACTGACAAAGCCATTAAGAGAACCCAGTTCAACACTATGCTAAGGGACTGCACACTGAGCTGGTACATGAAACATGTCCAAGGATTGGCGTAGCCTAAGCCACTGAATGAGATCAAGAGTGCACTGATTGCAGAGTTTAAGAAACCTAATTCAGAGTCACAATGTATTACAGAGATAAAAGAGATCAAACAAAAGGTAGCAGAACCTATTTGGGAGTTCGACCAGCAATTCAAGACCCTAACAGGACGATTAAATTTTTAGATCCCCAATGAACAGAACAAAGAATGGTTCATCATTGCACTGTTACCACACATCCGAGTCCCTCTAATGCAGCAAAATATTTCATCACAGGCAGAATCTTTGGAAATCTCCATGAAGCTTGAATCAACACCTATGGGAGAATTGAGCTCAAGCATGAGCCAGATCTTGAGTTAGCTAACCAGTTTGTCTTTACAAGTCGAGGATATGAAGAAAGATAAGGGAAAAGACAAAAGTGAAGATGTATGGAGATCAAAAGGTCATGATAAGGAACACTATCCCTTATTTCATGAGTATTTGGCCTCAGGAGCTCCGAGCCCCTTGAAGCAAGTTAACCTGCCCTGGTGTGATGTGTGAAAAAATAAACATCGCCCAGGTGAGTGCTATTACATGAAGAAGTATGTTCAGACACCCACAAAATTGTACTGCACATTCTGTAAATCAGTAGGGAATGATGATCAAGATTGTAGAGCTTACAATATCATGCATGAGAGGTCGAGAGATATATACAAGATTCAAGGTGAAGTACAACAAGAAGGAAACACTCCGCAATACAACTCTTTAGGGAGAGGAAACTTCACTCCTCGCGATGGATACAGAGGATGAGTAGGAGGAGGAGGTATGGGCCGAGGCCGATGACGAATAATCTATTATAAATGTGCACATCCATGACACTTAGAAAGGGATTGTCAGAATCCTTGCACAACCTGTAGTTATTGTAACTCTTTCGGGCATGTCATAGAAGAATTCCCTGTGCTACTGGCTAAGATTCAGGAAAGGCGAGGACCTCAACAGAACCCACAAGTAAAACTGATATATGTTGAATCTCGTGGAACCAAACCTAGATTCGTTGTCATTACTTGAGGAGGTGCTGCTACAGGAGAGGATAGAACAACCCAAAGAAATATCGCAAAAGACTCAGGTATCAGGAAAGTTGAGGAGAAGACTTAGGCTATTGATGCAAAGAAAGAAAGATGAATCTTTGAGGAAGAAAGATAGGAGTTCAAGAGGAATCAGGGATCCTCATATAGAACACAACCAGAAGTAAAAGAGTACAGAATGCCTCAGGAATTTGATCAATTTCCTCTGAATAAAGAAGGAAAAGAGGAAAGTACGCTCATTGATTTTTTGTACACTTGTCTTAAATTAATTCAGGATGAGAAAGTTCTACAAGAGTTACAGAACCTAATCAGGTAGTATGAGCTAGGAAATGTAGACCCCTTGCTGAACAGGGCAGTACACCAGATTAGTAAGAAGAGAAGAACAAACAAATAATTACATTTGAATGCTCAAATAGGAGAGTATGATATAGACTATGTGGTCCTCGACTTAGGGTCGGAGGTCAACGTCATGACGAAGTAAACATGGGAACTGATGGGAAAACCTAAGATGATATATTCCCCTATCATGCTTCGCATGGATAATCAACAATCTATCATCCCATTTGGACAATTGGAGCATGTCCCCATGGACATCGACGGAGTTAGAACCTTTGCAGACTTTGAGGTAATTGAAATTGTTGATGATAGCTACCCTTACCTTACATTACTAGGAATTGATTAGGCCTTCAACAATTGTACTATGGTCAATTTAAAGAAAATACGCATGACATTTGAAGGGGATGGCCTTAGGTTCATTTCACCCTTAGATCCATATGAAGGTACATGGTATACAGAGCCCATCAGAGTAGAAGACTATGCATATGAGTTGGAAAACATCTATAAATTAATAGCCAGACAATAGGATTATATCAGCCTTACTGTCGATGGGAATCTAAGTTGGCGAAGTGACAATGCATGTTCATCAGATTCTGAAGAAGTGCTGGAGAATTGGTAGAACCATATGTATGAAGTATCCATAAGGAGATGTGCTCGACTGACCAGAGAAGTTTGCCGGATTGGTACAACAACAAGTAACTTACCTACCTTTGATGGTCTGAATCCTTTAGAATCCTTCTTGATGGACTTTGAAAAAATTGTACCAGCATAACAAAGGTTGTTGGCTATGGACGAGGCTTTGAAAGCTACACAAACAACATGGTGGGGGACACATAAAAGCAATATCAAAAACTGGACACAATGTTGAACCTTGATGACAGTGCAGTTTTCAGCACAAGTAGGAAGTTGTGGAGTGAGGTACACAGGTTGAAGCTACCCAAAGGACCATGTACGAAGCTACGAAGAGGCCTGGAGTGACATTCCTCGAGAAAAATGGGTATACAGATTCATTAACACGCTCGACACGACCCCTATTAATTGGTACATTCAAGAAGAGATGCGCCTTATCACCACAGATTGGGAAGGTATGCTTCAGAATTTTGTAACCACCTTTTTGTTTGAAAGTGAATTTCCCTCAGTAGATCAAGCATTAAATATTGTGAGGTATAAAGTATTTAAGGAGTCATCCAGCCTCCCTTTGTATAAAGAAGAGGACGAATGGACTACGCCATTCCCGAAATTACAAGGATGTTACAATATTAATGCCGATGAAGATGATGATCTGAGGAAGGTAAACATTGATGAGACAGAAGGCCACAGGAATTTGAAAGGACCAGGAGTTGGACTACCATTCATTGGAAAACCGATCGAGATAAAGAAAGTTAATATTGGGACAGAGGAGACACCGAAGCTTGACAAAATTACATAATTACTGCACGAGTATCAAGACTTGTTTCCGAACAAGTTCACTGATATGAAGGGTATCAAAGGACCTATGGGAGAGATGAGAATACCTTTGAAACCATATGTGAAGCCAATCAAGAAAAGACCCTACAGGTTGAACCTGAAATATAAGGTAAAAGTGAAGATTGATCTCGCCAGAATGCTGGAAGCAAGGATTATTGAACCTTTCGAAGAGTCAGAGTGGATCAGCCCTATGGTAGTACAAGAGAAGAAGATAGGTGAGATCAGAATATGTGTGGACCTCAGAAAGCTAGACGAGGCCTGTTTGCATGACCCCTTCCCGACACGATTCACATACAAAGTATTAGACAATGTGGGAGGCCAGGATGTATATTCTTTTATAGATGGGTTTTCAGGATACCATCAGGTCCGGATTGCCAAGGAGGACCACCACAAAACCACATTTTCCATAGAATGGGGATCCTACCAATACATAATGATGCCATTTGGATTGAAGAATGCCCCAACCATATTTTCTAGGGTGGTGGTTGAAGTGTTCAAAGAATTTTTGCATAAGTTTTTAGAAGCCTATTTTGATGACTGGACTGTTTTTTGTTTGTTGAAAAATCATGTTGAATGTCTAAGGCTAATGTTGTATAAATGCAGGCAATGCCAAATTGCTTTGAATTTGAAGAAGTGCATCTTATTTTCACCATTTCGAGTATTATTAGGTCATATTGTATGCAAGCAAGGATTGTTGGTGGACCCATCAAAAATTGCAATTATAGTTGATTTGTCACCTCGTACCTCAATCAAACAACTGTGCACTGTGCTAGGACATACTAGGTATTATAGGAAATTTATCAAAGGATATGCTCAGATTACTACGCCAATGGAGAAGTTATTAAAGAAAGACTGTCAGTTTGGTTGGACAAAAGAATGCCAAGAGAGCTTCGACACACTGAAACAAAATATGGTGACTGCACCTATTCTGGTCTTTCCAGATTGGAGAAAGGAATTTCATGTGCATGTTGATGCATCTTCCATTGCATTAGGAGAAGTAGTAGCACAAACTGGAGAAGGGGACATTGATCATCCATTAGCATTTTCCAGCAGAAAGCTATCTACAGCTAAAATAAATTACACTACTATAGAGAGAGAAGGATTAGCCATGCTGTACACGTTGCAAAAATTCCGCCATTTCTTACTAGGAGGATACTTTAAAATGTTTATTGATCACTCTGTGTTAAAGTACTTGGTCAACAAGCCAGTGTTGGGGGGAGAATATGCAGATGGCTTCTCCTGTTTCAAGAATATGATTTTGAGATCATAGTTAAGCAAAGAAGAATGAACAAGGGACCTGACCACCTGTTGAGGTTGGAACATGGCGAAGAACCCACTAGTCTAGAGGATACACTACCAAATGCACAAATTCTCACCATTAGGAAGATGGATGACCACTTCATAGACATAGTCCAATTCCTATCAACAGAAATGGCTCCAAGTGAGTATACAATTTCCCAGAAGAATCAACTAGTGGTTCGCGCTGCAGACTTTTCACTGATAGTTGGTCAGCTATATAAGATGGGACCTGATGAGATACTAAGAATATGTGTGATGGAGGCAGAGCGCCCATTGATCCTCGCATAAGCACATGAAGGCATCGCAGGAGGAAATTACATAGGCAAAGCAACTGCGCAGAAGGTTCTACGAGCTAGCCTTTAGTGGCCTACTTTACAAAAAGATGCTAAAGAGTATACCAGAGCCTGTGATGTATGCCAGAGAGTTGGAAAACCATCCATAAGAGACGAAATGCCACTAGCACCGCATATGAACCTACAAGAATTTGAAAAATAGGCCATTGACTTCGTGGGACCTATAAACCCACCAGGGAAGCGCACAAGAAAAAGGTATATTATCACTGCGACAAAATACCTGACTAGATGGGCCAAATAAAGAGAAGTCAAGGAATGTAGTGCAACTACATCTGCATGTTTTATATTTTATGACACAATAATCGGGTTTGGATGCCCTAAGACCCTTATGAGTGATCAAGGCACTCATTTCATCAACAAGATAGTTGAAGCCCTAACTAAATAATTTGCAGTCCACCATCAAAAGAGTACACCTTACCATCCACAAGCAAATGGAACAGTTGAAGCATTCAAAAAAATCTTGGAGAAAACATTGAAAAAGATTTGCAGTGTGAACATGGATGACTGGTATTTAAGAGTACCAGCAGTACTCTGGGCTTATAGAACCACTTGCAATAAATTAACAATGCAAACCCATTTCAAGTTGGTTTATGGCTTTGAAGTTGTTGTACTGATGGAGTGCTTGGTATCGAGCATAAGAATTGTTGCATTTACAGACATGGATGATACTGGTGTTTTTCATGAGAGGCTTGCCCAACTGGTTGAACTAGAAGAAGACAGATTTATGGAAGGATTCCATTAGTAGGTACAAAAGGAAAGAGAGAAGGTATATCATGATAGACACATCAAGAAGAAGGCATTCAAGCAAGGTGATTTAGTACTAGTGTATGGCAGTAAATTTATAAGACATCCAGGGAAGTTCAGAACGCATTGGCTTGGACCATATGAGATCGCTTATGTTACAGAAGGAGGAGCTGCGCAACTAAATACATTGAAGGGAGAATGGAAAGAGGGATTAGTAAATGGGAATCGGCTGAAGTTGTATTATGACAACCAGCTGCCTCGCAGATCTCAGTAAAAGCAAGGAAGAAAAGTGTGTAGGTACCAGGCGCAGCTAAAACTGGGTACCAAACACAGAAAAGACAGTCTGCACAAGGATGGGAAGGTGACATGGAGCAGAAAGAAAAGGATGCACTCCACAGTCCAAAGTCGAAGTGACATGGAAATATCAGAACTGAAGTGCCTTGGGACAATTCAAAGGTGAGTGTTGGCGGCCTATTGGCCCTTGGTTATGGAAGGAAGCGAAGATTAAGAAATAAAAGGTAAAATGAGAACTATGCAGGAAACATAGTGACTGTCACTAGGTCGAAGTAAGCAAAAGAGAAGAAAAGATGGAGTGAAGTATGGAAAATAAAGTCGTCGAATGAGGATATCAGGGATGACATATCAACAAGAGAAAAGAATCGTATACAACTCAACAAGTAGAGAAAGCCACCATTGTATGCTTTGGAGTAGTGCGTGACGAGGAAGGAAAGACAGGCTGGCGAAGCCTAAAAAATGTGGGTCAAGTTGACCTAGGGTTTTACAAACCTAGGGTTTTGGTTAATTAGGGTTTTGACACCTAGGTTTAGACCTAAGGCTGTCGGTGAGGGACTGTAATGTATAAATAGAGGTCGAGAGGACCTAGGTCGAAGCAATAGTAACATTGGGTATTGCTATTGATTGTGGTTGATTGATATATTATTGTATGGTGAGAGAGAGAAGTGACGAGAGTGAGAGCCTTCTAGTATTGTAAGATCTTCAGCTGGGTGAGAAGATCAGATTCTGTAGCTGGGTGCGCAGGAAGGGGAGAGAAGAAGAGAGAGGATATGCTGCCAAAGTGCAGATCAGAACTATAAGATTTATCTTAATATATCATAAGCCCAGTTCTGTGGACATAGCTCTAGAGAGAGGGTGAACCACATACATTTTGTGTTGTATGTGTGATTGATGCTTGGATTCCTATCATTTTTATGTTGTCATTTGCATTATTGTGTTAGATCAGATCTATAGCTGCACAGAGTATATATAGCTGATGAGTGACACATGAATGCTACATTATTGTTGTATTAGTTCCACTTGATATTCCCCTAGTTGTAGACATACCTGTCCTACAATCCCCCTCTTATCTGCTTCGGGTGAGACTGCATTTGCTTCACAGGTGTTGCTGAAAGGGCCAGTATCTAGGGCTTGTTGGTGTGCTCTTGGAGTGAACCTCGGGTTTGTCCCTGTGCCAACACATGGTCATTCAACAGTTTATTTAACAATCCACTCGAGATGTATCTTGAAAAGGGTGACTTATTTCATACTCAGACCAGCTGATAAATAGATCTTCACAGGTTTGAGCCCATGGGAATCTGTGTTGTTCCTTTGGGGAAGCATATACTCCTCTGATATCCACTGCATGCGCTCAGTGCTTTACTAAACTGGAGTTTAGCTGTTGCAGCATGGATCGAGTTCTGATTGGGCATTCTGCGAATTGTTGCACTTGCCCTGGTTTTGCATCGGTGACCTTTGCGCACTCTTCAGCCCATAGCGAGTCTTGCTCGGCATGAATCTTGAAAACGTCGCTCAGGTTTATAAATTCATCGGGGGTGATGAACTTGGGGAGACCGACATCCTTCATCACTGTATTAATTTTACCTCAGTGTTTCTGGAACTTGGCTCATTGTTCTTGGATTTCTCGGTGTGGGTCCCGGGACATCTTAGCCTAGGACTCGGTCGATTTATTCATGCAGTTGAGACTAATTTTTCCTACCAGCCGAATTCCATGTCTTTCCTTTTCTCGACCTTGCTGAACTTCCCCAATATATTTGAGCCTCTCTACTACTTGTTGTTCTTTTTCATGCCATCGCTCCATCTCCTTGCACATCGCGAGTGCCATGAGAGTGTCTTCCTGGAACTTGACTACATTCACGGTCAACAGATGTTTTTCTTTCTTGAACTCGTCGGACACTCTGTTGAACTCACTTTTTAGATACACAACGGTCTGCGTAGCGCTCTTGTAGTACTCGGCCAGATGGCGCAAGTGTTTGAGCTCCTTTAGGGTGGCGGCTAATTCCTTTTAATCCCTCCTAGATCTATCTTGGGAAGCATCAGAGAGGGATTTTCCCACACCAATGAGTTCATATGCATGACCGTTACTAAGATGGAGTGATCCAAGGTGATCCTCCTATTTTTTTTCATCCTTTGAATGATAGCCTTTCTCTTTTGATCATAGGAGATCGCATAGATGTCTGCTACCTCATCTACTGAGTCTGGTATCTGCTGATTGCCCCATGTGAGGTTGTTTCCCAGGCTTCCCATAGTGTATATTTGTTCTAGAGTGGGATCTCAAACTTCCTCATTCATCCTTGTAGATCCGACCTGTACTTGTTGCTCGTCAGAGATTTGCGTATTGGGTAGAATAGAGGTGTCGAGTATAGACTCGTTACTTACTTGCTTGTTGGCCATAGAACTGTCGACTTCCTTTTGTGAAGGTTCACCACTCGGGCCTACATTTTTTTCCGATTCATCAGAATCCCTTCTATCGAGGTCACAATCAACTTTTTTTTCCTTTTGTGAGACCTCCTTTTCATGAACCTCGGGCCCAGGCGAAGAGGTTTTCTCGGGACCTAGGGAAGGCGTTTTTTTGGGACCTTCTTCCTCTTGGATGCACATCGGGGTACCATGAGAGGGCTTCAGGCTCTCATCGTCGCTGTATATATGTATAAGTGTGCTCAAGGGATTGGGCACTTGTGTTTCTATCAACACTGGACCTATCTCTAATTGAGTTGTTCCTCCTTCTGAGGGATTGATCGACGATGTTGTGGATTCAGGGTTCCCTAACCCATTGGTGTTGTTGGGAACTGTGGGACCAATATTACTTGACTCTATTGAAACTCTTTTGGTGGTAGTTGAAATCCCCGACCTTATGGCAAGGTATGGGTCATCCTGCATCTGCTTCATTAGTAGCTGAGTTTGCTGGTATAAAAGTGTGCCCCTTTATTGTTCAGTTTGATCTTTGGGGACCTGATTTATACCGGGGATTCCTGATGAGCTCCCGCATGCTCGACATCTTCTTAGGAATAACTTATTCCTTCATCCAATTCATATGTTGCTGCTCCTTCAGGGTGTTGACTAATTTCTAGAACTGCCTGCTCCAAAAATGTTTCCTGCTCTTCGTATTTCATAGCTCTAAACCTAGTTCCTCAAGGATCATATTTTTTGGATGCCACCACATTCCAGTATTGAGCATTCTCAGTGAAAATTTCATCCTCGAACCAGTCATGGGAATAGGGCCAACATGATGATACATGTGACGTGTGTTGTAGGACCAATCCCTTGGGATCATGTTTGCGAAATTGACCATTTTGGAACCGAAATTCCAATTGACCTATCCTAAGTTGTTTAGGATGCAGGGTGTCTTTGACCATGTAGAAGATGATATGAAACCCATACGGTATGAAATCCCACTTCTTGTCTTTTAATAAAGTTGCATTCTATCCTTGTAGGATCGTTTGATAGAAAAGTTCCCCTAACACTAACCTCTCAGGAACATAAATGGGCAATAAGTGGGGTGCTCCTGTGGCACCAAAAACTCTGATGTAGGTTTATCGTTCATCTAAATACCAGTGACCAATTTTGGCTATAACCTTCTTTGCCTCATCTGACAATCTTGGGCATTCTTTCCTGAAGAGTAGGAAGTAAATGCATGCAGTAAATGGATCACAGATAACAACATAGGATTTCTTGTACCTGTTTTCCCATAGGATACTGAAGTATACATGAACCGTGAGCTTTGAAGAGTGCCAATTTAGGTTCATCCTAGAAAGAGCATTCCTAGCACAAATGACATCCAGTAGATACGATTCCATGTAGAAGGCGGGGTTATCTCCCTCCTTTGGCACCTGAGCCTGTCTTATGCAAGTGCTTAGCTATTTGGAGATGATGGCACCCCAATTGAAACCCATGCCTAAAATGGCAACTGTAAAAGCTAGAGGCATCCAAGCCTCTAACAACTGGGAGCATTCCTTCTCTCCATGCAATCTATAGAGAAGAGCCATGAGGTATATGTATGGTTTCCTAAGATTGGTCATTTGATACCAGCCAAAAGTCTGGCTTATGAAATTTTTGTCTTCCCTCCACCAAGACGCCATGATTTTGTTGGTATCGTGCGATGCATAGAAACTCAAAATGAAATCAGTGCTCAACATTTCTCTAGACTCATTGAGATTGTAGTACCTCTGAACCTCTGATGGCAGGAAGGCCCCGACAAATTCATCATTATCATCATTTATCAAACATTTTTTTTCATCAGTGTGATCAATGAGCCACTTCAAGAGCTCAATGAAAGTATATAATATATATATAAGTATTGTTTTAGGGCTTGGCCATTTATTGGGAGGGCATCAGGTTCCCCCCTCAAATTTTTCAACCGATAGGTACCTGCCCCAATCTTCTCAGCCACCTGGAAAGGTCCAAGCCACAAGTTATGAAACTTAGAATGTTTCCCTTTTGGTTCATTTCCCCTATCCCACTTCAAGACTAAATCTCTTACCTCAAAACTCTTTTCTTTAGCCTTATGCTTATCAAAACACCTTTTCACTATCTGTTGATGAGCTGAGAATTTTGACTTAGCCTTTTCTCTCTCTTCTCCCAGCATGATCAGAGTGTTTATTCTTTGTTTCATGGCTGAGGATGGTTTCTCATTATTATCTTGGGACAATTGGAGAGATGGAAGATAAAGCCCGTTCGGGAGGATGGCTTCCTGTCCATAGACTAGAAAGTATGGGGAATTCCCTATAGCTTCTTTCAGTGTGAACCTATTAGCCCATAGGGCATTAGGGAGCTGTTTATGCCAATTTATTTGGTTATTTTCAACCGTCTTCTTTAGTATCCTTACCAGGTTTTTACTAGTTGATTATGCCACACCGTTTCCCTGAGGGTAGTAATTTGCGGAGTAATTGATTATGATTCCTTTGTCCAAAGAAAAATATGTCAATAGGGTAGAGGAGAAGTAAGATACATTATCAAATACCAGAACATAGGTGACACCAAACCTTGTGATCAGTTGTTGTTCTATAAATTGGATCACTAATTTCTCGTTTACATGATTCAAAGGAATAGCCTCTGCCCATTTTGTAAAATAGTCAGTGGCAGTAAGAATGTACTTGTGAAGTTTTGAATAGCTAGGCATAATTTCTCCTATGATATCCATCCCCCACTGTTCAAAAGGCCTAGAGATAGTCACAGGCTGAAGTGTGACTGTTTCCCTTTTCTCCTTTCCAGCACTTGTTTGACAAGTCTTACAGTTCCTAGCATGGGTATGAGCATCTTTGAACAAGGTGGGCTAGTAGTAGTTGGCTCTCAGAATCATATGAGCGGTGGTGTTTCCTACAAAATGTCCTCTACCAGGGCCATCATGGAGTTCTTTTAGCACTTTTTCGGCTTCTTCACGTTCAAGGCACCTCAACAATACCCTGTCATAGTTGATCCAGAAGAGCACCGAATATATAAGGCGATATTGCAGAGACTTTAATCTGAGGACTCTCCTCTCTCTGGGGTTGAGGTTTTCGGGACAATTCTGATGATGTAGAAGATAAGCCAAATCCTTGTGCTAGGAGTCTCGCCCTGGAAAAATGTATGCTACTTCACCACACCAGAGTTATATTTCATTTTCCCATCCAGAATCTTCATTTACTTGATCCTGGGCTTCGACTACGAGCTTGCACAAACCTTGCCCTTTTACCAGCTTGGTAGGTTTTATATCTAGATCAAATTCTTGGACTACTTCAATCTAGTTCCCTCTTATTTCTCCCATCTCTTGTTGGGTAAATAGGGATCGGAGCACAGGGTGTGGCACAATCACCTTAGTGTGATTCTTGAAGATGTAAAACCTGAAATGATTTATAACCTTATAGACCACGTAGGCCTGTTTGCCTATGGCAGGGTAATTAAATTAAGATCCTTGAAGATTGGTACTCATAAATGACACTGGGGCTTCATTGTTGTCATCATCCCTCTAAGTCAAAATCGTCGCTAGTGATTGGTCAGAGGCGAAAGTGTAAAGGTTAAAGTCTCTATTAAAATCGGGACTTCGCAGCACCGGGGCCCAGGATATGGAATATTTGATATTGTTGAAAGAATATTTTCATTCATCATCCCACTTATATTCGACGTCCTTGCGAATCATCATTTGTAAGAGTTTGATAATTTCGGTGAAGTTGGGAGTAAATTTCCTCACAAAATTGAATTGCCCGAAAAAGGACTGCATAGCTTTCATGTTATGGGGTAGCAGAAGTTGAGCTATGGCCTTAATCCTTTCGGGGTCTATGTGAATCCCTGCTTGAGATATAATTTTTCCTAACAACTTCCCTTCCTCGACACCAAAGATAGTTTTCTTAGGGTTCAGAGATATACCATAGTTTCGACACCTTTCAAAAATCTAAGTTAAGTGCTGGATGTGTTCTTCTCTATTATTCGAACACATTGTTACGTCATATAAATATACTACCACACACCTATTGATAAGTCCTGGAAAGGCCATTTCCATGTCCCTTTGGAAGGTTGCTCTTGTGTTGATTATCCCGAAAGGCATACGTTTATGAGCGAAGGTTCCCCATTTGGTTCGGAAAGTGGTTTTCAAACGGTCTTCCTCTGAAACCAACACTTGGTTGTAGCCTGAGAAATCGTCTAGTAGAGAGAAGATCTCTGAGCCCGAAATGGTTTGCAAGAGTTGCTCCATCGGTGGGATTGGATAATTTTCCTTTTTCAAAGCTCTGTTGAGGTTCCAGAAATATACACATAGTCGGATTTATACTGACTTTTTCCTTACCGGAACAAGATTTTCCACCCAGGTGGAATTCCTAATCTAGAAAATTATCTTCACATCTAGAAGATTCCTTAATTCCTAATACACGAGAGGTTCTAGGGACAGATGGTACTTTCAGATATTTTGCTGAAAATGTTTCATTTTAGGTTTCAACGGGATGGTATGTTGAATAATGCGGGTATCATACGTTTTCAAATCCTTATAGGACCATGCGAAAACATCCTGGTATTGCCTGAATAATTTGAGGTAGGCTTTCCTTTCTTCCCTGGATACAGTTTTGTCGAGATTCACATTCTTTGGGTCCTCTGGGGTTCCAAGATTTATAGTTTCATGGAGGGGGAAAGAGCTACCAGTCTTTACGTTTTTGGGTCCTTTGAATCATTCCTTTAGATCAAACATATTTTCTAGATTAGCAATCCCTTTCAGGATTGTTTGATCCTTTGACTTATCCATATGTTGTTCTGTCCGAGGACTAGTTTATGTTGGTTGCTACTGGAATTATTCATCGTCAATAGAGAGATCCTTGAAGTTTCTTTGGTTGGTTAAGAAGCTTATGATATGCTCATCTCCCTCAAAGGCTTTCTAATTAGAAATGTTATTAGGTACTGACGGTTTGTAGAGTAGCTCTACAGTGAATAAGGAGGCTTCATAATATTCTAAAGACAACAGTTTAGAAGTAGCTATGGTTAAAGAGTCAACAAAGATATTCTTTGCTCTGGGGATTGTAGTGATATTGAAAGCCTTAAAGCATTCTATTAGCCTATGCACCTCCTGCTGGTAGCTCTTAATATGAGGGGAATTGAAGTGTATAGTATTTCTCACTTGTCTAATAATGATTTCAGAGTCTCCAAAACCTTTCAGTTCCTTGACATCCAAATCTATGGATTTCTTTAACCCTTGTACTAGAGCTTCATACTCAACAGTATTGTTGGTGCACTTGAATTCTAGTCTACAGGACAAGAAATGGTGTTTACCCTTCTGATCGATGAGGATGCACCCTGATCCTGACCCTTCTTTTGATTTGGATCCATCAAAATAGAGGGTCCAAATTTGTGAATGGCAATCGTTCCTTTCTCTCCCATCACCAATTTTTTGTTCTCCAAATATTTTCTTCCACAAGTCGTAGAACGGGGTTTTGGAAGAAGAGAGAATCTTCTATCTGCATCAGGGATTCCTCTTGAAAAGGGATCTCAGATTTTTGGGTAAGCGAAACATTGGACAGGAGAGGGGAAAAGTTCCCGAAGTGAGAATCACAAGAGTAATTTCCTAATATGGGGAAATCATTAGAGGCTAGTTCGTTTGGGTTTTCTAGATCAATGATTGTATGCTTCAGATATCTGTCCCTATCAATTCTGATCATGTTCTTGTATCCCTCTAGTGGTAGCCAAAGGTGTTTCTAGTCTATACTGAAATATCCATTTATCTTTTTAGACCAATCTTGGCTTAACAATAGCCCATATGCCTCAAGGATATCTACCACAATGATGTGAATCACCTGCACAAAATTAGGATGTGTCGCTATCCTGATCATCACATCTTTGAGTTCTCCCATGACCTTGACCTGGGTTCTGTCCATTTTTATGACATGCTTATCGCTTTTGAGAGGGACAACACCTAATGTATTACAAACGACCAAGGGAATAACATTAGAAGACACCCCAGAATACACCAAAAGATTGTGAAGATTCCTATTGAAGACTTCAAAGTTAAAAAGGAAAGGTGGTACAAAAGGCCTCTCTTTCCTACCTCCCAAGTAGGTATTTATGATTGGCTCACTCGTCGGATCTGTTGGGGATAGATTCTTATTCTGGCCATTGTCTATGGTCGGGTCTTCTACTGAGCTCAGAGCTTGCAACATAAAGTCTTTCTACTGAGGAATCCTACATATGTCCATAACTAATATATTAGCCTTTATATTTTTCAAATATTTGACTACGTTATAATCCAGTTTGGGGAATTCCTTGGTATGGATGCTTCTAGGTATTTTACCCCAGAGAAAAGTATTTTCGGGTGATCGGGATTTAACTTACTCCGCGAGGCCCAGGTGGCGTCAGTATATTGAGGCAGGTTGGCCTTTACTACGTGTCTGTACTAATGAAACTTCTGCGGGTTGTTCTCGAGACTCAAATAGATCATCCGATGCAAGATACCAGATATATAAAATATGCAGAACATAAATGAAATGCTAGAAATTGCAGAATAATAGTAAAATATCCAGCATAATCTTCACAATACACAGAAATGATATACGAAATAGCAATAGAAATAGCACTTTGATTTAGATAGCAATATTTACAGGCCTCTTCGAGAGGGCAACCTCCAGTCGAGCAGCGCTCTGTTACAATAATCTCCAAGCTAGGGTTTTCATACCCTCGACCCTTATTTATACTAAATATGTCTATTAAGAGAAGCATCTAGAGGAAGATCCTTCTAGAAGTGGAAGCTTCTATTAGGTCTTCTTACATCTGCCTTATTCTATTTTATTGAAAGGCCTTATCAATATTGACCTTTATTACATCCGAATACATTGATCTACCTATGTGCGGGTTAGAACCTTAACATGTCTGCCCCCTTAAAAAAAGCCTTGTCCTCAAGGCTTGAGATGTGGAAACTGCTGCAGAATGGTAGCTGGTTCCCAAGTGGCATCTGCTGGAGTCATATATTTCCACTGTACTAGCACTTCCTTGATGGTTCTCTGACGCAGGCGACGCTCATGCTAGTCCAAAACTGCTTCTGGCTATAGCCAAATGGATCCTTCTTCAGCTAACTCTGGAAGGTTGGTTTGAATTTGGCACCTGGTTCCAATCACCTTCTTCAAGCATGAAACATGAAAAAAAGGATGTAGCTTCGACTGACTGGGCA
>ML778717.1:481875-502821 GCA_009831015.1 Picea engelmannii
GTTGCAGTGTTGAAATCCCCAAATTCTGAACCAGAGAGAAATGTGTATTTACTTAGCAACCCAAACATAGATGCGCGACAATAGATCTTGTCAGTTTAATTTGTTTATGTTCCCCAAGGGTTAGGTATTCAAGGGTTCTACAGGCAAGGGTTTGCCCTGTGCTATAGCTCTCTGATATACGTGTGGGGTCCAACAGTAGTACTCATACCAATAGATCAGGGCACTAACTAAGGAGGATAGACCGTACCCTTAGCCGTAATACCCGACTACCCAGGTACTAGAGAGTATCTTCCCGAGTGTTGTTCTCGGTGACACTATAGCAGTCCGACGATCGATAGGTTTATCTAAAGAGGGATTCAGGAAATCTAGGTCGATCCGTACACAGGTTTTGTCTGATGTGCTACCACTCGAAGGGGTACCAACAAGGGTTACAAGGATGGCCAAAAGATGTGCGCTTAAGAACCACTTGTATTTCCTGTGTGTATTAATCCCTCAACCGCGGGTTTATGCGCATAACGACAGATCTTTGTGGCTTAAAGATGCCGGAATACGTCTCTACCCTGGAAAAAAAATACCCACAATTTCTGCCAAGGAAAGTGCTCTGATACCACTTGCAAGATACCAAATATATAAAATATGCAGAACAGAAATGAAATGATAGAAATTGTAGAATAACAGTAAAATATCCAACATAATATTCACAATACACATAAATGATATACGAAATAGAAATAGAAATAACACTTTGATTCAGATAGCAATGTTCATAGGCCTCTTCGAGGGGGCAACCTCCAGTCGAGCAGCTCTCTGTTACAATAATCTCCAAGCTAGGGTTTTCATACCCTCGACCCTTATTTATACTAAATATGTCTATTAAGAGAAGCATCTAGAGGAAGATCCTTCTAGAAGAAGAAGCTTCTATTAGGTCTTCTTACATCCACCTTATTCTATTTTATTGAAAGGCCTTATTAATATTGACCTTTATTACATCCGAATACATTGATCTACCTATGTGCGGGTTAGGACCTTAACATCCGAAGACACAATCACGTCGGGATCCCATATCAACATGGTGGTGTCTCGTGGTGTGTCATCTTCTTCCTGATCGAAAATATTCATGGCCGAATTGCTTGACTGTTCGGTCAGTGAGACTTCATCTAGAAAAATATTAGCCATTAAATTCATGGCATGGACCTATTGAGGGAATTCTCTTTCATAGTGGTTCTCCTGGTGATAGGTGCAGAAAGAATCAGACGCAAGATTCCCTAGGTCAATGTTTAGGTTGGTTGGGGGAGGTTCAATTGCTTTGAAAGGCTGGTTTCTTTTAAAGAAAGACTTATAGGGATTTTGGCCTTGGTTTCCCTCCCCTGCATTTCTTTTCATGTTTATAATCTCATTTGACAGTTTCTTGACCATGCATTGTATATCTTCTATATCTCCATTACCCTTGTCGGGAGTTTGTTCAGCCGGATTCCCTGGCGTTCTAGTCAAAAGGATTCCTCTCCTAGGAGGGGGTTGGCTTTCTTTTCTCAGTAGAGAGGCTTGGCCTTCTTTACATCCTTTCATATAGAATTCTATTGTCTTGGCCTTTTCAAAATTCTCTGCAAGGGTTTGCTTGGTGGCTCTTTTAATGAACAAGGAAATAGAAGCCGGAAGCACGTTGGCATAAACCTCAATTTGCAACTCTTGAGTGGGTTTCGTCGCGGGCTGGAACTTGTTTAAGATGGTCATGAATATTTAATTGAATTATTTGACCCTCTCTTTTGGGGTCATGGTGGCTGCTAACAACTTATCCATCAGGGCTCATGTAGTAGTTTCTTCCGCAAATTTGTCTAGAAAATCGTTTTGGAATTTAGTCCAGCTGGTTATATATCCTACCGACAAATTAAAATACCATGTGGAAGCCGAGTTTTCAAACCTGTAGGGAAAAATCCTACATACTACATCTTCATGTTGAATGTTCATAAGCTTGATCGCAAGTATGAATTTCTTGACATGATCTTCGGGCAAACCTAAAGTTTCAAGATCGTACTTGGGGAGCAGCTTTTCCAAGTGTCGAGGAAGATTGTGTACTCATCCAGGGATGGCCATGGCATCACCGGCCAACCAAGGCTGGTTGTCTTGAAGTGGAACTTTTGTTTCCTCCTCATGATCATTATTCCCTTCCATATCTTTGGAGTCGAAGTTGAGCTCTACTTCTTCCAAAAAATCGCCAGGCTCGAGGATGTTGCCGGCTGGCGTCTCGGGTATTAGAGCAAGAGGTTATTGGATTTCAGTGATCGCAAAATATATTAAGTCTTCGACGGAGTGTACAAAAACTCCGTCGAGAGTGATAACCACCGGTATTCTTTGTTGTTTTCTCCGAGGGAGGATGGGAGTTAAGGACAACATGTTGATTTGTCGGGCATAGGCTCTGGTGATTCTCCTGAATTGATTCACTTCCTCATGAGGGAGGGCATAAGGTATTTCAGGGTGAAAAGGTTCTTCCCTAGGCTGGGGTGAGTTACTCGCTTCAGGAGTACTCAGTAAACGTGGGTTGTCTGTTGGATGACTAGCCATGCATGTGGACCATTACGAATATGTAGGCTATTCGAAATGCTATATAACTTATATATTCAGCCATTCATTCCCATGCCCTCCTTCTAGTGCTAGTTCTGTTGATGGGTCTTAAATCCCTTGACTCAACAGTAGGAACCAAACCCGCCACCGAGGCCCAATTAGACTTTTCATCGTTTGAAATGGAATGGTTCTCCAGATCTTACAATCCGACCAATTTATCAATGGGCTTTGTGTTTTCTTGTGAAGGCTCTCCCTTCAGTTAGAACAGTTATTTTTCTGTATTTCTCTTGGGTGGGGATGGTATGAGAGATGAAAGCCAATATAAACCAACTTGACAAATAACAGGACAAAATTTTTAACTATTGGGAAGAGGTCGAGCTTGGGATACCCGCTGCTCAAACATGCAGATGGTGATCCTATGCCAAAAGGCCTAGTACTAATACATTAACCAAATGAGCATCCAATTACTGTCTGAGAGAAACTAATTAACAGAAAGAAAACACATATGTAATCAAGATCACAGTAAGAAAAATAATTCATCTACCATAACATTCATCACATAACAACAGAACGATTTATCTTCATCATTAAGCAAAGAACATCAAAACATTGCACCAGATAACTTGACAATAGAATTAATTGCTCTTACTCATTTACTACATCATTCATGGAATAGGATAGGAGTAATTCTTCTCCAACTCCAATCACATACATCTGATGAAAATATCTTGTCTTTGGTCCAAAAGGACTTCTCAATTCATAGAAATCTCAAAATAATTATCAAAAACCAAAAAGAAAGAGTTCTTACAACAATCATCGACCTTTGTTGATTAAGTTCTCCTCTGTAGTTACTAAGATGCAGTGATCCAAGGTGATCCTCCTCTTTTTTTTCGTCCTTTGAATGATAGAATTTCTCTTTTGATGATAGGAGATCGAATAGTTGTCTGCTACCTCGTCTATCGGGTCTAGTATCTGTTGATCACCCCATGTGAGGTTGTTTCCCAGGCTTCCCATAGTGTATTTTTGTTCTAGAGTGGGCTCTCGAACTTCCTCATTAAGCCTTCTATATCCAACATCTACTTGTTTCTCGTCGGAGATTTTAGTATTGGGAAGAATAGAGGTGTCGGGTATAGACTCATTGCTTACTTGCTTGTCAGTCGTAGAACTTTTGACTTCCTTTTGTGGAGGTTCGCCACTCAGGCCTGCATCTATTTCCAGTTCATCAGAATCCCTTGTGTCGAGGTCACCTTCAACTTTTGTTTCCTTTTGTGATACCTCCTTATCATGAACCTCGGGCCTAGGGGAAGAGGTTTTATCGGGACCTGGGGAATGGGTTTTTTCAGGACCTTCTTCCTCTTGGACGTGCACCGAGGTACCATGAGAGGGATCTGGGATATCTTCATTGCTCTATATATGTATAAGTGTGCTCAAGGGATTGGGCGCTTGTGTTTCTATTGACACTCGGCCTATCTCTGATTGAGTTGTTCCTCCTTCCGAGGGATTGATTGACGATGTTGTGGATTTAGGGTTCCCTAACCCATTGGTGTTGTCGAAAACTGTGGGTCCAGGATCTCTTGACTCTGTCAGGACTCTTTGGATGGTAGTTGAAATCCCCAGTCTTATGGCAAGGTATGGGTCATCCTGCATCCGCTTCATTAGTAGTTGAGTTTGCTGGTATAAAAGTGTGCCCCTTTCTTGCGCAATTTGATCTTCTAGGAGATCCCTGATTTGTAACAGGGATTCCTGATGAGCTCCCACAACCTCTGTGTCTTCTTGGGAATCACTTATTCCTTCATCCAATTCATATGCTTCTTCTCCTTCAGGGTGTTAGCTAATTTCTAGAACTACCTACTCCAAAAATGTTTCCTTCTCTTCGTAGTTCATAGCTCTAAACCTGGTTCCTCGAGGATCATCTTTTCTGGACGCGACCTCATTCTATTCTTAATCATTTTGAGTGAAAATTTCATCCTCGAACTGGTCATGGGCATAGGGCCAACAGGATGATACCTGTGACACGTGCTATAGGACCAATCCCTTGGGATTGTGTTTGCAAAATTGGCCAGTTTGGAACAGAAATTCCAATTGACCTAGCCCAAGTTGTTTAGCATGCGCGGTATCTTTGACCATGAAGAGGCCGATATGAAACCCATATGATATGAAATCTCGCTTATTGTCTTTTACTAAAGTTTCATTGTATCCTTGCAGGATGGTTTGATAGAAAATTTCCCCTAACACTAGCCGACCAAGAAAATAAATGGGAAATAAGTGGGGTGCCCTTGTGGTGCTGAAAACCCTGATGTAGGTTTCTTGTTCATCTAAATACCAGTGAGAAATTTTGGCTATAACCTTCTTTGCCTCATATGACAATCTAGGGAATTATTTCCTGAAGAGCAAGAAGTAAATGCATGCAATAAACTAATCACAGATAACAACATAGGATTTCTTGTACCTATTTTCCCATAGGATACTAAAGTATACATGAACTGTGAGCTCTGAAGAGTGCCAATTCAGGTTCATCCCAGCAAATGCGTTCCTGGCGCAAATGACGTCCAGTAGATACGAGGCCATGTAGAAGGCGGGGTTATCTCCCTCCTTCGGCACTTGAGACTGTCTTATGCAGGTGACTAGCTATTTGGAGATGATGGCACTACAATTGAAACCAGTGCCTAAAATGGTGACTGTAGAAGCTAGAGGCATCCAAGCCTCTGAAAACCGGGAGCAGTCCTTCTCTCCATGCAATCTATAGAGAAGATCCATGAGGTATATGTATGGTTCCCTAATATTGGTCGTTGGATACCAGGCGACAGTCCGGTTTATGAAATTTTTGTCTTCCCTCCACCAAGACACCATGATTTTGTTGGTATTGTGCGATGCATAGAAAATCAGAATGAAATCAGTGCTCAACTTTTCTCCAGACTCATTGAATTTGTAGTACCTCTGAACCTCTGATGGCAGGAAGGCCCCGACGCATTCATCGTTATCATCATTAATCAAACATTTTTTTGCATCGGCGTTATCAATGAGCCACTTCAGGAGATCAATGTAAGAGAACACAAAAGATCGTCTTGCCACCATGTGCAAATAATCCCTACGAATATTCGGGAGGACATCATCATCGAGCTTCCTTGTATCAAGATCATTGTGCAGGGTATATTCAAGGGGTTCTTCTTTCTTGATTTTCTCAAACACTTATTCCCAGCAAGGAAAAGTTTTCTTGGCTCCAATACTCACCTCTATATCTCCGAACATTAGGGGTTGGTCAAAGGGATCCTTGGTGATCATCTTAATAACAAACATCACCTTGGCAGCGAATTCTAATTATCTTGCAACTGCTGGTGATGAGCCTTCTCCTGCTTCTAGTTCTTGTATCTTCAACGCTCTTAGCGATTTTCTAGTGGAGGGATTCTTCGAAGGCATTGTTCCTGCAGTTAAAACTTCCTTTTAAACACATATACAGAGCAACGTTGGGTGAGAACATATAAAATGGAGCGTAAAACTGTAAACAGACCCATACCTGTAATGCTTGCTAAGATAACTATTTAATACTCACTAGACTTTAGATGCTTCCTCCAGACTATTAGCTTCACTCTTCTGTCTTTTTTGAACTTATTGCTATGCAGAATGGGATCATACACAATGACTCGAAAAAAATATAACTGGGAGATACTATCAGTCATATCAATTAGTTAATACGAGCAATGAATGCAGATTCAAAATAAACCACTATCAGATTTCTTTGGATAAATCTTAACTGGTCGACGACGGAGGCGTGAAGGAGGATGCATTGTATCGTCGAGTTTAACGGTTCATTTTTTATTTGCGCACGAATTAGTAACTAATGCATGATCTTACGAGTTAAATAATAGATTTTAATGTGGTGTACTTGACACAGTTAGTGGTTAAACGTCTCGTCACGTCACATAACCCCGGCGTATAGATCGGGGATCGACTACTATCAGAGTGTATACTTATATTGAAATCCTCTTGATAAAACTTTCGACGCCGATGATATCGGGGTTAGTGATCAAGGAAAGTTCAAGTACACAACTTCTCGGCGGGCCTTCATCTTCATGAGCTTTTGGTCGTCGAAAACGTTTTGGGTGTCGGCGGTGCCACTCTTCCTTTCATGTGGCGCATACTATTACATCTTTCTGCCGAAATCAAATGGATCGGTCTTCGACAAAATCCTTCCTGAGGTTTATTCGTAGGAAAGAAATTCTCTCATCGGTCGATGCCGATGAAGGTCGGCACTCAGCTACTTTGACTTCCCAAATGATTTTCGCCACCTTTAACTTTTGTCGATGTCGAATCTCTCAAGTGAGTCGGGGGGAAAATTTGGGTCGTTGATTCCTTGAGTAGTAATTAAGTCTCTTTCAGAGTTAAGATGATTCTTTGTTGCATGTTCAAGCAATCTTTAATTAATTCAATCATGAGACATACAAGATAAGCGAAGGTATCGGTTTCACTGGGGTGAAAACAGTCAATGCCAAAGATCGAGTGGTACCCCAAAAATTAAATGGTCACAAACTTTTTAGGGTGTGTTGAGTACTCAACACATCCATGCAAAATCATTGGAATACATTTTTCATGTAATGTGTTATCTACCCCTCTCTCGCATTTTCTTTCTCTGTCGCATATACTTTTTAACATAAATTAAGGTCTTGAAATGGGACCATTCGAAGAATTTACGATTTTGAAAATAAATAAACTATAAATTATAAATACTTATTAATTGATTAAGTATATATGTTTGATTGAGCGATTTAAAGAAAAATACATGTTAATTAAGTTGTTTAGGTGTAGCTTTTATAATAGTTTGAGTGGGTCTAATGGTTAAGAACACATTGTGTTTCCTCTTAAGAGGTTACAGGTTCAAATCCAGAGGGGGGTAGTGTATGTACAACTCCATAGACTTTAACAGTTAAATCGTTGTGTAGAGGGGGTCCCTTGTCCAACAAACAAGGGGGTATCATACACCAATTTGGTGTCTGGTTTGGTCGTGGCCTTAAAATCAGATTTTTATTATTATTAATATGCATATTGGAGAGAATATGTTTAATTTGAACTTACCAATATGTATAAGCATTCATCCAAGATTCAACATGGTTCATGTGAAGTTTTATGTGAAGAAGAGATTATTACCCCGAATATTAAAGAGCTTATTGTTAAACTTACTACAGAGCTAAAATTAAATACAATGCAAAGAGAAGGGAACCATATACAAAACTTTAAGACTTTATTAACTCAAGCAAAAATAACGATCACCTTAAGTTAGTGAGTGGCATAGATTGGAATATGTTTAGATTATGTTTTCGTACTTGATAAGACAACTATCTAGGGACCAACAATTCTTAACTGGGGAGGTTAGATCCCAAAAGTAGACATAATTTTCTTAGACAACCATTGGAGGAGTCATGTTTATGATAATTTCATTCTTATCATTGGTGCATAGTTTTGGCCATTGTACAATGGTGCAATTTCACATGGAATCATTAAGATGAGATATATATTGTATAAGTCAATTTTGAATTGGATCAAATTGACAATTTGGTGATGTGTTATAGACACACCAATATTTTAGCTGTGTAGTCTTGGTGATGTGACCTAGTCACATAGAACCAAAGTCTAATCACATTTTAATTATGCTTCCTTAGCCTATGCACCCTCATTGCATATATACAACCTAACTTGTTGCATGCGTGCTAACATGGATATACAACTCTAATAGTGACTTGTGTAAAAAATTCCAAAACTCATAATGGATCATTTTCTTCTTTGTCTCTTCCTTTTCTCTGACTTTGTATCGATATCTGATTTAAGACAACAATAAAGGTCCTTGTCCCTATCCATATCCTCCTTGTAATGAAATTTTGACTATATTTTTAGTGCATTGCTACTGCAAATATACTTATATTATTAATGTCATTTGATCTATGATTAATTTTGTACATTCTTATATGTGATCAAATTTGTTCATATCACTTGTTAGTTGTGATCCTATTGTGAGTTTGAAACCTTGAGATTCCATCACTATTGAAATAACTTACTAATCACTTGTTTTCATTTTTGAGGTCCTTCATTTTGAAATTGAGACCACCATCGCCCTTTTCTTTATTATCATCTTTGTAATTATGTTCGGTGATGAGATGATTGAATTTGTGGGGGACAATTAGAATTTTTGTAGATTACGTCAAAAATGGCAGTGTGATCATTTATGTCATTAGATTTCACAAAACAACTCAAGATTTAGGAATAATCCACCCATTATTACCACAAATTTTGTTGTCATTCTTTAGACACCACATAAGCACATTGTTTGAATCTCACTTTTCTTGAGGATTAAATATGATATTAGCTTCTTTGATTTCATTATTATTTAATATTTAAATCTAAGAATTTATTCAATTTTACTATTATTAACAAACAAACAAAAATCCTCATTAATATAGATTCTCTTGGTTATTATTTATGTAATATATTATGTTTACATTACTAGTTTTTATTAAGTTATTATTATGTTGAAATTTCATTTCCATCAATAATATATAATATATATTTGTCTTAGTAAATTGTTCATTAAAAAACAACAAAAAAAAATACTTCCTTGATCACAATCTTAATTTTTTTTTATGAAAACCTATCTCAAAATCATTATTTGCATCCTTAAGTCACCTACATGACCATGATGGCAGAATGGGACCTTATATTACAATAATAAGGGCTTCTCAAAGGACTCAAAGGACCTTGTATGTGAAGGTCTCCCTCATCTTTTGTTCATTATCAATGTTTGATATATATATATCATGTGAATGTATACATTGTGAAGGAATCATTTCTAAGAGGTTTTTATTACTTTCACACATTTATGCATACCCTTGATTCGAAAATGAATGCACCAAATCAAAGATAGCTTTATTAAAAAATGAATGCACCAAATCAAAGAAACAAATATCAAAGATTACAAAGTCAAAGATGAATGCACCAAGTCAGAGATACTCTTGATTCAAAGATGAATGCACCAAATCAAAGAAACAAATATCAAAGATTACAACTTTGTACAGGATCAAGGTAAAGTTGAAAATAATATTGTATAATGTAACCCCTAAAAGGACACTATAGTTGTTTATGTCACTAAGATCACAAAAAGATCAAGGTAAAGTTGAAAATAATATTGTATAATGTAACCTTTGGAAGTGACTAGAATTGTTTATGTCATCGCCATCACAAAAAGAAAAGGCATAGTACTATAAGAAATGATCCAAAATTAAATTGGACACTTGATCAAAATTAAATTGGACACTTGGACATAGTACTATACCATTTTAACTTTACATCGATGTACCACTTTAACTTTACATTTAAGGAAATGGAGTTTTATGTAGGGTCATATACATTGATAGCTATTTACAATCAAAGCATCACTCTTTTAACGATTTATAAATTTTATATATTATTTATATATTAATAAGTTATTAATATAAGAATATAATTTTGTTTGTTTTGATGTGTATTAATAGTACATATTAGTGTTTATTATGAAATTAATTTAAGTTTAAATAACTTTATATTTAAGGAAATGGAGTTTTATGATGTTTTAGGTCATATACATTGATAGGTATTTACAATCAAAACATCACTCTTTTTAACGATTTATAAATCTTATATATATATATTTATATTTTAATAAGTTAATAATATAAAAATATAACTTTGTTTGTTTTGATATGTATTAACAATGCATATCAGTGTTTATTATGAAATCAACTTAAGTTTAAATTTTGGTAAGTTAAAATAAAATAACAAAATCCAAAATATAGTGAAAGTGTTGATGATTTAACAACCTACAAAATACAACAAATTAAATATAATACAACTCACAAAATAAAACATATTAAATACAATCCACAAAATACAACAAATTAAATGTAATACAACTATATTTACTCAATATTAATGTCTAAGAAAAAATAAATGATTATATTAATTTTTAAAATTTTATGGTGACAATGAGTTTCAACAAATCAATCATAACATAAAATAATTACAAAACCATATAATAAATTTTGTTAATGATATGTTTTTTTGATGTTGTTAAATTTTGTTCTTGGTACTTCCTTTCTTATTCAATTTTTTCTAATTTATTGGCTTCTAAATCTCAATTATCAATATTCTTTATATAAAATATATAAATATAATTTAAATTTAACTTTTGCAAATAAAATTATTTCAACTTTGAAAGCAACAAATAACTCTTTACAATGTTAATCTTATTATTGATGTTTCAAACATAGGTTCCACTTTCCAAATTACAGCATCAACCATCATCAACGTAGAATCCTCCTCCACGTTCTCTTCTTAACACTAATTTCTTGGTATTAGATTGCGATGAAATGAAAACATTAATGTATGTTACTGTTTTAAACATCCAACATCTCATTCATTAGAAGGTGTTTTTGGCCTCTTGTTTTCATAGAGAGAATTATTACTAAATTTTTTTATTAGGTGGAATTTTAATTTTTTAAAATCAAAATAGATTTTTATTAGGTGTAATTTTAATTTTTCAAAATCAAAATAATAAACAATTTTTCATGATATTTTTATGTAATATACAATTTTTATATACAATTAAAATTTAATATATTATTTAAATAAGTATAAATTTATTTTCTTTGATAATAATATTTTTTTGGTTTTTATTTTAAAATAACATGTAGAAGAAGGCTAAATATTTTATGTTTTTGATTTGTCATTATAAAAATCTAATTAAACAATCTTTATTGAAATTGTATTTTTGGATTAATGAAATTGTTGTTTTTAATGGATAAGTGGATCCAACACCTTTGAATACCTATATTACAACCAGATTGTGTAATGTTTACATATGATATTTATGAATTCCAAAATAATTATTGTAGAATCTTAAATAAAAAAAATGTTGATTTCCCCTCCTATTATTTTAAATGACTAAAAATGGATCATTTCATCCTACACTTAGACTAATGTTAACACAAGGTCGTCAAGGATTAAAGAATAAATATGATATTTTGAAGATAAAGTTTATATTCTTACATAAGAGTAAATATATTTTATTATTATACAATTTAAAAAGTATTGGTAAAAATATTCTAATTTTTTAAGAAGAAAAAAAAGATTAATGTCTTGAATATCTAAACTGCCATACTTTATGGTTGCACACATTTCAAGAATGTAGGTGATGGAGAACTCTTTTAATGTGTTTGTGTAATCTCTTTAAGTGGTTAGAAATTGATATGATAACAATTTTTTTTATTAATGTTTATTTAAATGAATTTGATCTGTTAAAAATGTGTTAAATCTTTTTTGTTGAGTATTTATAAGTAGATTAAGTATCATAAATAGATGTTTAGGTATATGAATGAGAATATGTAATAGGAATAATTAAGGAGGGTTTATAAATTTTATTTAAAAAGTATGGAGGGTCATTTGTTAGTGATTGATTGTAAGAAACTCATACGTATTTTTCATTTGTATAAATATATTTTCACTCCATTATCAAAGAGAGCATCCCCTCGAACCTTACCTTTGTTCACTTGTAAAAAGAAATCCAACAAAAAGCTAACAAAAAAAAGGCCAAAAAAAACATATCCCTAAAAATCCAGAACTTACTCTTTTGATACAAAGGATTTGTGGGAAAGCTTCCACTAGACCTTCCCTTAGATTAAAAAGTTTTGTATCTAACACATTTATCTAATTTTATTTAGAAAATTAACATATATTATGTATTATTTTTTATATAATCATTTTGTAAAAATATATAATTTCGAAAAAAAAAAAATCTATAAATATAAAAAAAATCAAACACCAAATTCCCCAATCTTTCTAAATCTAAATGAAGAGTTGATCTCGAAAAGAAAAACCTTATTGAAACTTTTAAAGTCATACTATCCCAATAAAACCAACACTTCTTTAATCCAAAACATAAGTAATCTCCCTCGTTAATGATTGGGAAAGATGTTGACAATGAATATATATATATATGAAACATTACAAAGTCTTTGATTGTAACGTGTGGATCTAGGAACCTCTAAGTGGGGTTTCACATGTAAACTTTAATACGAACATAAGGGGTTGAAATGAGATACCATGGAAGACTTTATGGCCTTCAAAATATTTATAGACATCCTTTTCCTTTACAAAACATCGAAATGATTGGTCACCTATGTGCAAACATTTAAGTCTACCAACTTTGTCTACTATTTATTAACAAGGTTATCTGATAGTATATATCTGTTGACAAAGTATTAACAAGGTTACATGGTAGCATATATTTATCGACATAGTATTAACAAGGTTATTCAATAGCATATACCTGTCGATATAGTATTAATAAAGGGAGTTATTATGAGTGGTTAGATTAAAGAAAAAATATCGTCATATTCATAAATCAATGAAAAATGAAATTTAGATAGTAAAATACAATTGAGATAATTTTAATGTAAAAATTAAGCATAGTTATATTAGTAGGATGAGCTATTTTGATAAAAACTTATGGGAGTTTGTGATTCTTTTTCTCACTAAAGTTATTTGGTTTTCTTCCATTTTCCATGGAAACTATGTCAAAGTTGAGGCCACGAAATAGTTATACTTGCCACAAACAACTACATAATTGGAAACACATTTGTCTTTGTCATCTTCTTTTGAATTTCAAACCAAACTTTAGATTATAACACACTAACTATATTTATTGAAAATTTAATTACACGATCATTAAATATCATCAAAATAATTTTAAATGAATATCATTACTGACTCATTCTTATGTCTTGAAAATTGAAAATAAACTCATTTAAATTTATTGTAATTGGTTTATAAAATAAATTTATTACAATTTATTCATAAAATATATGTAAATTTAACAACCTTGCAATTAAGTTTTTAATATTATAAAGAAAAAAATATTATTGCCTTCTATTTTCATAACTTATTTATGGCATAAATCTCAAAGATCTAGAAATGTGAGGACATTAAATAATGAATAAAATTAAAGCCAAATTTAAATACAATTTATTCATAAAATGTATATAAATTTAGTAACCTTGTAATTAAATAATTTTAATATTAAAAAGCAAATTTTAGTATTGCCTTCTAATTGTGTAAAGTGTATCCTATTTCCCATATATATAATGAACTTTGAAACTTAATTTAATGGGTAAAAAAAAAATATAAGTGACTTGTTATTAACCATATAAATTAAAAAAGCTTAAATTAAATACTAATTATTATGAAAAAGTATAAGTGACTTGTTATTAACCATATGATGATGATGATGATTAACGTCCATTAAGATCGAATTTGTCTATTGGATTTTAAGAGGGTAAGTGATTACTTGTGATTCTTTATAATTTTGTTTCTATGCTCGAAAAGAATTAAGAGAAGCTTTCCAAGATCACCATACTTTTGTTGAGTTAAGAGGTTAGGAAGGTTGGTAGTGTGATAAATATTTTGAAAATGAGATCTAATATAGGTATAGGCTGGACAATCTAAGAGAAAGTTCTTTTCACCTTCAACCTTCTTAGTGTCACAAAGGTGACACACTCTTTCATCCCATGAAGTTTTAGGAATTGGCCAACAACCAGTTTCACTATGGAGCTCGTGAGAATTTGTTCTTATTGTTAGAAAAATAGGACCGTGGAGCAATAAAATAAAACAAATGCATAAATAAAATACAGAAGATACACAATACAATAGAGACACAGATTTACGTGGTTCACCCAGTGTGGGCTACGTCCACCAGATAAATTGTCAGGTCCTTCCTTTATTATTATCCAACATATGAAGGGATACAACCTACAACAAACCCACTGTAACTTCCTCTTCTTTCTTTCACAATCTCTAATCTCATAATACAATATTCACTATCATACATAGCCGCAATACATTTCCCTCATAACAGAGGGTTTCATTCTAGGGCAAAAAACCCTAACACAATTTCTATCGTTAGATCTGTGACCTTATAATGAACGGTCCAGATCTACAATGAAATTACAATATACATTTACAAGGCAATTTTTCCTTCAGGGGCTTCACCTCTGAACCCCCGCTTGCCCTCGGACCCCCCAGCCAGGGGGATAGCCCCTCTGAACCCCACAGAGAGGGGGTAACCCCCCTCTTCACTCCCCCGCGTGGAAGAGTGTACATACTTTTGGGGTGTAAATACTTCATGGGGTATAAACACGACTAGAAACAAAATACCTCTGAATCAGGAAGATAATCAGGCTCCACAACCAACACTTATCTTAGCAATGCTTATTTTTTTCTTTACACTTGGAAAAATAGATAGATAATTTTGATCTTCTATATTAGGGTTGATTACATCTTTATAATACTTTAATTTTATTTTTTCCTCCAACTCTTTATCACACCACATTTTCTGCTTAAATTTTGATTTGACGTTTTTTTTAATATTATCTTTATTCTACAAAATGGTTTCTTCCATGATTCCCCAATAGTTTAGCCAAGACCGGACGTTTTTATGCCATCCTCGCTTGAGTCGATGGTGGTTATGACTTGATTTTGAAGCAATTTTAGGTAGTCTCTTATCTTCCATGTTGTTTAACTTGTTCTTATTTATTAGGTATCTAGTCATAGCCATGCTCTCAATGGGGGAGAGGCTTGTTTCTAAGAGGAGGATGGGATAGGGCGTATTTCCTTTAATTTTGAGATTATAGGTTATAAAATTATTTTGTATTTGCTCTATCTTTTTCCAGGATTCATGAGAGATACTACAGCCCCAGAATTCACATCCATAAAGACTAACAAGTGTAACAAGAGTCTCAAAGAGGAGTTTCTTATTATCCCAACTCCAAAGATAGTTGATTTACAATTGTTTTCAAGCCCATAATAAGATTTCCATCCCCCAATAATCCTTTTCTCAATGCTATAATTCCAATTGAGCCTGTGGTGAATATCAATTCCAATATATTTGTATGAAGTCACTTCCTCCAAGTTGTTTTTTTCATATACAAAGGTATGATAAGGGATCTTATTGGATTTAATAATCGTGACCTTAGTCTTATCAATATTAACAGTCATACCCATATTGGAGCAAAAATCCTTGAGGATTCTTAGTTGGTTTTCAAGATCACGAGGACTCCTTGCCATAAGAACGATATCATCGGCATAAATAAGAATATTGATGACTATACCAGTGAGAGTAGGGCCGACACAACCTAGTTTTTCCAAGCATTCTTCTAACTTGTCAATGTATATGCTAAAAAGGGTAGGGGACAAGGGACAACCTTGTTTGACTTTGATATTGTAGTTAATCTCTTTTGACTAGCCCTCATTGTTTTTAAACTTAGCAATAACATTCTCATACATCCTTATTGTAGTAGCCCTCAACTCGAGAGGCACTTTTATCTCTTCCAACCTATTCCAAAGGTTTTTCCTAGGAACCATGTCAAAAGATTTTCTAAAGTCAACAAAACAACAAAAAAGATTGGTTTTAGTATTGCAGAACTCCTCTGCAACGATCCTAAAGGTAACAAGATGGTCCACAGTTGAATGATATCTCCTAAACCTGACCTGGACTTTAGCTCTTTTACCATGACTTTCTAGTCAAAGGCTAATCTTCTTTTCCAAAATAATTCCATAAAGCTTGGCTAAAATAGGGCTAATCATAATGGTCCTATAATTAGAGGGAATGTTTCTATCCCCATTTTTAAAAATAGAAGCAATGAGGCTTTGCATCCAGGTTTTAGGGAAGCCTTGCTTGATTGCTAAATTAAAGAGCTTGTGTATGTGAGTGTAAATATGTTGAACCTGCACATAATAGATCTAGATAAACAATAATACACACATTTGTATAGAGATTTGGAGAAGGAAGAAGAAGGAGAGAAAGAATGGAACAATTCTCATTAACCGTTGTGAATAATGAATAATTTACACATGATATACTCTGTATCACTCAATGAGTTCGGCTTGAGGTGAACCAAGTCACCATAGTGGTGGTATAGAGTGATATGGACACACACCAATAGTTATGGGAGTAAAATTCCACCTATTCTAGTCTCTCAGGAAGTTACAGGAGTGAACTGCCACCTATTCTAGTCTCTCAGGCAGTTACGGGAGTGAACTGCCACCTAGTTGAGTTAACTAGTCAACTAGTCTTCAGTTAACTGACTAAATAGAAAGTAGTGAGGAGTTAACTCGAGGAATCAAGGCTAATGTGCCACTTTGGTGATGATACCAAGGAAAGGTCAAATTATCATGGTGATGATCCCAATGTTGCATGGTGATGATCCCAATGCAACATCTAAACTCAACTCAACTAGTCAAACTGAAGTGTGAACTGAAAGAGAATATTCTACAGGTGGAATATTCTCTCCTAAAATATAGGAGACTGGATAATGACTAATTATGACTAATAAACAAATAAAAACCTTAGGAAAAATAAATCCTAGGTGTGTGTGAAGTAACTCCAACACCCCCCCCGAACATCACTATGGTGAAAATAAAGATTGGGTCCCGGCAACGAGGCCATGTTAGGTACCCAAGTACAAAATATACACTGAAAATAAGTGAGGAAAGAGGGAAAACCTCATGGGAAAAACCCCCCTTCAAGGTACAATGTATGTAAAAAGAAGAACTATAGTTTCTAGGAAATTGTGTCCTTCACTCCAAGACGACCTCGCAGAGAATGGAATTTCTACTCAGTGAAGGTCTTGCTGAAAATGTCTTCCATTTGTTCTGCTGAAAGACAGAACTATAAGTCGATGATCCCCTTATGTACTAAGTCCTAGATGTAGTGCATGTGGATCTCGATGTGCTTCATCCGCTGCCTTTTAACTGGATCTCTGCAGAACTTCAGAGTACTTTGATTGTCACACCAAATGACAATCGGTCGATGAAAATGAATTCCCAAATCAATGAGAAAATTTTGCAGCCACGTAGCCTGAATGGTTATGTTAACTAACCCTCTGTACTCTACCTCAGCTGAAGATAGAGCAATGGAAGCTTGCTTCTTGCTCAACCAACATATAGGCCTGGAACCAAGACTGAGTGAGTAACCAGATGAGGACTTGCGATCAATGTTGTCTCGAGCCTAGTCAGAATCAGTAAAATCAATGAGATCTAATGTAGAGTCTACTGCATAATGAATCCCAAAGGTGATGGTTCCCTGTACATATCGAAGGATATGATTTGTAGCTTTCCACTGTAGCTCATGCAGCTCTTTCATGAACTTGGAAACTGTGCCAACTGCATATGAGAGGTCTGGTCTGGAGTGTGTGAGATACAACAAGCTCCCCACTAGATGTCTGTATAGTGTGTTATCAACCAATGGAGTCTCCCCGCCATCCTCAAGTTTGACTCCTGATAGGAAAGGAGTCGGAGAAGACTTGCAGTCTGTCATGTGAAATCTCTCAAGGAGATCTCGTGCATACTTGGATTGAGATAGTTTGATGCCTGATGCATCTTAACTGATATCAAGTCCAAGGAAGAAGTGTAGTGGACCCATGTCGATCATCAAAATCCTGTCATGAAGAATCCTCTTGATTGTAGAAATCGCTGAAGTCGAGCAACCAATGATCAACAAATCATCGACATATAGAACTAAAAGTAGAAGTGAATCAACCATCCTGAGCATGTATACATTCGGGTCTGATTTACAACATACAAAGTTCTGTGACAATAGATAGGAGTCCATCTTGGCATATCATGCCCTCGGAGTCTGCTTGAGGTCATAAAGTGACTTCTTTAGTCGACAGACCAAAGATGAGCCCTGCATAAATCCCTGAGGTTGCTCCATGTAGATCTCCTCAGAGAGATCACCGTGAAGAAATGCATTCTTCACATCCATCTGATAGAATTCCCATCCCTTGGTTTTCGCAATGGCAAGTGCCAATCGTATGGAATCCATCTTCGCTACTGGAGCAAAGGTCTCATCATAGTCAATACCATGAACCTGTTGACAGCCTTTGGCGTCAAGCATGGCTTTGTATCTGTTGATCTGTCCATCCACTGCGCTCTTGGTCCTGTAGACCCATATGCATATGACAAGTTTCCTCCCAGAAGGAAGGGGAACCAGATCCCAAGTTTGGTTCTTGAGAAGGGAGTTGTAATCCTCCTGCATGGCGGATTCCCAAAAGGGATTTCTAGCAACCTCGCCATAAGACTGTGGATCTGAAGACTGAACCAAGAAAAGATGTCTGGAAGGCAATGGTTTAGTGGCATTGAGTGCAATAGAAGGCTCCTCAAAATCAGATCGAGTCCTCCTAGTATCGACTGGATCACCAACGAGATCCCTTGCATCCTGAAGAGTAGTCTGTGCCCACATGGGCCTCTGTTCTAGCTCTGCAACTGCATCTGGATGCTCTAACTCTACATCTGATTGTACTGACTCTAAATCTAAATCTGAATCCTTTGATTCCTCTGAATCAGAACTCTCATCTGAAGAAGAGTTAGCATGTGCATTCTCATCATCTCGGACAGGTGGAAGAGTCAAGGTTTCTACATGCGGTTGTTGAGGTACATGTGAGTGTTATCCACAATTTTGGTCATCGTGATGATGTTATGATGATGGAAAATCAAGCTCTTCACTAAGAACACTTTCCTGAGAAAAGTTACATTTGTCTTCTTCCAGAAATCATGCTTTTAAGGGATGTTCACAGGCTACCTATATATTTGCCTACGAGAATGCCTGATTCTCGCAGGCTGCATTAAGCTGGGGTGCGAGGTGTTCACACTGTACCTAACTGTCAGGGTGTGAACATTTTCTAAAGGAAGGAAAAAGGTGAATTCTCAAACCTTCTAGAAGGGAATCTTCTAGAAGCATGAGTTGGCATTCGAATGGTTGTTCAGGTGCTGGCATTCCAGATATCTTGGGATCATTCCTATCCAAGTAACTAATCTATTTTCTCCTATATATTGAGGGGAATGCTTATGGAAAAGGTTAGAAGCAAACTAGCAAGAGATTGATTGGAGAATTATTGAAAGCTTGTATGAAGGACTGATGCTACAACAGCTAGAGACACCAGCAAGGTCATCAAAAGTGGTTGATTTTCTTCATGCATGAGCAAGTGTGTGTGTCAGAGCTAGGAGCCATTGAAAGGAGATCTACAACATCAAGGCTTAGGTTGTAAGTTTCACTTTCATATAATTCAATACAGTAATATGTCCCTTTCCCATAAAGATGATGTCACTTTATTACATAACTCCTTGATCATATGTATAGATTAGCTATTGAATATATTGATTTGCTTTCACTTTGATTGGTTTGTACTGTTGTGATCTGAACGGCACAAGAGCATTGGAGCGAAGCTAGGAACAACAGAGACCGAAGGAAAGAACTCATAAGGTATGTCCATGATCCTTGTCTCTTAGTTCATTCAATAGGCTAGATCTAGGGAAAGAGTATTATGTTGTCCTGTTTTGTTCTAGATCCAGGTGGATCTAGGGAGATCGGTTTGTGTCCGCACTTACGGATTAATCCTGAAACAAAATTGGCGACTCCGCTGGGGAACATTCCCTTTTTCTTTATGTTTTTTTGAGTTTTTATGTGGCCATTTGCTCCAGTTTCTTTCTTCTCCTGTTTTATCAGTCTCTGAGTCCTCAGGACATCCTGAGAGACCTTCTGGGTCTATAAGCCTGTTTGAATTTTGCTTTCATTTTCAAAATTTTTGTAATCTTCATGAGTTCTTGCACTGTGTTTATTGACAGCCTGTGAGAACTAGCCAGGTTTTCACCCTGCATATAGGGTCCAGTGCGAACACCTCGCACCTTGCTATAAGGTGGCCTGCGAGAATCCTATCTTCTCACACTGTGTAACACTGCTTGCCTGCAAGAAAGATTTTTGAAAATTTTGAAATTGAGTTTTGATTTTTTCAATTGCTCAGATCAGTTGAATTACATCTTTTTGGCTTATTGGATCATTGATGTATATATCTCTTGCTTTAGTTTGCTTGCTTGAACAGATTTAGGGTTTCTAGGTCTTTCTTGCTCTTTGTAGCTTGACTTTCGTTTCTTGTCTCTAATTGGCATTTTCATCCTCTCCGACTTCTGGAGTTGAGAGTGTCTGATTGGCTGAGAACCAGTGATTGGTAGAGAGTTAAGTGCTTGAGGTTTTCTCTTTTGCTTGGTGGTTCGAAAGAACATTTTTCATTTGCATTGGGAAGACTCATTGGTTTGATTTTTGTTTTTACTTTCATTGAAAGAGTTGATTGGGTTGTTATTGTTTGATTCTTTATGATTTGATTTTCTTTTCTCGTTAATCAGAGTTCTTCTTGGAAAGTGAACAACAAGTTTTCTTTCAAGATTTTGTTTTTGTCTTTTCGAAAACATTGAAAAATCAAATTTTAGAGTTTATTGAAGTATTTGAAAAAGACATATAGAGATTGTTCATTGATAAAT
>ML778717.1:528340-556035 GCA_009831015.1 Picea engelmannii
CTACAATACACCTCAATCTGACGAATCCAATTATCTAATTTCTCAGCATTAACTTCTCCATTGTATATTGGCAATTCGAATTTAATATCAAGCTTTAATGAAGGAATTTGCGAAGGATTTTTACCATGTCCCTTTGGAGAATTCAGAAGAGGTCTTGAATTGGTAGAAGAAGAAGAAGAAGAAGAAGATGGAGGAGAGGGTGGTGGAGAAGCACCATTCCCTCCATTTCCATTTGGGGTTTTATCACCACTGTCTCCCTTATGCTTTGAAGGGTTGGAGCCTTCACCTTGCAACCTTGTATTCCTTTCCATCAAGATCTTCATCATCTCTCTCATTTCCATGACAGCCTTTCTGAGATCTTCATCTTCTACAGGAACATGTTCATGACTCTTTTCATGAGCCATACTTGGTGAATGCCTCCTTGAAACTTGCGGTGATCATATATGCTTCCTCCTTGAAGGATGAGAACTTGGCTCTACAAGTTCACCTTATCCTCTTGTGAGTTTCAACCTTGTGAGCATCAGAAAACAAAACACTTGCAAATAATCAAGTCTTCAAAAACCTATGCTCTGATACCAACTTGATCTAAAAATGAAGAAGACTTGTATTCTTGAATATATTTGCAAGTAAAATTTATGTGTTAAAATGAAAATGGATCAACTTTGCAACACAAATTTAATAGGATTTACTCATTCAAGATGCATATAAAAAACAACATAATCAATGAACAGAAAACACATAACACAACAAATGATAAAGGAGTTCACCCCTCTCCTAGGCTACATCTCATGGTCCAGCTTCCAATGGATCATTTGTATTATTTTCTCAAAGTGCTCAAAAATGTTCTTTAAAATGCTCAAAACTCCAAATAGACTGCTCCAATGGCTTCAGAACGTCCAAAAACCCCTATCTGGGCTTTTTCGGCACCTCGTTTGGCCAAAAATTGAAGTAGATAGGCTTCCTGGAAGTCCCCCCTTCAATCTTGTTGTCTCTGCATCTACAAAATGCACCTCCCTTGGCTCAACCTAGCCCACACGCATTTTAAAGCGTAAAAACTTGGCACCGAACACAACCGCACAACCAGTCCAAACTGTCAAACAGTTACACACTGGCCTTAACTACCAAGGCCCGTGGGCACATGGTCACCACATGACCATGTGCTATCACACAACAGGGCTTAAGTTTAAAACCATTGACATAAACGTAAGGTTTAAAACCGCACGCATACACGTTGGTCACATGTCATATCAAACCGCGCACATTCAAATGGTTATAACATATGTTATGGTGGGTCTAACCGCCATAGCACCGGTCGTATGCAATACAATATATAACCACAGGTCGGGGCTTAGCCCCGGCCCGGTTCACGCCCCAACACACATTTATACAATGTTAAATATATTAAAATGAATTTATATATTAAGTAACATGTGCGGGCGCGCCGGTTGGACAGCCTTTCCCAAAGATTTACCCTGCCCTGGAGGTCACGGGGTCGACTCCTGCCAGGTGCAAAGATTTTAACCAATAAACAGGTGACACGTGGCAGCCATTGATTGGGCCACGTGTCGCCATTCCATTCGCTACCAACAAACCATGTCACATGCCAACTTTTCAATAACTTCCTGCCACGTGTCGTACGGCCTGCCACATCATCGTCCGTATGGACTGTACAATCAGCATCCCTTTTTTTGCATGTTTTCCATTTTGAACAGAACACAATATCTCTCACTCCCAACATCCGTTTTAACCCAAACGAGTTACGTTGGGTTCATAACAATGAGGCCTACGCTCTCATTTGATTTGAAGCGATTCCGAGCACTTTGAATTTTTGAGCAAAATTTGATCCCCTGATCAAAAAATTATGAGGTTCAAGGCTCTTTTGTTACACTCATGATCCAGTTCGATTAGCTTATTCATTTCATTTTTGATGGGTTTGATATCCAATTTGTTTTCCATATTACTGAGGGTCAAATTGTTGGTTAGTTTTTCTTCTATCTCTTTAATCCTATCTCTCAAGTTGTTATTTTCTTCAACCCCTCCTTCTTGGGTAGATTGTTTATGTTTTTCCATTTCTTGAATTTAATCCTTCATTGTCTGCAATTCACTCTTGAACCCTAATAATCTATCCTCCATTTGAGTTTGAATGGTATCTTTAATTTTTTTATCAATCGTTGCCTCTAGCTCTATTTGGAGTTTTACATCTCTTTCTTCACTTCTTTTTTCTAATGTTTATAACTCTATTTGGATTTTGGCATCTCTCTCTTCTCTTGTTTTTTCTACTGATTCCATATAATCTTAAAGAATCTCTAGGGTGATTTTGGGGGGCCTCCCCTTGTTAGGCTGAGTTTTTGGAATAGGTGGTGGAGTGCTCATATTGAAAAGAAGAGAAAAAAGATGTAACAATTATTATTATGGATTGACTTTTATCTCTCAAATCAACTTTTATGTATGAAACTTAAAATAAAAAACAAATAAAAAATATTTAAATATCTTTACATAAAATTAAAATTGAATCAAAGTAAAAAGTGACTCACCTCATTTCAGATGTCCAATTGCTCAACTTGTTGAAGAAGCCAAAAATAATTTCTGAAAACCGTAGAGAAGTCCGGAGAAACTATAGAGATTATTCTGGGTAAAAAAGGTAAAAACCAAAGAGAAGTATTATTCCCGTTCAAAACCCAAAATATATAATCTTAGAAATAAAATATCTCCTTAAAAAAAAAATGAAACAAAAAAACAAAAAAATATTATTCTCACTCAAAACCGCAGAGAAGTAGTATTCCCATTCAAAACCCCGGAGAAATATTATTCCCGTTCAAAAAAGTCTAAATTAAATACTAATTATTATGAAACATAGAAATAAATATCATAAATAAATATTTAAGTAAAAATTTATATATAAGACCAATAAATAAATATAATATAATATAATAATACTCAAATATATACTAATTTACGGTCAACTTCACTCATGACAAGTGAATATACTAATTTACGGTCAAATTCACTTATGACAAGTGGTGCTTACATAATAGTTACCTTATCAACATTCAATATTAAATCTTATATTACATAAAAATTACATTTAATTATATTTTTGTTATAAAGATGTTGTTACTCAACTCATAAAAAAATTCATCTTATATTATTGTATGAGCAACCCTTCATTTTTCTTCTTTTGATCTTGCATATCCTTTGGAAAATTGGGCCCCTCATCTTTTGGACTTAAGAAGAGATTTTTTAGTCTCTCTCCCTCTAACTCAGATTCTCAAAGAAATAATGTTTCAAAAGGAAAGCACTTGAAGATTTTGTTTTTTTTGGCTAAGTAGATGAAATCGGCCAAGTTAATTTTAACTCCTCCGAGGAGAATCAAAGGAGTTACTTCAAACTCCTCTGATTCACATCGGATGAGTTCTTCCTCGCATCACAAATGTCACTTATTATCGTGCAGGTTAAAGATAACTCTTCTGATACGAGTCAAAGGAGTTATTTTTAACTCCTCCGATTCATATCAGAGGAGTTTCCCCCATTAGATTCTATATGATTGGAGGACTTGAGAACAAGTCCCCCGATGAACATTGGAGGATTTGAGAACAAGTTCCCCGTTGAACATCGGAGGAATTTCCTCCAAGTTCTTCGATGTTCATTGGAGAACTTGTATTCAAACTATCCAACCTCAACCACCCGACCTACCCGCATTTAATTCCAAAACAACCCCTAGTCTATATAAATGGAGCATAACTGGGTTATTGTTATCTTGTCGAAGGAAATTGAGTGATAAAGGTCCTAGGACGTAGAGCGCACAGATCTGTTTCGTTCAAACTTGTGACTTATCCGCACCTTCCATGTGGTGCTAGGATCCATGTAAGGGAATCTTTGTTCTTCTTATTTTTAGGGTTAGGGCTAGGATTTAAGTTTCGTTTTCTCCCTCCAACTTTCTCCACACTGCTTCAATCACGCTTTCCACTTTTCCCCTAATGTCTTCTGCTACATGATTCTTTGCGCCTAGACTAGTATTCATAAGATGGTTCCTTTACTTGACCAAATATTGAGAGCCCCCCTTTGGTAGGATCTCCATCAGCATGGTCCCTGAACTCGTGCCCAATGCAATATCACTTAGGAAAACTCTCGCCCTGGTTCTTGAAATACCCTAAGGTTCTTGCCATTGGGAATGTTGCAACTAAATCCTTCGACCACATTGAAGGATTTCTTAATAACTTCTCCGATGTGATTGGAGGAGTTGTAGAAAATGTCTCTGCATCACTTAGACCACTTAGATATAACTCTTCCAACCATATCAGAGGAGTTACTTTCAACTCCTTCGATATGATTGAAAGAGTTTCGATTGATATTGTCGATATTTATAAGCATTCGAGACACTTGGTAAACTCTCTCGATGGCTTATCAGAATAATTGAAACTAACTCCTCAGACCACGATCAGAGGAGTTGTTTTTAACCTCCCTGATCAGATATTTTTCAAGCAGTCTCCCAAAATATTAGAGAAATTAGAACAAACTCCTCTGACTTGCATCAAAGGAGTTATTTTTGGACCTCTGATTTTTCTTTCAACGCCCAGTTTTTACCCTTTCCTCCCCAAGTTTCTACCAGGTTTCTTAGACATTCCTACCATTACCCTGACCTCCTCATAGTACAAATATGTGTCTCTTAATAGTATCAATAAATCCTCTGGTATTTCTAATCATTTAGTTTCATTGAGTGGTACATTATATCCTAATATGCACCCTAAATGTATTCTTTGTGGCATGTTTTAACATGTCACCCTGAAAGAAATCGACAAGAAAGGAATTAGGTGTCAAAGCCTCTGACAGTAACCAACAAGAAGGAGAGCTAGAGATTATCAGAGCCACATATGATGACACAATAGGGATTTTATAGAAGGATAGAGAGATGTTAAAATGGGGAGATATTTATCACATGCTCAAAAAATCAAATTTATCCGCCTAAGCTAAAGACCCAAATGAGCTTCAAGCATTCAGGAATGTTAGGAAATCATGGATCTTCAGAGTAGTCACACATCCAACAATATCCCCTTGCGTGGATGTTGTCTCCTGGGTTATGAAGAAAACTGACATCAGTAGTAGATATATCTGCAATGTGAGAAAGGAACCCATAGCTTATTTTAGACCAAATTATTTGGCTAAGTGATACCATATTGAAGAAGGAAGTAGAATTTTCGATGGTGAACTTCTCACCGAGTTTGATTACACGCCCAAAGATTTTTTCCCCAAGTGGTATAAGGAAAACAAGCAGTTTAAGTACAGATCAAAAAATGGGTACCCCACGAGCACCTTAAGAAAACCCTATAATTATTTGGTAGCCAAGCTATGTAGGTTATATGTGGAACCTGATGCAAAACAATTCTCCTTATCCTACATGCCTCTAATATATTTCTGCGCAAATGAAGGAACATCATTCAACCAGGCAGACATCTTTTCTGAGAACCTTACAACAACTATCTATGTGGTCAGACAAGCCCAATCGGGGATGTTCCCAAGTTTCCACATGTCCTCGTACCTATTGGAAATAATGTGCATAGCACACAAGTACCCTAACTTGGGGTGGAGTTGGTTACTATCATACCTAGAAATTCACATATATTGTAAGGTGCTCTGGGAGCACAAATATCGTGTTGAGTACCAAAGAGTATGTGAACATTTTCTCGCTCTGTTGTATGAGTTCATATTTTCCTCCACTCCCCTGTGCATGATTGACAAAGCCATAAAAATTCTAAGGAGGATCAAGGAATGGTTCCTCACGGAGCACGATACTTACATAATAATATATGGAGTGATGAAACCACCGCACTTACCCCCACGATTCGTGTCTAGCAAGCTTGTTCCCCAAGAAGTAGCATATCAAACCATTATACATAGAATTGGAGGAATGTTGTATAGATTGAAGAAATAAATTTGGCCCCCACTACCTCTGTATGTTGGAAACTAATTCTTTGAAAATACTAAACAGACACAAGCAAAAGAAAATACCTTGCTTTCTAATTTTGGGGAAGCAATATTTAGGAGACATGATCCTAAGGGTATTATGAGGGATCATTTCAACAACATCAGGCTACACTATACGTATGCTACATATTTTTGGGAAGAATAATAAGTGCAAAAGAATGCCATGACATATGATGAATTTATTTTCAACAGGAATAGTCAGTCGAAGGGAAGAATTTTCGATGAAGAAAAATCTAGAGAAGCAACCAAGAAAGAGGCGGAACAAGAAGAATCTAGGAACCTCTCCCCTATTTCCATATCATCACACTCAGGATATGCAGAGGGAGAAGAAGAGGTACCAACAGAGGAAAAGAGGAGGGACAAAGAAAATTTTTAAAGAAGAAAAATGACGCAAGCAAGAAGAAGTGAAAGATTGAGGTTGGAAAAGCTAGAGCTAAAGTTGAAGCAGAAGCAAAGTTCGCAGCAAAACAAGAAATGAAGAAATGGGCACTTGTGAAGCAAGAAAAGAGAGAAGAAAAAGAAAATTTCAAAGAAGAAAGACAAAACAAAAACATAGAATATAGGTGGGACGATACACATCCCAGGAACATCTACTGCAAGTATAGAAATAGATTTAACATACAGTGGTTTAGGACTCGGGCTCTGGGAGCCATTTCAACTAAGCAAAGTCTTGGATCTAAGGAGCTTCACTTATGAAAGTAAGACCAGTAAGATCGTGCAGTAATGGGTAAATAAAGTGTTGGTGACTGAAGGAGCCCCTATCTCAGTGGTTACCCATGTCCCAATCACTGGAGATGTCAGAGAAGACCATGTTGCCACAGCTAAGGCTGGCTCCACATTTATGAATTCCAACATAGACAACATACATATATTATGCTGGCAAAATGAAGAGAAGGAATCAAGGATTAGAGAACTAGAGAAAAGACTTCAACAGGTAAATATTGATGAGAGGATCCTCCAAAGCTTCAAAATCCATGTTGAAAAGGTAAAAAATGAGTTGGAAGGAGCTATCATTGACTTGTACACCCATATGCGCCTCTTCCAAAATGCGGTTGTGATCTTCATTGAGAAAAATAATTAGATAGAGATGATGTTGTCACAATACAACACCATTCGCGAAGGTGTATCAGACATATATAGATGGATAGAAGAGAATCCAGATGCACCACCCGAGCTCTACCAGCCATCAAAAGAGAAGAGAAATACATGGTTATATGATCTGGATCATTGTCAGTAGATAGTACAAAATGTTGATAGAGAAGTCACCAAATCATTCACAATATGCTCAAGGATCCATAAAGTTGCTCAAGAATTAATGAGAAATAGTCGGCTCCCAAGCCTAGATGAACTTGGGAAGAACCTGGTAACAGAATAAATGGTGAATGCAATACATGATAGCACCAATAAAAGGAAGGAATTAGTTTAAGCAATTGCCTTCGTCTCCATAGATCTCATTGATCAACACTTGCTACAACCAGTAAAGCTTCATACCATGGTACAAGCTTTCATGAAGAGATTGGAAAAGGATATGGGCAATCTCGAGGACAATATCGCTTTGATCAACGCAAAATTAGAACAACTAACGTACATAAGGATCGAATCACTATATGATCATATAGAAGTTTGGACAACCTACCTGAGCAACAAAAATTCATAAGAAAAGGACAAAATACCTATATTTTGTTTCTTCCTTTTCCTAACCAATCTCAATGAGAAGGTGAACCAGTTTTGTAACTGCTACTTCAAAAAGAAGATGAAGAGTCACATAGGGGTTACTAAACATTTGTATAAAATAGAATAGAATCCCATTTGAAAGGGGTTTTTTTGGATTTTCAAGCAATCTATAGACTCAAGAACTGATTCAAGGAATTGTACTTTGTTAATGAATATTGAGAATCCCTCAGGGCCAGTTGTTATAGAAGGATTTTTTTGGTATGGACATATCTAAGATGAGAACTACTTTTGGTGAAGATGAACAATGTTCCTATGGACTGTAAGAATGCTATGTTGTTATAGACTAACTCTTATACAATTTATGTTATTCTTCAGTTTAAAGTATTTCTTTAAATATCTTAATTCCTTGAGATTTGTGAGTTGTTAATGTATGTATTATTATAACCTATACTACTTTGGTTATGTGTATTTGTATACACTTGTTTCTGACCTTTCTCTTTCATATCAACTATCTGTGTAGAAGTAGTGCATGATTTTGTTTCATTTTACAATTCATTGGTTACTTTATTATGCTCCTAGCTAGGATAGATTAGCTTAGGTTAGTAATAGGTTAGTTAGCTTCATATGAAAATTTTCATTTCATTTACTTTAGTTATCCACTCACATCTGTACACCGGACCACAAACCGGTTGAAACCCAAAAATAGTAACAATGGTAGCCGAGCCAAATTATGGATGTGTCTCCTAATCCAAACAGTGTATAGTCTAATTGAGACTATGGACCAGGGAGTACCCCTTACTGTTGTCATGCGAATTTGGACCCATAAAAAAAAATGGTACTAGAAGGAAGGCCTTTTATGACTCATATAAACGATTTACACAACCGAAAGTAGTATTCAGGAAATAATCCCACTCCTTCTCTGTTTCCTCGAATTGAATCAGAACAAGAATTTAATTACGAAGAATCAAGACCTAATTTCGGAAGTGCCCCAGGCAACCCAGAAACACAGTCTGATACTTGGTTTCATATACCACAAGAAGAGATTTCTAAAACCCATAGGATTACACATGCTTGTTGAAATACACATTGACACTAAGAGTGTGGGGTGAATCAACGTCTTAAAATTTTGGACAATTTTCATACTTTCTCAAATTACTTAAATTATATGAATAACATATATGCATTTCAATTACTTATTATATAACACAAATTATATAAAGAAGAATGAATATCATCTATTATTAAAATTGAATAAGTACATATGATTCCATTCGTTAAAATTCTCATAACCAATCGAATAATAGAGTTCCAACTCTTAGATACAAGACCTAGCTTGTAGTTCTCAGATCCAACTGAGAAGTGAGGAATCCAACCCTCATGACAAGAACTAGCTTGTAAATAAGCACCAACCTGATAAATAATGAACATTCATTCAATCCATTGTGTGTGTGTGTGTGTATATATATAATCCCCAAGACACATAAGATTCATCAAAACTTCTATTTTATATAATATTTCAATAGGTTATATAGGATTGAACCATTATGTATTTTGACATGAACCATTGCACCTCTTCATAAAATACCTTCTCCTTTTATTCCTTAATTTATTGCATAAGTTTCTCAATTTAATTAGAAGACTAATCTTGATTTGAATTTCGTCCTCATGAGTTGATCACAAGTATGGATCGGATCCTTATATCATTCTCATGCTTTTGTTGTGTCCCGAGTTCTCCAACAAATCAGATTTGAGCTTGTATCAACTCTCTATATTGTTATGGTGCTAATCTCGTCAAATTACTCCACAAGCCCTTAACTATTTTCATAAATTGAATTTTGCAAAGGAGATTTCTTCAACTCAATGTTCAAATGATCACGGGATCAAAACTATAGGCTTATCCATTAAGCACTGCTCCTAGTGCCTCTTCGTTCACCCTTATTCCTTTATCATGAGACCAGTGCTAGAACCAAGTCCTTCGTACTTCAATCTTCTTTCAAATTAATACTTCTCGAAGTAAATTTCCTCGAAGTATGTATAAGCACTCCCTGTTAAAATTATTCTTCATATGCCCTTAGGCTGAGAACCAAAGTGTTAGCACTGAGAGTCACCCTCAGATTACGGGAGGATAAGCCCAGTACCCATCGGAGTTTAGATGGATGTTGGTTTTATATGGATGGAGGTCAATGGACAAAACTAAAAACATGAATGATGTTCAACACAGAACTGGACAAGAAATGCACAGGGATGTGAGGGCCACATTAACTTCAGTCAGTAAATTGAGTTAAAGAGAGAGTAGAGGGAAGACTTAGAGAGAAGGTGAAGGAGATTTCTATGGGAATTAGGCCTTCCAGTAGCTCTGGGAGGAAAACTCAAACTCAGGAGCCTTCTTGAGCTCAAGTTCGGACACTGAAATATGTCTGCAAGAGACACAGTAATAGTAGAAGTATTATCAAACCTCCATCATCCTGCGACTACAACAACTCGACTAGATCTTCTATTCCCGATCCATTCAATGTAAGAGGGGAAAGAGAACATAGGGGAATGAATAAAACTGACCATGATACTATTATAATCAAACCTCCATTACAACAACATAATGATCCTTGACTGGATCATCCATGCTTGAGTGTTTTAAACAACTTTTATAGACAAAATGGAAAATAGGGAATCTGACTTCTATTAACATGAAAGTCTCAAGTCGATTACATAACCAGAGAACATATCTGGAAGAAAACAATTACATATTTGGAGCTCTGCTCAACCAAATACCCCTACCAAAACAACATAACTCCATACATATACTCAAAAAGTTCATAAACAATAGCAGAGGCATGCTCAAGATTCCATGGCATTGTGTCCTCTCAGTCAATGTGCACCTGCAATCTCCTCTTCACACGCTTTATTCTGTCAGACATGATCTAGGCTCTACCAGTCCCTCTGAGTTTCCTTGGTAAGATTGATCATGAAGCTTGCTGTCAGACATAATCTCGGATTATCTGGGCTAACAAACTGCCTTCATGGTCAGACCGATCTGACTTTCCATTCATGGGGGAGACGATTCTTCAACCACCTCCCCATCTTTCATAACTGCTTCATCGAGATCTAAACAGGCGCAAGCCCACTTGGCACCTGGAAGACATGGTAGCCTCTCCTTTTTTCGTCTAGAGGCCAAATCCAAGGAAAAGATTCCCCCCTACAAGGATATGTTCTAACACAAAGGATTAATCCAACAGCTGCTATTTCACTCTCCTGGATCTGACGGTTGATAGGATTTTAGCTATTCTTTTAACACTTCAAATGAATTGAATCCCATGTGTCCATGTTGAAGTGTATATGTTGATGTGGAATTGGTTGAGTGGTTGCCACATGCCACCTTGATTCATGACTTTCATATACCTAATATGAGAAATGGACCTTAACACTTTTCACCAGTTGATTGGGCCATGTGTCATCTTTGTCTTCTGCCACATGTCTCCCTGCTGGATCATGACTCTAGGATGCTTGATCTAACAGCTCAGATAATCTCCCGATGAGATGGATGGCCCATATTTCATCTAGGAAATTTAGATAGATCGACAATTCAGATATAATCAACAGTTGAGTGGATGATTTTATTCATTTTAATCATAGACTTTTACTTAGAATTATTTCATGTGACGGGTTTGTGGACTCTCAGACTTGCAGACTCATCTGTCTTCTCGGGTGTCATCAAAATTCACGTCTAACTTCCATTACCTCCATAATGAACTATAGATCTTGATCCAATGGATTTGAATTAATCACTCAGTGAGATGGATGACCCATATTTCATCTACACGCTTTAAAAAGATCGACAGTTCATATATAATCAACTGTTGAGTGGACATTTTTTATTCATTTTAAACATGGACTTTTAATTTGAATTATTTCATGTGTTGGGTTTGTGGACTCTCATACTTGTGGAATCACATGTCTTCTATGGTGTCATCAAAATGCAACCCCAACTTCCGTAGCCTCCAAGATTAACCTATACTTAGAAAATTTCTTAAGCGATTTTTCTCAAGCTCGTGGACTCTCAGACTTATGGACTCATATCTCTTCTATGGTGTCATAAAAATGCACCCAAAAATTCCATTACCTCCATAATGAACCATACTTAGAAATTTTTAAGTGATTTCAGGGAGCTTCCTTGTATTCAATAGTCACCTAAGTGGCGAAGTTCCAGAGTGACGAAGCTTACGCTATCCTTCCACTGCTTGATCTAACGACCAAGGATTGTCTCTCATGATCTTATGGTTGGGACTTAATTTCTCCCATTGTCTAGTTCTACTTCAATTTGACAGTCCTGGATTGTCCCTAAAACTATATCAACGGACAAGATTCCTCTTCAAACCCTTTGTCTTCTGTGTGATCTTTGCAACACTATTTCTCCCGAGATTTTATTTGCTTTTGCGTTTTTGTTGGCCCTCGACCAAGTTTTGAGGAATACTTGGTCATAGTTGACCATTTGGTACTTCGACTGCCTGTCAAAGATGGAGTGCATAGCGAAGCGGAGATCATGGGATCTCGCCACCTTTTGTGGAACCTTTTTGGGTTTTTTGGGAATATTGTAACGGGAAAGGGATGCCAGCCCTTGTTTAAGACTTTTTCTATATATAAATAAAGGTCTAGGCCATGTAAGAAAAGAGGCCTTGTCTAGTCGATGGCTTAGTGCATAAGTTGGATCTATGTGATCAGAAGTCTGTGTGACTGTAAGAGCTCTGTGCATGTTGTAATAAGTGTTGAGTGCACAGAGTGTGAGAAGGCTTAGTGCAAGGATCTACCCAGGGAAAGAGAATCTAGCGAGTTGTGAAGATATCTTGTCTTGTGTGGGGTAAGGGTCATTGAAGCTTCGTGATGTAACTACTTGACCAAGATAATATAAAGAATACTTTGTGGATGTATCCCCAGGGTGGGGGTGAACCACGGTAACTCTGTGTACTATGTCGATGTGTTTGTCTCTCTCTTGCTAAGTGCTCTGATATGTTTAGATAGATTTATTGATGCTTTGTGCTTATGAGATATGAATGCATGCTAGATATGATATATAAGATGCTAGGTGCTTAATCTATTGAGTATAACCTATTTATCATTGCTAAGTGCTAGATCTGAGTAATTACTGCGGTGCTCTGTGCTTTTTGCGAAGTGTATAAATGAATGTATGTTAGGAAATAATTGATGCTAAGTGCGTTGTAAGCAAGATAATCACAGATTTGTGTCCCAGCTAAGGTTGCAAACACCTGAGTCCTGCAACTACCCCTGTCTCTACCTCAGGTGAGACTTCATCTGCTTCGCAGGTGTTGCCGAAAGGGTCAGTAGTTAGGGATTTGTTGGTGCGCTCTTGAGTGTTGAACCTTGTGTCTTCCCCTGTGCCAACAAATGGTTCCATTGCCAGGACTTGGAATTTTGATTGTTGGGAACTGAAGAAGAATAAGATTTGTGAAAAATAATCTCTGTGTGTAGATTTGTTGCCCTAGTGCGCAGTATTCTGTTTGACCTGTGAAGCTTTGTGACAAGAAAAAAAGGTCAGATCTGAAGAAGAGAGGTCAGATCTGAAGAAAAAGAAGTCATATCTGTGAAGAAAGAGGTCAGATCTGCAAGAAAAAGGTAAGATCTATAAGCTATGTGGTTTGATAAAGGTAAGAATAGTTAAAAGTCTTAGATTTGGAAGCTTTGTGCTTTGTGGAAGTAAGATAAGTGAAATTTTTTGTTTCTAAAGCATGGATCTAGGTATGTTTGATAGATTCTATCCTAGCTTCAAAACTAGGGCATTAATAGATGAAAGAAAGTTTGATATGAATAGATATGATAAGTATAGTGATAGATATGTTATACCTATGCATAGAAATAATTTTGGGACTAACCAATGGATGCAGGATCCTAGAAATAAATTTGTGTAGGCTAACTGTTATGATCCTAGCACATAGTACCTGAAAAGTTGGGGATCATTGAAGAGAAAGAGAGGATTAACTCTTTGTTACAATTGCAGAAGGCCCGAACATCTTGCTAAGGAATGCCCTGGGTGAAGACCCAGTTGTCTTCATTGTAAGGATATGGACCATGAAGTATTGGATTTCCCTAGAATGATTGCTAGACTTGAAAAGATGAATATAGAGCAAGCAGGAGATCAAGAGACCAAGATTATAGCAGAAACCCAGAAAGAATCAGAAAATATATTTCTACAGATGAGAGATACCTTGAACGACCATCGACATGTTAGGCTATCAAAGATCTTCAAGAAGAAAGAACAGATCGAAGTGATAATAGAAGACTTTGACATTGACTATGTTTTGGATGAAGAAACATCGGTGAACATTATGATAGAAGGAACCTGGAAAGATATAGGAAGACCTGACATGACCCCTTCATTAGGAGGAATAGGGCTATTCAGAGGAAAGCTGGTAAACCTATGTGGAAATCTCACTAAGATATCTATGAATGTTCATGGAGCTTCGACAGAAAAAGATTTTGAGATTGTTAAGTTTGTGGAGGACATCGCCTCGTTTACTATGTTACTTGGTAAAACTTGGATTGAGAAAGATCAAGCCATAAAACAGAAAGAAGAAAAAGACCTAGAATAACAGAGACAAGAGTTGAGAGACTTCCTGACTAGAAGGATCATGCAGTTGATTGAAGAACGAGAGAACAGATCAAGGATTCTTGACCCCAGGAACTTGGATGATGAAGTTGATAGAACGCTAGAAGAACCATAGAGGACTGAAAAATATGTTGGACAAGTAATACCCGTGGATCTGAAGAAAGAATCTCAGCACTACGAAGTTACCATGCCAAGAGAAGAAAATAATTAGAATGAAAAAAAGGATGACCGAGATGAAGCTCATTGGAAAGAAGTCTAGAAAACTCATGAAGAAGAAAGTGAAGTTGGAGAAATTACAGAAAGTTCCAGAAGAAACCCCGCAGAAGGAAAGCATGCATAATTTGAGCTTCGTCGGGATAGCATAATAGTGACATATGGCACTTCGCCATGTCGAAGTAATATAGTCGTTAGACGATGATATACCCGTTCCACTGATGGCCCGAATGGCTCGAAATAATGTTATGACCTGTTACCTAACCATTAGACTATGCCATAACGAACATATCAAGAGTTAATGGACCCTCTTATCCATTGTAAGTAGTTTGTTACAACTTTACTTACTTATCTCTTCGTGCCATGCCTGGAAGACACTTTTTCCAATTGAGATCTTGAGCTCACAGAATACCCGCATTGTGGAATAGTGACTACCCCACCTTGCTCTCTACTCAATTATGGTACCTTCATCCCATTGACAACCTGAGAAAGTGATGCTGAGCTTACATGTCCAACGCACTTAGCGCAACAGAAGAATCGGTGAGAGAAGTACTCGCTAGCTTAAGAACCGAAAGAGTTATGTCGGAAAGAGGAATGTCCACCAGAGTCCAAGCCTCGTTGTCAAGAGGAGTAGAGGCTTCTCGATCCACTGCTCGAGATGGACCATCCCAACAGACTACCAAGAAACATACTAAACATAGAGATGACATCGCGAGTGCCAAACTGATCCTGAGCATCCTTCCCTCTTACATACCTCCTCTAAAAGGTGAAATCAACCACGACAGTGTGCCTCGAGATTATGACTATCCTATGATCACTGCGTACCTAACAAAGGGTGTGCGCGCAGTTCGCACCGAGCAGACCAAGCTCGCATCATTGAAGTTTTGTGACTTCAACCTTGGTGACCAGAAAGCCTACAGTATGCTTTCCCTGCACAAGTATCTGACGATGAAAAAGGGGAATAATTCCAAGATCGTCCCGCAACGATGGACGATGAACCTCGCGTAGTCCACCTTACTTAATGTAATGAAGATTCCACACTTTGGCAGGCACCAAGAGGTGAATGCTTGCATAAAATTTCTACTAGCAAGATACCATGGAGGATATCTCTGGTTGAACCAACGTATAATGATTGATTTGGAACTGTTCAATCAGATCACTGGGTTGAGCATGCAGGGCCCTGACCTGCAAGACTATTACCCTGGAAAGACCGCAGATCGCGCTCTTTCACAAAATATTAAAGAGGCCTATGGAAATGTTGAAAAAGGTGTGTGAGGCTACAAGGTAACCTCTATTGACAATGGCACAGTGTGCCTCGTCTGTCAGATGATCACAAGAAAGTTAGTCCACAAGAACATATCGACGCAAGTATCTAGGTTTGTAGTTGATCTTGCAGGAAAATGCGTAGAAGGAGTTCAAATGAACTAGTCGAAGTACTTAGCAGATCAACTTGAATTGGATTGCAGAGAAGTGAAAGACCAAGGATATGAGTTCCACTTTAGCTGGCTTCTCATCCTGATTTCCTTCATAGCATGGGAGATGCTGGAGGATGCCACTTTTTTTGAAACCCTACTGTTTAAACCATTGGATGCGAATTTTAGTACATTATGCTACATGACAGATATGAGCAGGCAATGGCAGTCGAATACCCTCTTTCATAGATACTACATCCAATTGAATACCACGATACAAGCCACACCTCGCATTACTCTGAACACACTCCATAGATTCAGACCCTTAATGAAGTTTAGCGCGGACCTCCACTTCATATACCTAACTCCATGCACTGATGAGCACCAGGAACAGCTGCAGTCCTATTATAAACTGACAGAAGAAGACCTTGAAGAGATCACCAAGGAATGGTCAAAGGACCTCCTCGTTGTAGTAGATCCAATGGATATTTCAGATATCAGCAGCCCAGAAGCTACGCAGGACACACCTGGGCCCAGTAAGACACAGATGACAAAGAAGTCAAAGAAGACAAAGGAGATGAAGAAAATTGAAGAGGTTCAAGATGTGGATAGTCACTTTGTAAGGACAGATTCCATCACACCAGATGAAGAAGGTAATGACGAAGACCTAGATGAAGTTTAACATCAACCAGAAGATGAAGTTGGATTTCTAAAGAAAAGAAAAGGGTCACCTTCGAAGTCTTCCGTTAAGAAGAAATCCAAAGCGACCGTGACCAAGATGAAGACCACGCTCAATCCAGATGACTTCAGCTTTCTCCTCGCGACTTTGAATGAAGCTATAGAAGAGATCATAGAAAAGCAGGAGGCCAAGAAATAGACAATGTACGACATAATAGAAGTTGAGCTCAAAGGAGTACAGCGAGCCCTCTAGGATAACCACGCAGTCTCCACTACGTCTATGCCAGAAGGAACACCTGAAGCAGGAGACGAGTCAGTTCAACTTCACAAGATTGTCGACCTAGTCGAAGTACACCTTCGAAAAGCAGAAGAAGTAACAATGTAGGCCACCCAGGCCCTAAAGCATGCACACGAGGAAATCATAGAGCAGCACCAAGCTGCACAACAAAAGAAGGAGGCCATGCAAGAGAAGTTTGATCAATAACGTGCAAAGATCCAAAAGGAGAAGGAGCAACTTCTCGCGAAGAAAATCAGGATCGAAGAAGCATTCAATAGAGCATTTCACTATGTGACTGGATTAGAACATAAGGTAGAAGAACCCATAGAATGCCAAGTAATGAAGCTTGTTGAAGTCATTCAGCAACTGCAAAAAAGAGTAGTATAACTAGAGCTCCAAGCTATACCGAGTACTCCACAAGAAGAACGTGATCAGCGAGAAGTGAATGTTCGAAGTACAGTAGAAAGGATTAAGGAACTCACTAAAGAATGTAAACAATTAAGTAGTAGAAGTGTGCAGATACATGAGAACCTATCTAAGAACCCTGAATTGCATAAATTGGAGTCACAACTCCAGGAGGCGAAGTACCAAGCCGAGAAGTTATAGGTACAACTGAAGGCCCTACCGACCATAGAGAAAATGAAGAGGTCCCACTAACAACGTGTCGTGTAGCAGCATATTCATATGATCCAGAGCAAGGTCATGGAAGTGACGCAACAACTTCAACCTTTGTAGGATAGGGCATGTCAACTATTATTAGAGATTGAGAGCCAAGGGACAGACCTATAACAGGTCGTGAACATAGTAGAGAAGCGCTTAGAAGGACCAATTAGTAACACACTCATTCATGAGTTTTTTGAGAAAGAAGCAATAGAAAAGAAACAGGTCGAAGCAGCTCAAGTGAATCTCGAGGCCTTCAAGGCAGAGTTACCCAGAGAAGAGTGACTCGGGACGAGTCACAGGTGAGTGTAGGGGACCTGTTGGCCCTCGACTAAGTTTTGAGGAATACTTGGTCATAGTTGACCGTTTGGTACTTTGACTGCCTGTCAAAGCCAAATCGCATAGAGAAGTGAAGATCATGGGATCTCGCCACCTTTTGTGGAACCTTTTTGGGGTTTTTGGGAATATTGTAATGGGAAAGGGATGTTGGCCCTTGTTTAGGCCTTTTTCTATGTATAAATAAAGGTCTAGGCCATGTAAGAAAAGAGGCCATGTCTAGTCGATGGCTTAGTGCATAAGTTGGATCTATGTGATCAGAAGTCTATGTGACTATAAGAGCTCTTTGCATGCTGTAATAAGTGTTGAGTGCACAGAGTGTGAGAAGTCTTAGTGCTTGGATCTACCCGAGGAAAGAGGATCTAGCGAGCTATGAAAATCTCTTGTCTTATGTGGGGTAAGGGTCATTGAAGCTTCGTGCTGCAACTTCTTGACCAAGATAATATAAAGAAGACTTTGTGGATGTAGCCCCAGGGTGGGGGTGAACCACAGTAACTCTGTGTATTGTGCTGATGTGTTTGTCTCTCTCTTTCTAGGTGCTATGATATGTTTAGATAGATTTATTGATGCTTTGTTCTTATGAGATATGAGTGCATTCTAGATATGATACATAAGATTCTAGGTGATTTATCTATTGAGTATAACTTGTTTATCATTGCTAAGTGCTAGATCTGAGTAATTACTACAACTCTCTGTGCTTTCTACGAAGTGTATTAATGAATGTATGTTAGGAAATAATTGATGCTAAGTGCATTGTAAGCAAGATAATCACAAATATGTGTCCCAGCTAAGGTTGCAGACACCTGAGTCCTACAACCACCCCTACCTCTACCTCAGGTGAGACTTCATCTGCTTCACAAGTGTTGTCGAAAGGGTTGGTAGTGAGGGCTTTGTTGGTACACTCTTGAGTGTTGAACCCTGGGTCTGCCCTTGTGCCAACAATGTTCTTCTGCATTGATCCACTTGAGATATCTTATTCATGATCTAATAATTTGAGGGACTCCTCTATTCCTTCCTTCCCATCAACCTCGTCAACATATGATTGTCTATGTTTGATTATTGTTCGTGTTTGATTCATGTTTCCATCATTGACAATATATAATCAATAATGCCAACAATCTCCCCCTTTGGAATTCAGGGAAACATATCTGTAAATCAAATGAGTTTATACCTTTTCTCCCTTATCACTGATATTATCTTCAAATTTGGAAATCGAATTTGTTTTACTTCTTTTCTCCCCCTTTGACATCAATGTAAAAGAGTGAAACTCTTAGTGCTTCTCTCCCCTGTGAATGTGTATTTTGTATTATTTGAGTCCTTTGAGATGAATTTTTTGGCTCTTTATCTCTCCTCCTTTGAAAACAATAACATAAAGGTTTGTTTCTTTTCTCCTCCTAAGGTTATACTTCCCTTGAAGTTATGCTCACCTTGTCCAAGTGATTATTTTCTAATGAATTTTAAATGGAGATTATGCTTGTTGTTTTTGGATTTTTTTTTAATATTTATCTCTTCATCTTGAACATTAATGTAGAAGGAAACTTCCCTCTAGTATTCTGCAATTCCCCCTGTCAACAATTCTTTCCCTTTGGCTAGTAATCAATACTTTTCAAGAGAAACTAGACCTTTCATCTATTTAATATCTTATTCACAGCCCTTCGAATCTATAGAAACCAACTAAAACTTTTGTCCCTTAGAAACAAGATTGAATTGGTATTTTGATCTACTTTTTGTACTGCTGACTCAAATACTTAAGATATGCTTTAGTTTGTCATGATACTTAAGTTATAATCCTCTTCTAACCAGGCTATTGTAACTCTTCAAACCATGATTTTGCTCAATAACCTCTTGCAATTTCAGTTCTTTGATACCAAGATATCTTGTTGCTCTTTGTCATTAATTAATTTTGTATGTTCATACTTTGTCTTTATATGTTTTGAACTCCTCTGTTGATTTCATTTTTATATTTTATTTATAAATTTTGTTGAGTATATCATCAAATTAAACTTGGAAACTCCTCAAGTTCTTCATCGCTCAATCCTACTGGTGAATCTGTATCTGAGAGTTAATCAACATTACTGTTTTGTGCAATAGAAGCTTCTTCATCTTCTTCTTTAGAATTTTCTTTTTGTATTTTCCATTTATTGGCTAATGGATAATTTATTTGCAGAATATTATCAAGATCTACACTTTCATCATGTTCTTCTTTAGGAATTCTCCTTTCTTGAGCTTGATCTACTTTATATGGACAAATATGATCTTCATATTCCTTATTAGGCATTTCACCCATCATTTACTTATCAATCTCAAGTGCAATATTTTCATCATCTTTCTTGTTTTGCATTTCAAATTTTATTCTCCAAATATTTCCATGAGGCTCCCTGATTGTTGGACATTTCCTTTTGATACTTATAATCTTCTCCTTTCTTCCAAAATTCATTAGATTTTCTTCCTAAATTATTATTCCTTATGGAATGACTAATAGATTTCCTGCAGTCTTGGTATTTGTGGCCAAACCTATCACATTTGTAACATCTCATTGTATGACAAAAAATTGTTGTGTGGCCAACATAGTTGCATTTCCAACATCTCATTAAGTTATTGGATATTCTTGAGTCTCTCCTTTCAAGAATTTTTCATTCCAATGCTTTATGACCAAATTTATGACAGGAAAAGCAACAACTATTGAAGGTGTTTCCATACTTGGGTCTATTTTGACATGAGAAGTTTGCCTTTTCATATGTTTCTAGGTTTTGATTTTTATAGCTTCCTTCTTTAACAAAGTTCGGTGTTTGTATTTGGTTTGTGAATGCACTTTTTCCTTTTGAGGAGAATGAGCCTTTCTTATGTTTGGGAATGGGGTTCCACTTACCACCTTCCTCTTTCTTATTGTACCCAAGACCATTTTTGTCATTGGATGATCTTTGATTGTTCCAGATCTTATCCATGATAGCTAAGCTATTCTAGAATTTGACTGTTGAATTTGTCTTTTCATTGTTCTTTTTGAGGTTGAAAATTTCCAATTCCAACATGTGACATGATTCTTCCTTTTTGGTCAAATGGATCTTCAGGGCTTCTTCAATTTCCTTAGCTTCATCAAGTTGAGTCTTTAGAACGATGACCATTTCATTTGTCTCTTATGATACTTCATTTATTTCTTGTCATATGTCTTCAAATCTTTCACTTCTTTTATTAGATCAACAACTTCAATCTTCAATATTTTGATCTCTTCTTCTTTGTCTTCTAGCTGGATCTTTTATTCATGATTTTCAGGGTTATTTTTGTTAGATTTATTCAAATGATGTTGTAGCAATGTATCATTATTTTGAATTTTATTCAACACTTCTAGAGTGCACATAACTGTGTTTTCAATTTGGTCAATAACATCCCTAGGAACTTTAACATAAAAACTATTTTCTAGTGCCATAAAAATTTATTTTAATGTAATTAGAACACCATTCTTAAGATTCAATAGTTTTTCTTCAGTGATTACTGAGGTATGCATCAATTCCTTGATGGAGTTTTCTTCTTCTGTGTTATGTACTTTAATTTGATATGAATTCTCTTCTTCTGTGTTCTGTATTTTAATTTGATAGGAATCGTCTTCTTCTATGTTTTGTATTTTAATCTGATAGGAGTTGTATTCATCTGTGTTATGTTCTTTAATATGATAGGAATTATCTAGCTAGAGAAATAATACTTCACAGAGGTGCAGTGTCCCATATTTTCTTTGATTTGGCCTGACAGTCCATTCTGGATTGCTTTTAATTCCATTGAATTGTTTCTCTTTGCTTCTTTTGCAGTTTTGGATTTTTTCTTTGAGGTAGTTAAGTACCAAGGCTTACATACTACTGAGTCCCAAACACCATATCCTCTTGACTTTGGATATCTTTTCATTATTTCCCTCCATGAAGAGTAGTCTGTTCCATCAAATAAGGGAGATGTATTTTTGGAGAGAGCCATTTGTACACCCATTTGTGTGTTTAGGATGATCTTCCTTCCTGTGATTAGACTATTTGTTTGAAGAAAAATCACTCTGATACCAATTGTTGAAACACACAATGACACTAAGAGGGGGGTGGATCAGTGTCTTAAACTTTTGAACAATTCTCACACTTTCTCAAATTACTTAAATTATATGAAAAACATATATGTATTTCAATTTCTTATTATATAACACAAACTATATAAAGAAGAATGAATATTATCTATTATTAAACTTGAATAAGTACATCTGATTCCAGTCATTAAACTTCTCAACACCAACTAAATAAGAGAGATCCAACTCTTAGATACTATTATAACCCTAAATTTCTCTACACATGCATACCTGAATTTTGGACCTCTTACTTGCATTTTTTGCCAAGACATCATTGAGTTTATCTTTTAAAAAACCCATTTTTTGAAGATGCACATGCCCTGCACCAACACTGCCCATGTACATACACTTTCTACACCACTACAACCCACGTACATATGCATGTTGCATAACTACAACCCGTGTATGCTTGCAAAAGTTGCAAAAAAAAAAAAGTTGCAAGGAATTCGTTGAGATTACGGGCTATTGGGTAGTTTTCCAACTAATGCACCACCTATAGCCCGTCACCCAACCAAATAACCATTATTTTCCTTCCATTTTTATATGGGATGCTCGGCTTTGATTCAAACTTCGCCCTTACCTACTCCACCTTACAAACCATGGGTCTGGGGGCAGGGAGCTCAAAATCTTCCCTGCAAGGGTTTACTGTGGGCACCTTAGTCCCTTTCAATGTTATCCCTTATAGTGGGGTTCATATACCTCCTCCCCCCCCCTTGCTCAGTGGTGATTTCCAACAACCCATCAAGTCGAGTGCTAACTACAGTTTTTTTAGAGAAGGAAGTTTAGGACTTTTGTCTTAGACTACGCTGGTGGGATCCATGTTGTTCTCTTTGTTCGACACATTTGGTAATAATGTTTTTTCTTCAGCTTCCATCTCAGTCGGGCACAACCCTGGTTTTGGACAACAAAATCCTGTGCAGGGTATTATTCCTACACAGGGGGCAAGTATAGGAGTTTTCTCCTCACAAGGAATTTGGAATCCTTGGAAGGGATCAATTCCCTTGCAAGGGATTCTGGTCGAGGGAAACCCCTTCCATGGTCAATGGAACCCCAGGAAAGGATCAATATCTATGCACGTCGGATCGGTTGGGGGTATCTCCTTCAAAAATATTTGGAACACAACGTAGGGAGAAATCCCCACCCAACCTGTTAGCACTCTGTAAATCTGTCCGACTGAATAGACAAACGACAGAGGTAACTACTTCAACCTACTTTAGAGATGAAAACTAGTCGGTTCAACTCAGAGAGGGCTCTCTCGTGTCACTTGATATATCTATGGCAATCAATGGATAGATTTGGTTTGTTTTGGGGATTTTTATAGTGTTGGCTAAGAAGGGGAGGAACACATGGGGCTATGGAGTCAAAATTTTTGAAAATGAATCAAAACAATGATCAGCAAGTAGAACTCTCCAGAGGATAAAGGCTAAATGAGGCAATGAATTTGAGTTGTAAGTTTAAATTTGCAGAGTGTAAGAGGAAAGGGGGAAAACAAATAAATGCATCAGAGCATTAATTAAATGAATTATGAATTAGTTAGGAAGAAATACACACAGTTTAAATTGCTTCAGCCGAGAGCGTCACAAGACGAATTATAGGCCTTTAACTCTCCAATTTAAATAGAATAAAATGAATATGGAATAAAATATCACAGGAAATACAAACAATGAAGAAAGACAAAACTCATATCATAGCCATTAGAATCTTTTCATAAACAGTTCAAAATGCTTCTGCATATGTGTTCAATTCAGTCCCAGAAAAATTGCAATAGAGTCCAGAACCACTAGAATTGTGCCCTTGCACTTCTGCCCCCCTTAATACACTTAGAACCTCTAACACTTATACAATTCAAGTTCCTTCAGTGTGCACCCGGTTACAATAACTAAAATGAAACGTTTCATCTTCTACAATGATTACAAATGAAAGTTTTCAGAAAAATGTTTCATGATCCCTGGAGATTCCTATGACGCTCCAACTCCTTCCTTTGCCATTTTCTCTTTGAAATATCACTCATAATATTTCAAATATAATTGCATTTATCCATATTCTCATTAAACATTTGGGAATAATATATTTGAAATAAAAATAATTCCTAAATATTTTTCTATCCCGTAGTACTAAATTTCCATAATTTAATTCATGCCCATGGTTTTTAAGACCATGTCTTGTTTTCCTAATTCACCATTTCATTGTAAAAACATTTACTTTTACTGTTTCCCTGTGAAAAACATTTACTGTGTAATGTTTTTTCAATTTACCGTTTCACTGTGGAAAAACATTTGTTGTGTAATGTTTTTCCAATTTACCGTTTCACTGTGAGGAGGAATCTCATTTATTGGAAATCCCATAATCATTATTGAAATGCACTCCTGGAAAAATGCCACACATAAAACATATGATAAATGTTTGCATTTATTATAGCAGGCTTGGGCTAAAAGTGGTTTAATCCAAACTGCTTTTACCTTCGATGTGCTCCATGTAAAAACACGTGTCCACCAAATAAACCATGATAGTTTTCCCCGGTCCGCCTTCACATAATTAACCTCCTCGTTACTTTAATCCCTGATATGTATCTGCGCCCTCCATCCAACCTTTGACTTTTCCATATTATAAATTGAAATTCTTGCCCATGATTTGATGTGATTTCATAAATTAAATATTGGATTAAATATTAATATAAATATAAAAATATTTATATTAATAATAAAAACCCCTTTTTCTATTTTCAAAGGAATTTGGGCTTATGAGGCTTAACACATGATTTTGTGGATGGGATAAGGGTGCTTAATAAAAGGCATATTTTTTATTTTCAATGGGAATATGAAAATAAAGGTAAAAATGAATGAAGTTATGGAACTAAGGGATTTAGATAGGAATTAAGGCTAGGTATAGGCTTGGGATATTTGCCAATTTTTGACTCATGGAGTACATGACTATTTTGGATGATCAGTTGAGTCAAGGATTTAGGTGATGGGAGTTTGACGGAGCTGGTGAAATTTTTTGAAAGTCTGAGTGGAAAAATGATCCAGGTGGATATCGGTGGCCACCCACCTTTTCCAAATGGCTCAAAACAGTTTTCTGGCCATTTTGGCAATTTACTATTTTTAGTAGGTTTTAACTTCCGGGGCCATTTTGAGGGTCCAAATGAAGGTTTTTCGAGATATAGGTTCTCAATGATATTCAAAGGAATAATTGAGCCCCCAAAATGAATCTCCTTGACAATACCTTTCCAACGAGCTATCACACGCCTAAAATGAAGATCGTATGCAAAAGTTACGACCTCGGGAAGTTGATGTACTCACTTACCCAAACGGGGCCCACATGACTTTTGGCGCTTCATCTTCTAGGGTTAGGTTTTTGGATGTCTAGGAATTTTGGCATTCCCGTTTATTGTAAAAGAGCCTTTAGAGCCTGATTGTAATCATCTTCTCATGGATGCGAGTAGCCTTCACATCTCTTCTTAGAGATAAGCTACCACCATTCTAGCGAGTCTTTCACTCTATATTTTACAGTCTCTGTACATTTATTTCATTAATAGAAATCGTGTATTACTGTATATTTGTGAATCTTGTTATATTTCCGTTATATCTCTGTTATATTGTTGTCTCTCTTGCAATATCTCTGAATATTTATGTGTTATATCTCCGCTTTCATTTCGTGCCGAAAATAATCTGGATCAGTGGTATCAGAGCAGGCTGCTCTTGGTCATTTATTTTTCAGTGCATGTCCCTGACGAGGTCCGAGTATAGCAAGTTGGGTCTCGAGCTTGTATCTCTTGAAGACAATCACCCTCGCACACCCAATAAACCCTCAATGGTGGAAGAAAAGAAAATCGACGGAGCAGACGATCCTATCAGTCTATTGCTTGAGCAAGCTCTCACACGACAGAGGGACGAAATGATGGAGAATTTTTCCCACATCCTTCAATGCCTGTCGATAGCAGCATGTGCATCTTCATCAAGCGGTCACTTTGGAAGCACCTCGCCTTTCAAGGTACAAGTTAATTTTGATATTCCTGTATTTGAAGGTCAAATAGATGTAGATGTCCTAGATAAATGGTTAAATCTGCTAGAAGGTTATTTCTCTATTCATAATTTTTCAGACAAGGAAAAGATTACCTTCGCACTCCTTAAGGCTCTCCCCCATGTCAAACATTGCTGGGAAACTTACTGGGAGTAGAGTTCCATAGAGGATTCTGGAATATATGGGGTCAAGCCCACTTGGGAATTTTTTGTGGATGCGGTAAAGGAACAGTACTACCCTGTTGGCATCTATGAGGACCAGTACATGAGATGGACCACACTACGGCAAGAGAAGGGCCAATCAGTTCTGGAGTTCACCAATAGCTTCCATACCTTGCGCACCAAGCTGGGTATCGAAGACTCTGAATGACATTTGGTTCTGAAATACCGTGGGGCTCTACACAGATACATCCAAACTGAAATGGATTTTCTCGACATCTCATCACTTGGTGCTGCCTATCGATATGCTGTTAAAATCGAGCAGAAATTTAAGCACCAAAACAAATGGGAGTTCAGGTCTGCAAATCCACAACAACCAAAGTATGACAAAGACAACCCTAACAAACAGTCTCTCGAAAACCAGTCCAAGCCATAGGAAAAGAAGGGTCATGGGAAGACAAAGAAGGACACTGGAAAATGGTGTGATTTCCACAAAATCCCCTGGCACAACACCGACGAATGTCACTCAAAACAGTCATTGGTGGCCGATATCAAAGACAAGGAGCCGAACCCTGATTCAGAATCTGATTCTGAAAATATTGGTAAAATACAGATCATCGACGCAGACCCCACTGCTATTGTCGTGACCACAACAATTCAACCAGAAGAACCAACAGATCCAGAAGAGGGGGAGCATCTTTTTCATTCATAGATGTGGGTGAAGGGGACCCCACTGCATTTTATTGTTGATAACGGAAGCCAGAAGAACCTCATCTCAGCAGAGGTCGTCAAACAGTTGGGATTGTCGACAACACCACACCCGCAACCATACAACATTGGGTGGCTTCGCCAAGGACGAGATATCCGTGTCAGCCAGCAGTGTCGATTGTCATATGACATCCAACCCTTCAAGGATGAGGTATTATGTGATGTTTCCCCACTGGATGTCTGTGATGTTCTCTTGGGCCAGCCATATATGTGGAAACACCATGCTATCTATGAGTCTTGACCCCGTAGTGTCATTATTACTCCGGGGGGTCATCTCTACAGGATACCAGAGGTAGTTCCAACTACTATCCCACCTAAACAGTGCCACAAGGTAGTATCTCATACTACAAAATTCATCTTCTCCACAATCTATTCAAAGGGTGAACAAAAGGATACTGCAGCCACCACAACTTTGGCCCAAGCACCTTCTATCCAACAGAAGTAGGTCGACAAGGTTGCAACAAAGCATGAAGATTCCTTCTGCACACAGTCATCTAAAATAGCCAAACTGGTTAAAAAGGTCCAAACCTTCCAGCCATAGGTTCGTGACAGATTTCCACAAACTAAGCAGCGCGACTTCTCCCGCAAGACAAGCAGCTCACCAAGATGAAGATTCAACAAATGATTTTCCCTCTCCCCCGGGAACTCAATGCAATGGAGAACATTACTTCCTAAGGAGGGAGGATTGATCCAGGTGGATATCGGTGGCCACCCACCTTTTCCAAATGGCTCAAAACAGTTTTCTGGCCATTTTGGCAATTTACTATTTTTAGCAGGTTTTAACTTCCGGGGCCATTTTGAGGGT
>ML778717.1:562614-575144 GCA_009831015.1 Picea engelmannii
CTCCAATGGCTTCCCAGCGTCCCAAAACCCCTGTCTGGGCTCTTTCGGCACCTGAAACGGTCGAAAAATGAAGAAGATAGCCTCCTTGAAGTCTCCCTCTTCAACTTTGTTGTCTCTGGTTCTACAAATCGCACCCTTGTTCTCCAAACCTGGCTCACACGCTCATTTAAGCGTAAAAACTTGGCACCGGGTGCAACCACGCCAATGTTGCAAACTGTAGGATGGTTAAAGTGCCTCCAGCCCCTAACCGCATCGGCACTCGGTCATATGGCCATAGGACCAAAATCTGGGCGAAAAAGGAGTTAATCCGTTTGAACCGTGCAAACCATTTGAACCGCGCGCCAACACTTAACATATGAGTCATGGGTTCAAAACCCCGCGCCAACACATAACATATATAACAAATACATTGCAATTGCAATGTATTGCAATACAATATACAATATATAAATGAATGTGCGCGCGCCAAACATTTGGGCCAATAAACATGTGGGTCATATGTGTTGTAATACATCCACGGGTCGGGGCTAGGCCCCGACCCGACCCCCCTTTCCCATTGGCATAACTTTCAAACATAAATATACACTTTGTGGTATAGTTAACAAGGCACAAACAATGGAACTTTGGTTAGCGGAGAGTTATGAAGTGTTTAACATTGGGGGAGGTCCCAGGGTCGAACCCCGCAGACTCCCCATATAATTTTATACAATCATATAAACAAATGATGAGGGGACACGTGGCACCCAGAGATTGGTCCACGTGTCCTCATATAACTCGCCACCAACCGGACAAGTGTCACCATCCAATACGCTATCAACCAACCAATAAAAATCTGCCACGTCATCATGATGGTACGGCCCTGCCACGTGGCCGTACGGACTGTACGGACAGGTACAGTCAGCATCCCAAATTTTTGCCTATTTGGCTTGGCGGACAGATCGCGATATCTCCTCCATACGGACTCCGTTTGCGAAAGTAAATATACCGTCGGAATCAAGAAGACGAGACAGACGCAATGGCATTGTTTTCGTCGCATTCCGAGCACTTTGAAAATTGAGCAAAATTTGATCCCCTAATCACAATGATAGTTTAAGGCATAATTGAGCCCCCAAAATTAATCTCCTCAAAAATACCTTTCCAACGAGATATCACACACCTAAAACGGAGATCGTATGCAAAAGTTACGACCCCGAGAAGTTGATGTACTCACTTACCCAAACGGGGCCCACATGAATTTTGGCGCTTCATCTCCTAGGGTTAGGTTTTTGGATGTCTAGGACTTTTGGCATTCCCGTTTATTGTAAAAGAGCCTTCAGAGCCTCATTGTAATCATCTTCTCACGGATGCGAGTAGCCATCACATCTCTTCTCAGAGATAAGCTACCACCATTCTAGCGAGTCTTTCACTCTATATTTTACAGTCTTTGTACATTTATTTCATTAATAGAAATCGTGTATTACTGTATATATGTGGCTCTTGTTATATTTATGTTATATCTCTATTATATTTTTGTCTCTCTTGCAATATCTCTGAATATTTATGTGTTATATCTCCGCTTTCATTTCGTGCCAAAAATAATCCGGATCAAAAAATAGCATAAGGACAAGATGCTTTGGGAAAATTTAATACAAATTAGCAGGTGATAACACAACCCACATCATCTACTTACGGGAATAATCCGATGATATCCCAACAAATGCAGTTTCTGTACGTTGTTCAAGGCCACGATGTCTACCAAAACCATGGCCAACAACCCAACTTTTCCTGGCAACCTCGTGCCAGTCAAACTCCAGGACCCCTTTTTCTGGAAATGTTACATCTGCCAGACTTGACAAGGTTGCTTAATGAACCAATTTTTCATGATCCACATTGGGCCCCCATGCTGACTAAGTTTCCCTCGGATATTCCAAAATTCGAAGGCCAGCCTGGCTAAGACCCGGGTGATCACGTGACAAATTTCCACCTATGGTGCTCGTCAAACTCGTTGCAACACGACTCCGTACAATTTTGCCTATTTCAATGCACTCTTATCGGGGGTGTCGTGAAATGGTACATTGAGCTCGACCACTCAAGGTTGTTGGATCATGTTGTCATTGACGCCAATGGTTTGGTTGATTGATGTCAAGTGATTGTTTGATTGATTAATGTCAAGTGATTGATTGATGATTGATGTAATGTAATATGTATTTCCTTTATGAGAATGCATAGATGATCATGGATCAATGAGTTGTCAATGATATGATGAATATAGATCAATAAATTGTCATTGATACATGATGCATAGTTAATGTATATGATGCAGTGGTGGATTGATGCAAAGATGAATCATTATAGTCTTATCATGGTTGATAAGGTGCATAAATGAATGAACTCCAAAGTGGTCCCCTTATGGTGAAAGCCCTCACGGGAAGACGCTTTGCGGATTGAGTTATCCTAGAAGAATGGTTGGAGGACCCATGCTTATATGTGGAATAATGAGATGAATATCGATGAATTTGTTGGTGAAACTATCCTATATGGATAGTTCTTGTCATGCCATTTCCGGTGGTATGTGGAATGTCACATAACTTCTCACGGTTTGAGATTTATGGCCTTACAAATATGAAGGACCCCCACATGAAGGCTTGAAGCCCCCCAGGTCAAAGAAGTCAAAGTGACCTAAAAGAAGGAATAATTATTTAAATGATAAATTAAAGTGACAAAGTCAAGGTGGATTATTCAAATAATCAAGAGAAGTGACAAAATCAAGAAGGAATATTTAAATGATAAAATATTGGAGAACTTTTTATTTATGGAAATTAGTTAACCCTAAAATAAGAAAAATAGGTTAAGTGACCTAGAAATGGGTTAAGTGACCTAAATATGGGTTAAGTGACCTCACGGATGAAAGTATAAATAAGATAGCAATGGTCTCTTGTAGATTAACCCTTTTGGTGGATCAATTGAAAGCTTCTTGTGAGATTATCTTGTGGAGTATTGATGGAGAGATTCTTGTGAGATCATGTTTGGTGTGGATATCTTGAGCATGATTGAAGATATATTTTGAGAAACAGAGTGTGAGGAGGATCTCATGGAAGCATAAAATTTTTATAAATATCAAAGATCTTGACGAAAAAAGTTTTAGAGATTCAGAAACCCTAGTTTCTGAGGTGTACGTGGGTTATAATGGGCCAGGGAGCGTACATACATGGGTTGTATGAGGACAGGGTGTGTACAGTGGATGGAATGATGAAGACTTGTGTTTGAGCTGGTGCCAATATCTTGGATAATGAGGCAGGTTCCAGATCTGCATTCTATGGGCTAAGATCTATCACTAAGACACTGGTATGGTTACATTATTGTCTTGATGGATACTATTGTTTGATGTGTTGTGAATGCTTAGGGAATTCTTGGTATGGATTCTATGATATGGTTCAATTTGGTTGATTTGGTTGATGGAGTGAGAAATAATCTTGTGATTTATTGATGACATGATCGCTATGGTACACTAGTTGTTGATACATGATCGAGATAGCATTCATATTGATTGATTGTGGAGCATGAGTAGAATATTGGAAATATTGGATGTGTTGTGAGTGGCCAGTGTTTAGATTTGTAAATTTGTTGAACCTGCACAAAATAGATCTATCTAAACAATGATACACACATTTTCAGAGAGAATTGGAAAAAAAAGAAGAAGGAGAGAAAGAATGGAAAGAATTCTCATTAACCGTTATGAATAATGAATAATTTACACATGATATACTCTGTATAAATCAATGAGTTCAACTTGATGTGAACCAAGTAACCATAGTGTTGGTCTAGAGTGATATGAACACACACCAATAGTTACAGGAGTGAACTGCCACCTATTCTAGTCTCTCAGGTAGTTACGGGAGTGAACTGCCACCTAGTTGAGTTAACTAGTCAACTAGTCTTCAGTTAACTAACTGAACAAAAAGTAGTGAGGAGTTAATTCAAGGAATCAAGGATAATGCACCACTTTGGTGATGATACCAAGGAAAGGTCGAATTATCATGGTGATGATCCCAATGTAGCATCTAAACTCAACTCAACTAGTCAAACTGAAGTGTGAACTGAAAGAGAATATTCTCCAGGTGGAATATTCTCTCCTAAAATATAGGAAACTGGATAATGACTAATTATGACTAATAAAAAAAAAAAAACTTAGGAAAAATAAATCTTAGGTGTGTGTGAAGTAACTCCAACACCCCCCCTGAACATCACTATGGTGAAAATAAAGATTGGGTCTCGACAATGAGGCCATGTTAGGTACCCAAGTACAAAAGATACACTGAAAATAAAGTGAGGAAAGAGGGAAAACCGCATGGGAAAACCCCCCCCTCAAGGTACAATGTATGTAAAAATAAGAACTACATTTTCTAGGCAACTGTGTCCTTCACTCCAAGACAACCTCGCAGAGAATGAAATTTCTTCTCAATGAAGGTCTTGGTGAAAATGTCTGTCATTTGTTCTGCTGAAGGATAGAAGTATAAGTTGATGATCCCCTCATGTACTAAGTCCCGGATGTAGTGCATGTAGATATCGATGTGCTTCATCCTCTACCTCTGAACTGGATCTCTGTAGAACTTCAGAGTGCTCTGGTTGTCACACCAGATGACAATCGACCAATGAAATTGAATTCCCAACTTAGTGAGAAAATGTTGTATCCACATAGCCTAAATGGTTATGTTAACTACCCCTCTGTACTCTGCCTCAGCTGAAGATAGAGAAATGGCAGCTTGCTTCTTTCTTGACCAACAGATAGGTCCTGAACCAAGACTAAGTGAGTAACCAGATGTGGACTTGTGATCAATGCTATCTCTAGCCCAGTAAGAATCAGTAAACCCAATGAGATCTAATGTAGATTCTATTGCATAATGAATCCCAAAGGTGATGTTTCTCTGTATGTATCGAAGGATATGCTTTGCAGCTTTCCAATGTAGCTCATGCAGCTCCTGCATGAACCTGGAAACTGTGCCAACTTCATATGAGAGGTCTATTCTGGAGTGTGTGAGATACAACAAGCTCCCCACTAGCTGTCTGTACAGTATGTTTTCAACCATTGGATTCTCCCCACCATCCTCAAGTTTGAATCATGATAGGAAAGGAGTTGGAGTATACTTGTAGTCTGTCATGTGAAATCTCTCAAGGAGATCTCGTGCATACTTGGATTGAGACAGTTTGATGCCTGATGCATCCTGACTAATCTCAAGTCCAAGGAAGAAGTGTAGTGGACCCATGTCCCTCATCAAAAACCTATCATGAAGAATCCTCTTGATTACAACAATCTCTGAAGTCGAGAAACCGGTGATCAACAAATCATCGACATACATAACTAAAAGTAGAAGTGAATCAGTCATCATGAGCATGTATACATTTAGGTCTGATTTATAATGTACAAAGTTCTATGACAACTGGTAGGAGTCCATCTTGGCATACCATGCCCTCGGAGCCTACTTGAGGCCATAAAGTGACTTCTTCAGTCGACAGACCAAATATGAGTCTTGCATAAATCCCTAGGGTTTCTCCATGTAGATCTCCTCAGAGAGATCACCATGAAGAAATGCATTCTTCACGTCTATCTGATGGAATTCCTATCCCTTAGCTTCCGCAATGGTAAGGGCCAATCGAATGGAATCCATCTTCACTACTGGAGCGAAGGTCTCATCATAGTCAATACCATGAACTTGCTGAAGGCCTTTGGTTAAAAGCCTAGCTTTGTATCTGCTGATCTGTCCATTTGTTGTGCTCTTGGTCCCATAGACCCATATGCATCTGACAAGTTTCCTCCTAGAAGTAAGGGGAACCAGATCCCAAGTCTCGTTCTTGAGAAGGGAGTTGTACTCCTCCTTCATGGTGGATTTCCAAAAGGGATTTCTAGTAGCCTTGCCATAAGACTGTGGATTTGAAGACTGAACCAAGAAAATATGTCTGGAAGGCAATGGTTCAGTGGCAGTGAGTGCAATAGGAGGATCCTCGAAATCAGATCGAGTCCTCCTAGTATTGGTTGGATCACCTACAAGATCCATTGCATCCTGAAGAGTATTTTTTGCCCACATGGGCCTTTGCTCTGGCTCTGCAACTGCATCTAGATGCTCTGACTCTGCATCTGACTGTACTGACTTTGACTCTAAATATGAATCCTATGAGTCCTCTGAAGAAGAGTCGGCATGTGCATGCTCATCATCTCGGGCAAGTGGAAGAATAAAGGTGTCTGCATGTGGCTATTGAGGTACATGCGAGACACTTTCCTCGAATTGGACACTATGCTCAATGATGACTCGGTCCGAGGAAATATCAATAAGCCGATATCCCTTCACACCGTCAGGGTATCCAACAAAAATTCACTCAATTCTCTATTGATCAAGTGCCTTCCTCTTTTTAGAGGGAATCCTAGACCATGCACGTGAACCAAAAATACAAAAGTGGGTCACTTCTGGTTTGAGGCCGCTCCAAGCCTCATAGGGGGTCTTATCCTTGACAAATCTATGGGGAGATATGTTTTGGATGTATGTTTCACAGTTAAGTGCTTCGGCCCATAGTCTCTGTGGTAGTGATTTTATATGCAACATGCAAGATGCCATCTCCTTTAGAGATCAGTTTTTCCGCTCAACAAATCCATTTTGCTGCAGAGTGTAGGGAACTGTATGTTGCAACTAAATCCCTGCCTCATGGAAACGATTATGGATCTCATGATTCACATACTCTCCCCCGTTATTAGTTTAGAGGAATTTTATCTTCTTTTCGGACTGTGTCTCAACCAAATCTTTGAAATCTTTGAGGTGTTGAAAGACTTCTGATTTTTTCCTAAGAAATTTTATCCATGTAAAATGTGAGAAATCGTCAACAAAAATGAGAACAAACCTGGCTTTGTTGATCGATGGATGCAGAAAAGGACCCATTAGGTCACTGTGGATCATATCTAAAGGTGCTAAAGCTCGCTGAGACTTTCCTTTGTCGAATTTCTCTTGAGGGTGTTTCCCGAGAACACATCCCTCACATACTCCCTTGGAGAAATGGATGTCTGGTAGACCATCAACTAATCTATGCTTGCTAAGTTGTTTCATGTATCTGAAATTCAAATGTCCAAATCTTTCATGCCATATCCTACTACTTTCATCAACATGAGTAAGAAGTAAAGAAGAATCAAGTTCAATGAATTCAGAAAATGTATACAATCTAGACTGATGCTTTACCTCACCGATAGAAACCTTGAATTTTTTTTGCATGTCGTAGATGTCCACAACATTTGGTGTGAATACGAATTTCTTTCCGGTGTCAGAATTCATCATTTGATACACAGAGAGAAGGTTGACAAAAATCTTGGGAACATGCAACACATTCTCGAAGCTTTCATTGGTGAGTTCAATCCTTCCTTTGCCAGTGACTTCGATAGAAGAGTTGTCCCCCATCAGAATAGGAGGACCTTTGCATGCATCCAATGAAGAATAGACTACTTATGAGGCATCCATGTGATGTGATTCTCTTGAATCTATGATCCAAGCATTGGGAGAGGATTTGATGGCAATCAAGGCATGGCTAGAATTTCCTTTCTTGGAATTCGGATCTTCTGGCTTCTTCTTCTTTGCACCCTCAGGGATGCGATATCCAAGGTTGTTTTTCTGAAGTATTTGAGACATCATATCTATTTTCTTTTGCATTCATGCAAATTCTGAATGGAATCCTTTGTGACAGCATGTGCATTTATTTCCTTTTCTTCCCTTTTCTCCTTTGGATCTGGAGGCATCGGTGAAGGGTTTTGTGTACCCTTCCTTCTTCATATGTGCATGAGCTTTCCTCTTATATTTATATTTATATTTCTATTATTTTTGTCTTCCATCATGCATAGTAAGTGCATGCGCCCTTGGGCCTTTGATTGTGCCCATGTTGATGAGCTTGGTTTGCTCTTGTGTCAGGGATTTGATAAAGTCCTCAAGAGAAGGCATCTTCCAGGTGGCTCCAGAGGCGAATATTACAGTATGGAATGTATATATGAATACTGATAATTTAGGACCAATATTGGAGATAATGGTGAGAACCATTTTTTTTTCCTCCTTCGATTTATCAACCCCGCAAGATTTGAGTTGCGACAGTAAATCCTTGAATTTTGTAAAGAAATCTTAGATATTCTCGAAGATTTTTGGATCCAATGTGAACAGATCCACCTCCAGCATGTTTCCCCTCATCTCATCCTATTTTCCAAAGATCCATTCCAATATGGTCCATGCTTCAATGGGAGTCTTACAGGAAGATATATGAAAAAGGAGATCGGGAGAAATAAGACTACAAATTGTTCCGAGTGCCTCATCCATGCAATTTAAGTACTTGGATTTTTCTATGGCTGATGTCAGATCTGTATCTGTATTCATGGTTAACCTATACAACCCTTTGGATCAGAGATGTATGGATATTTTCTCCTTCCATGAAAAATAGTTGTAAGGTGTAAGAATGAATTCTTTTTGGAATTCCATCTTTCCGTTGTCTTCAATCTTTTGTACTTGCAAAAACTTTTGGTGTATATTTGGCTTAGCAGTCCATCGGCTCTGATACCATGTAAATGTGCTGAAACTACACAAAATATATCTATCTAAACAATGATACACACATTTGCAAGGAGAATTGGAAAAAGAAGAAGAAGGAGAGAAAGAATGGAAAGAATTCTCATTAACCGTTATGAATAATGAATAATTTACACATGATATGCTTTGTATAACTCAATGAGTTAGACTTGAGGTGAACCAAGTTTCCATAATGGTGGTATAGAGTGATCTGGACACACACCAACAGTTACAGGAGTGAACTTCCACCTATTCTAGTCTCTCAGGCAGTTACGGGAGTGAACTGCAACCTAGTTGAGTTAACTAGTCAACTAGTCTTCAGTTAACTGAATGAACAGAAAAGAGTGAGGAATTAACTCAAGGAATCAATGCTAATGTACCACTCTGGTGATGATACCAAGGCAAGGTCGAATTATCATGGTGACGATCCCAATGTTGCATGGTGATGATCCCATTACAACATCTAAACTCAACTCAACTAGTCAAACTGAAGTGTGAACTGAAAGAGAATATTCTCTAGGTGGAATATTCTCTCCTAAAATATAGGAGATTGGATAATGACTAATTATGACTAATAAACAAATAAAAAACTTAGGAAAAAGAAATCCTGGGTGTGTGTGAAGTAACTCCAACAAGATTGGACAGTCAGAGACATAAGAGAATGATATATTGGTTGCAGAGGATCTGAGTTGGTCTTGAAGGAAAAACCCTAACAGCTCAGAAGGTATACGCAGGTCGTTGTATACATTGGTCGTGTGCATACGTGGTCTATAGTGAGCTAGGGTGCGTACACACTCTGGCTGCACTACTGACAGGTCGCGTACCTACTGACATATTGATATCTGTTGAGGATTGTTGCCTCATCTCAATTGGTGTTGAGGGTGTAAGTTGAGTCTTGCATTATAGATATGGTGCTCTTGTAGAGTTGTACTCTATTCAGTTGTTGCTCGAAAGCCCACAGATTATTTTCCATAATAAAAAGAAAAATTGTACATACATCTTGTGTTCTTTGTGTTCCTTGTGGTGATGACTTGTTGATGATATATTGCCGATATATGTTCACATCTAACTGGTTATAAATGAAAACAATGGGTAATGAGTAAATATTGAATATTAACTAAGGTGTTTTTTGTAAGAGGGGAGTTTTGGGAAAAAGAGCCCCACACTCATTCACACCACCCCCCTCCCCCCCTTTTAAGTGTGGTAGGTGTGTCCAACAATTGGTATTGGAGTGGGTGTTCACTACAATCCTTAACAAGCTTGAAGGAGATCCATAAACACACAAATGGATGATGAAATACCAATCCTTGATGAGGAAAACTATTCTACTTGGAGAATAGAGATGAGAGTGTATTTGAAGACAATGGGAGAAGCTATTTGGAAGGCAGCTATAGGTGGATGAGTTTCATTGAAGAACAAGTCAAAGTTTGTAGCTCAAAGAGAAGGAAAGAAGAATTATGCATTGTCTCTCAAGACCATTCTTAGTGGACTCTCAAGCCCTATAAAAGAGAGCATGGGACAATGCACTTCTGCCAAGGATCTATGGCTAAATCTAGAGAAGACATATCAAAGAAAGAAGGAGAATAAAGATATTTAAGATCACTCCATCAAGATCATTAAAGGTAAATAATCTCCAAAAACCCTTGATTGTACTATTTCTAAATGTGATCTTGAAGACATTTCAAATGAAGGGAAAGTATTACGTGTTGATATTGGCAAAAAGGAAGATAGTGAAGATATCTCAAATGAAGTTAAAGAACCCTCAAAAACCCTTGATTGCAATGATGATGATGAATTTTTCTCTACAAGTGAAGAAGAATATATAGAAACAGTTTGTGTAAAATTTGATGGTAATTATCCCATGAAAAGAATAGAAGCAAATCTATTAAAACTTCAAAAGGAAGTTGAAGAGGGTTTGTATAGATATAGAAGTGATCATTATTATATAGACTATAACTATCTTTTGGATAACACTAAGAGGTTTCTTAGGAGAAATCTAAGGCACATCTTGAAGTTAAAAGAAATGATCAAGGAACAATAAGAGAGCAATACGACTCAATTAGAAGAAAAGGAAGAAGAGATAACAAGACTAAAGAATGGAAAAGAATATATGAATGTAGATGATGAGATTAGCAAATGTCTCGAAACCATTGTCCATCTCAAGACCCAAATTGAAGAATCCAAAAGAATAGAGGAACTATTGAAGAATCAAATCAATGAAAAGGAAGAGTCATGTTGTAAGCTAGACGCTGGAATTGTTGACCTTAGAAATAAGGTGGAAAAGTCAAACAAATTCTTGAATAGCTCAGGAATCTTGGATGAGATCTTGGAAATTCAAAGATCTTCACGTGATAAATCAGGTCTTGGATACAAAGGAGAAGATACACATGCTAAAGAAAACACCTAAAAGAAGCATGAGTGTTATCACTGAAATTTCGTCCGCACATGGCGACAAGAACTCCGCATCATCAAAACAGCAATGAAGTCATTCATGGCACTGAATTAATTTCACAGCATTCCAGAAGGGTCAAAAACTATACAAAGTAACCAAAAATTGAAGGGCGCTTTACAGCAGTTTGGTGCGCGTGCGCATGCACAGGACAAGAACGTGCTATGAGCGCATGCGCGCTCGACGCGCGGCTGTCAGCACAAAAACCCGCGCACCTGCTAAAACGACGCATTAATTGAATAGGTCGGCCTCCCAACCACTTACAGACCGGCTCCCAATCTGATTTGACTCCCAAATCCGAGCCGAATCCGCAGAGTCGGCGGGTTAATGACCTAAGGAAGCCCTAAAAGGGTCCCTGTTCACACTTTGAAGAGGTTACATAATCGCCCGAGGATCTGCTATAAAAATCTGTGAAGATACATTGTTTTCGTAAGGAATTCCAAGCATTGTTATGCTGTTCAGATGGTTAAGGACTCATCCTTTAACGACAACACATCGACAGCATCACTGAGAGTTCTTTCGCTGCCATGCTCAGTTCTTCTCATTGTAAGGAAAGCAAACTGTGTGAGGGCCTCAAAGAGCCTTCCATTGGGGGAAGAAGGAACCATTGGTCTCTTCCTTCAGCGTGCTCTGGTTTCATCAATTGACTAGCTCAAAAGCCATTGGTGACATATGTCTTTTGTTTTTGGTGTTTTGTTGTTTCTTTTCACAGTTCTAATTTGTTTTCAGTTGATTCTAGCTTGTAGTTTGTTTTGTTTCCTCTAACCTTTCTTTCCACAGCTGTCATGCCCTGCAAAGACCCAACAGGGCATGCAAGCACCCTCGATTTTCTCACCAAGTGACGAATTGGGTGCGAACAGACTGGCGACTCCACTGGGGAGTTAGGTATCAAATCCTCCCTCATTTGGGTTTATTTTTCTTTCCTTTTGGTTTTATTAACTTGCAGGAACACAAACCGGCCTCCACCGACCTGCTAACCAGTCAATTCACAGGAGAATTGAGAGAAATCCATCCAGAGTTTATTTCTCGGTAAATTGCTACAAACGCGCGGGTATTCCACCCCACAGACGCGCATCTTGTGGGCATGCGCCTGAACCACCATTTTTTTTCCGCGCGCATGCGCTTTTGTTCTCAATACGGTCCGCGCGCAAGCGCCACACGCGCCTCTGTCTACACTGAAGGCCGCACATCTGAACTAAATTTCTCATTGTAAGGTTTTGGATGTGGGGAAAGTCATTTTCCTTCTCAAGAATGATGTTATGCATGCTCTAAATACTGCACCACTTAGACCCCTCAACTTATAAAGGGAATAGTCAAACAAACATAGGCACTTAGGTGGATAAAAAATCATTTTTCCCTTATTTGCTTTTCGCCACGTGGATGGCTTGCTTTGATTTATAAATCTAAGTTGAACATCAAATTGTAATCACATCTAAACTCACATTTGGGACTAGAAGTTGCAAGTAACAATCTTGAGTATGCTCTTCTCTCGCGCCATCAAGCGATCTTGAGAACCAGAA
>ML778717.1:593449-637041 GCA_009831015.1 Picea engelmannii
GGTAATTATCCCATGAAAAGAATAGAAGAAAATCTATTAAAACTTCAAAAGGAAGTTGAAGAGGGTTTATATAGATATAGAAGTGATCATTATTATATAGACTATAACTATCTTTTGGATAACACTAAGACGTTTCTTAGGAGAAGTCTAAGGCACATCTTGAAGTTAAAAGAAATGATCAAGGAAAAATAAGAGAGCAATAAGACTCAATTAGAAGAAAAGGAAGAAGAGATCACAAGACTAAAGAATGGAAAAGAAGATATGAATGTAGATGATGAGATTATAAATTTTTTTGAAACCGTTGTCCATCTCAAGACCCAAATTGAAGAAGCCAAAAGAATAGAGGAACTATTGAAGAATCAAATAAATGAAAAGGAAGAGTCATGTTGTAAGCTAAAAGCTAAAATTGTTGACCTTAGAAAGAAGGTGGAAAAGTCAAAAAAATTCTTGAATAGCTCATGAATCTTGAATGAGATCTTGGAAAGTCAAAGATCATCATGTCATAAATCAGGTCTTGGATACAAAGGAGAAGATACACATGCTAAATAAAACACCTCAAAGAAGCATGAGGTAAGTCCATCAAATAAGGAAGACAATGTTGCAAATAAACCATCTACACAAGGCAAAGAAAATTTCAAAAGAACAAAGCAAGGAAGACATCAAGAAGTTATTATTGGGACACCAAAGCAAAGGTATGAAAGTATTTTTCATGGGCATTGTTATTCATGTAATGGATATGGTCACAAAGCTTTTGAATGTAGATCTTATGAAAGGAGATATAATGGAATATTCTATAACACCACAAGGTGTTGGAGATGTGATAAAATAGGACACATTGTTGTTCACTGTAACTTCATGAGATGCTACAGTTGTAGTGGATTTGGCCACAAATCCCAGGAGTGTTGGAACACAAGAAGAAAGTCCATGATTAGGACTTCACATAGCATGGATAGAAGAATAAATGAAGTAAGAAAAGGAGACATATTTGAAAATATGAATGCTCAGAGATCAAGTTCTGAGGAGAAGGGTCATCTACAGAAGTGGGTGAAGAAGAAGACAAAGCAGCTAGATCAAAATGAAAGACTGAAGGGAAGTTAAAAAGTTTCATATACTAAGGCATACGTGGGTGAAAGTGGTGAGAGTCACGTACATAATGATGCAGGAGCATCACCTTCATTGTCATCAGTGCACACATGGAGGAGAGAATAATGACATTTCAGCAAAGACAGGAATTCAAATCGAGCATTAACTCAGAATTATTTGGGTTGTTGAGATATTTTGTTGAGAAAATTTTAAAATCGTAACTTGTTTCTAACGTCTCTAAGGACTGTAAGAAATCCCAGACATGGAGTGTTGACTCTGTCTGATAGTAATTAGCAATTATCATAATAGGAATGAGTAGGTAATATTTTCAATTCTGGATTGATAGATTTCAGGAACAGGATGAGAGAGCTCAGGGAGATGGTCCTTAAAAAGTTTCATTTTCATTGTAAGAGTAGATCAAGATGGATAGCGTAGGATAGAACAAAGTAGAACGGAATAGCAGGAACACCATGTAATTTTCGTTTTTTAGTAATGAATAGAAGAGACAGGAGATTGTCATATATTTGTGTTCATTTACAGTTTAAAGAAAAGTGTGTTGTATTCTCTGTGATGTTCATATTTTCATTTTCATTTCCCGTTGAGAGTGGAGAGAATGACTGTATGATTCTATAACGAAACTGGATAAGTTTTAGTTGTTTTTCTACTAAACCGTGTATGCAAGGTGTGCATTCCCTAACGCATGGTGTGCGTTAACTGGATCTCGGAACGATTCAAAGAGGGAGGTTCAGAGGAGAACAAGGAGACTTGATATTCCAGGTGCAAGGAGTGCACAGAACTTAGAGCTGACTAAGTTAGAAGAAACAACAAAGAAGAATGCCAAGAGGGCATGAGGAATTTTCTTTTTAAGAAAATCGCTTCGAATCTGATTTATTCAAAATCCTCGAATGCAAGGTGTGCGTAGGAGTTTGAATCTTTAAGGAAAAGAAGCTCATAAGGGAGTGTGTTTTCATTCACAGAGATCTAGCTGAAGAAAGACTGAATATTTAGTCCTTGACACTTAGAATATTTCCTAAGTCTGGGAAGAAAATTCGCAGAAGCTCAGGGGGGAGACCACAGTAACCATCAGATCTGAACGTAGAGAGTTGATAGTCGTCAGATCTAGAAGAACAATGAGGAGTTGAACAGACGGTGGAAATACTTTGAGAGGAAGTGTCGATCTTATGATAGCCGTCAAATCTGTGGAAGCAGCACGAACCTTAGTGCCTTGTGCCCAAAGGAGGATTTCAGCATTCAGCATCTGGAAGAACATGGGTGAAGTTCCTTTGGACTCACGTGTTGCGAAATCCCGAGGACTATCAAATTTCATGGAAGACACTCGTCAAGTAGGGAAGAGATCAAGAGTTGGGACACGTGGTGAGTAGTCGGTGTTTGGGAGAATCACCGAAAGAATCAAGACCATCCATCATGGAGAGGACAGGTGGCGACAAGATCTGATCGACTGGGGGACTCACGAGGAGAAGGAAATCCATGAAATCATCCATACTATCCCTCGGGAAAAATAAGACGGAGGATCCTAACAGTTGGTCAAGGGGAAGTGGAGACCGTCGATCCAGTGTGAAATAATTTCAGAGTTTTGGCGTTCAGGGAACTGAAGGTGCAGGACCTTTGGTCTCGCACGTTGTGAAACCTTGAAGTGTGAAACCTCGACGTGCTCAAGGTTTGACCCTAGGTCACGGGACCGGGTCATATGGTGATCCACTAAGGGAGGCGTTAAAAGAACATGAGGTCCTTTCGGAGTTTGGAACTTTCGAAGTTGAGAGGTAGGAGAGCATGTTCGTGGGTTTTCTGAACCGCGAACTCCCATAGCCCTTTTGGTGTAGATGCATGGTCACGGGGCATGGTCACGTGAGGTAGGAGATGAGAACCTTAAGCCCTAATCAGGATTTGGGGATTCAAGTTGCAAAGGAATGGGACGCTTGACTACAAAAGTCTCGATCTACGAAAAATGATTTTTGGTTTAGCACGAGTTCACGGGGAACGGTCACATGGACCGATATTTAAGCACAAGATAATCATCGTTAAGCTCTTTTTGACATTCGCTGGTTAAAGAGAGAAGGATTTATCCCTTGAGAAATCCCGAATCGCAAAATGTGAAACACGCCTTATGGGTAAGGCCATGGTCATAAGGACGATCACATGAAGGGGGACCTCATGCTTGATGCTGGAGTCTTCACATGCGAGTTCTAAACAAGAGGACCTGTGTATCTGATTTATAGGGTTCCAGTGAGGACCCGAAAGAGTTGTTCCATCTCGGACTTAGAGGACGATCCAGTGACCAGGAGGTTATGGACCCCACTGGGGTAGGGGGTTTGCATCACATACACTGGCTGACCTTGAATAGGTCGCGTACATATGTGTTCTATTGTGCAGCAGGCCGCATATATGTGGAAAAGCTTGGGAAAAATGCAATTCACATGAATTGCAACTTGATGTGATTACATAATGTTGTGTTGCAAGGTCTGACATTGTTTATTGCAGGTTCTGACACTATTTGTTGTAGGTTTTCATGGTTCTATGTTGGATTATGTAAGTTGATGATGTAAAATAAAATCTTGGGTGCATGGCACTAACCCATGAGTATGGATTGATGCATTTTCTGTTAAAGAACAATGTTGGTTATGACACCTTGGTTATGTGATATATCTTGATGATGTATTATTGAAAGCTTAATTGTTGGAAAATTTGATGCATGCATTTAGCATATGGATGGGCTACACATTGGGACATGTGGTTGGTGAGTTGATGAGGTGATCATGTTGTACATCATTGTTGATCTATAGTTGATGCATGATTGGTACTTTTCTAGTACATTGGTCGAGGCACCTACTAGCAGTTTGATTAGCACATGTTTTATGGAGGATTTGGCATACATATATGGGATTCATCATTGTGTGGTATTGGTGGATGGTAATGTACATGTTTGGTACACTCATATGCTTTATGATACTACACCATTGGTACTACTTGATTAGCACAACAATTGGTATTTGTTTGAGATACATGATTATGGCACTTGGTTCATGATGCAGGAGCATCTCTCCACGTCAGCCAGCCAGCCAACCAACCACGTTAGCGAATTCAAATCGCGTGGTGAAGAGAGGCATAGCCTCATTTAAAATCTGAATTCAATGTAATTAAATGTTTAAGCTGGTGAGCTGTGAAGCTATGCCTTTGCACAGGTTGTAGATAAGATAGGACTTTAATGTTTGTAAGGTTGAGATCTAGACCCAGATGCTGGACTAGACATCCCATTCAATGTAATTGAATAGGGTAGGTGGATTGGAGAGGAGAGCTCGAAGAGCCCCCTCAGGTAAAAGAGATTTTGTATCTCATTTTCGAGGGGGATGTAGTTGTAGAGAGCCTACAAGTAGAGAGAAGAAGAGAAGATCCATAGAGATCTCGAGAACACCCTTATACAAACAGGCATTTGCCATTTTAATATAAACAGAAGCAGTTTTTCCTGCATGTATTTCTATGTTGTGTGGATGTCTGTGAGTGTTCTTTATGTATACTGTAGATGTATGTTGTAGGTTTGCATTTGTAGGAGTGTGTCTGATTTTAGGTGAAGGTCTTTGAGGCTTCATACCATGAGGGTGTGACAGAATGCTGCAGGTTCTGATAGCTATGCACAGAGGTTGCACTTCTAAATTCTATGGGTTCAGACAAAGACGTGTTGCAGCACAAGAACTGGAATCAACAACTCAGTGAAGACCTCAAGGTTACTGAACACCTTGGAGGCAAGGCTGTGTAGGAGAGACACAGTTGTAGATAGAAGCTCTGAGGAGTTCTGTGAAGCAAGTGGGGATTGAGTAGGTGCAAGGGGTGCACAGAGGGAGAACTTTGCTATGAGTTCAGAAAGGAGGACCAGAACCACTAAGGATTCTGAGGAGCTCTGCTAAGTGGGCATTGAGTAGGTGCAAGGGGTGCACAATAGAAGACTTATGTTGAGAAGTTCAAGAAGAAATAGAATCACTGAGGATTCTGAGAGCTCTTCCAGGTGGGCATTGAGCGAGTGAAAGGAAGAGACACTCTGCCAGATGGGCATTTGAGTTAGTGTGCAAACAGGCACAGGAGAAGAGAACTCTATTGAGTTCTGTATTTTGAAGGAAGAATCCACTGAGGGATCTTCACAGGGTTGCTAAACACCCTGCAGACCCAGCAAGAGGTTTCTTGAGTGAAGGATAGCCAGGAGGGCATCCAAATATTCTCCATTTGTGGGATAAAGGAAAGCAGAAACGAGTTTCCTTAGAGGTTGAAGCTATAGTAAAGATTAGGATGGATAACGAAACTATGTGTGCATGAGAATACCCTACAGAGGCGCATAAGTCAAAGAATCCTTCAAGGGTTCGGAAGAAGGATAAGCCCAGGAGGGCGAGTGCTTTCGATGCACACAGTCGTAACTGCAAGGAGTGCAGGAGCTACAGGACCCTTTGAATGAGTTATGAGTAACCAAAACTCAAGAGGGACAGTGTTTTCATACGTGTGGAAAAGCTCAGAGTCGAAGAGCTGCAAGAGGATAAAGAGGGAAAAGGTTGAGGCCTTTGAGGAATTGGAAATCCTCCCAAGGTTGGGAAGAAAGTGTGTAAGATCAGTAGGGAGCACAGTAGTTGTCAAATCGGCTGGAGAAGAAGATCTTGACCGTTGGTTTCTACATCCCTGCGAAGCTCAGGAGAAGCCTATAGAAGGGAGAGATCGTGAGCCATTGGATCTCATTCAGAAATCTCGCCAGTCGTCATATCGGACAGGAGGTGCATGGTTTAACCCTTCTCACGCCAGGCAGAAGTCCCGATAGGTATCGGGATATCGGCGTTCGTGATATTAGGGATATTGAGGATGTGAGGAGAGTCACTTGACACCAGGAACCTAGAATCAACGAGATTTGATCTGGACCATTCGTTTGGGAGCGAATGCATGTCACGAGATTTCCCACATCTGGGACTCGAGCATCGAAGGTTGGAAGAGGAAGTCTTTCGACCTCACGAGTGGAAAAAAGGCAAGAGATCTATGTTGTGGGCCTAGCTGATGTCACATCGGGATATTGGAGTTCTCGAGGTCGAGAAAGTCGGGACATTTCAAGTCTCAAACAACGAGATTGGATTAGAGTCGTCCATCTATAGAGGACACGTGGCGGAGATCTAGATGATCGGGAGAAGTCTCGATAGAAGGTCAAATCGATGCATCGGAGTTCGGAGTTTCGCGAGTCCTAAGGACACAAATTTCAGGGCATTTGATGTCACGAAATCGCGAGAGGTGATCAGGACCGTCCATCTTGAGGGGACACATGGTAGTGATCGAAGCCTTTAGGAAAGGTCCCGATAAGAGAGCCACATCAGGAAATCGGGAATCAGGAAATCGTGGGTTTTGTGGACAAGAAGTCCTTGCATTTCGGAATCACGAAGTCCGAAACCACGACAAGGAGGGAAGCGCCATTGAGGGGCCAGCTGTTAGCATATCGGAGAATCAGGATTCGAGGAATCGACAGTCCTGTGGGGAAATTCTTTTCAGCATTTGAAACCCCGAAGTCCCGATAGGTGGTATGACTGCGGTCATATAGAGGGAGGTCGTATGGACCCAAAGGTCTAGCTCAGGGGACTAGAAAAAGTTGGATCATATTGGGATTCGGTGGATCACGAATCCTGAGGACAAGTGCATTTCGGCACTTGAAAGTCCGAAACCCCGATAGGAGGATATAAGGTTGCGGTCATATAAGCAGCGGTCACATGGACTAGGGTATAACCAAGAGGGGCTAAGGCTAAAAGGAGCGCATCAGAAAATCGGAGATCAGGAGTCTGTGAGGGCATGGAACTCTCAACATCGAGAAACAAGAAACCCCGAAACCCGAAACTGAGTCAGGGAAAAGTCACAGGCATGTGCAGAGGTCGTGACAGGGAGAAGAGAAGGACCTATGGATTAGGTTTCCATCAGATATTCTAGCAGAGAATCGAAAGAGCTAATTCGGATCAAAGGGGAATTAGAACGATCCTGTGGGCAGACGTAGGAGAGCTCGTCTGCATCAAGTGGTATCAGAGCGGGATTTCATTTTTATATTTCAGGTGAAGCGAGAAGGAAAGGGAAGAAAGAAGAGTGTTGAAAATCTATGATGGTTGTTTACAGGAAGGCAACAATCTTGAAGAAGACAGTCTATAGAACTGTGGGATGAAGCTGGAAACACTCGGGATGCAGAGTGACAGCAGCAGGTTTGCTAGGAGAGAAGACAGAGACAACAACATGGCTACTGAAGGCCGTAGGTATGCTGGAAGGAAAAACTCAGAGCTATGGAGCCAAGAAGATATGGATGAAGAGCTTGTTGATATAAAGAGAGAGATAGAAAAGCTTGCATTGCAGATGCAACAGAAAACCAAGCCGAGATGGGTGTATGAATGGCCCATGAGGAATGCAAAAGAAAAATGGCCAGTCAAGGAATTGATGGCTAGAAGACAATGTAAGTTGTTAAGGGGATGGTTGAGGTATGTGGAAAACCTCAATGGACCTGGAGAAATGGTTCAGATATGTGAACCGGAGACTGGGAGAGATCTCAGTGAAATGGGATCATTTGAAGATCTCATAATCTGTCAGGAGGGCGGACATGAAATTCCATATTTCCAGGGAGGCAATGAGTTGAGATCACTACGAGATCTCAGATACTGTCATGAGGATAACCAAGGAATTTCACATTGCCAGCTGGGCAATGAAATGAGGTCGTTGCGAGATCTCGAAGACTGCCAGGAGGGCAGCGGAAGCATCTCGAATTGCCAGGTGGGCAGAGATGAGCATTCGAGAATATCTTAAAGTCTCATGGACTCAGAGGTAAGTTCAATTCAGCAAGGAGTGTTGATGAAGATGGGATCAGTTGATCTCATGATCTGCCAGGAGAGTAGTGAACTGATCCCATATTGCCAGGTGGGCAGGGATGAGCCGATGAGTTGGAATCAGCCTGAGGAGCTGACAAAGAAGATGAGCTCAAAGGTGAGTTTGGATCAGCATGTGTAGCTGACAAAAGAGGAGGATCTGAAGGACCTTCTAATGATTGGGGGAATTCAGATATTCCTACCATTTGCCCAGGGGGAGGCAGAAGTCTGTGTTGCAGATGGTGCAACAACAGCAGCAGAACAGTCAGCTGTGACTGTCAGGAAAGAAGAGGGATTGGAGAAGACTTTGGAAGTTGCCCAAGCAGATGAAGAAGATGAGCATTCTGAGGAATGTCTCAACTCTTTTAGCCAGGAAGTTGAGGAAGCTGTAGCACTAAAGCTGACAGCAAAAGAAGCTGAAGAGAATAATGAGCATTCTGAGGAATGGCTCAATATTTTTAGCCAGGAAGCTGAAAAGACTGCAACATGGGATTTTGCAGCAGAAGAAGAAGAAGAGGTAGACAACATTTGTTTTAATGATCTGTGGGAACAGGTAGAATCCCTAGAGAGAAGGGTGAAGGTGTAGAGCATGCACATCCAACAGGTGAGGTTGGAAGGAGATAATGAACAAGGCATGGGAGATCATAGTGATCTGCCCATGTGCCAAAAAATTTTGCAGTTGAGGAAACTACATGAACAGGACCAACCACTGGATCAGCTGGATGCAGTGATCGAGGAGATCAAAAGGATGATGTTGAGGTCAGCAGAGACTACCAGTGAGGAGCAACTGAGAAGAAAGGAAGAAGCAGCAGCAGCAGCAGTGAAGCAGCAGCAACAATAGGAAGATGGAGCAGATGAACAGTGCCAGAGAATGATTTGGGATCCAGGAGGATTTCAACATCAAATATGGGAAGATCATGAGAAGGAGCTCATGATTTTGCAGCTAAGGAGTATGATGCAGGAGCATCTCTCCACGTCAGCTAGCTAACCAACCAGCCACGTTAGCGAATTCAAATCGTGTGGTGAAGAGAGTCGTAGCCTCATTTAAAATCTGAATTCAATGTAATTAAATGTTTAAGCTGGTGAGATGTGAAGCCGTGCCTTTGCGCAGGTTGTAGATAAGATAGGCCTTTAATTTTTGTAAGGCTGAGATCTAGATCCAGATGTTGGACTAGACAACCCATTCAATGTAATTGAATAGGGTAGGTGGATTGGAGAGGAGATCTCGAAGAGCCCCCTCAGGTAAAAGAGATTTATTATCTCATTTTTGAGGGGGATGTAGTTGTAGAGAGCCTGCAAGTAGAGAGAAGAAGAGAAGATCCACAGAGATCTCGAGAACACCCTTATACAAACAGGAATTTTCCATTTTAATATAAACAGAAGCAGTTTTTCCTGCATGTATTTCTGTGTTGTGTGGATGTCTGTGAGTGTTCTTTATGTATGTTGTAGATGTATGTTGTAGGTTTTCATTTGCAGGAGTGTGTCTGATTTCAGATGAAGGTCTTTGAGGCTTCATACCATGAGGGTGTGACAGAACGTTGCGGGTTCTGATAGCCGTGCACAGAGGTTTCACTTCTAAATTATGCGGGTTCAGACAAAGACATGTTGCAGCACAAGAACTGGAATCAACAACTCAGTGAAGACCTCAAGGTTACTGAACACCTTGGAGGCAAGGTTGTGTAGGAGAGACACAGTTGTAGACAGAAGCTCTGAGGAGTTCTATGAATCTCTGCCAAGTGGGAATTGAGCAGGTGCAAGGGGTGCATAAAGGGAGAACTCTGTTGTGAGTTCAGATAGGAGGACCAGAACCACTAAGGATTGTGAGGAGCTCTGCCAAGTGGGCATTGAGTAGGTGCAAGGGGTGCACAACGAAAGACTTATGTTGAGAAGTTCAAGAAGAAAAAGAATCACTGAGGATTCTGAGAGCTCTGCCAGGTGGGCATTGAGCAAGTGAAAGGAAGAGACACTCTACCATATGGGCATTTGAGTTAGTGTGCAGACAGGCACAGGAGAAGATAAATCTATTGAGTTCTATATTTTGAAGGAAGAATCCACTGAGGGATCTTCACAGGGTTGCTGAACACCCTGCAAACCCAGCAAGAGGTTTCTTGAGTGAAGGATAGCCAGGAGGACATCCAAATATTCTCCATTTGTGGGAGAAAGGAAAGGAGAAACGATTTTCCTTAGAGGTCGAAGCTATAGGAAATCTTAGGACGGATAGCGGCACTGTGTGTGCATGAGAATACCTTGCAGAGGTGCAGAAGTCAAAGAATCCTTCAAGGGTTCGGAAGAAGGATAAGCCCAGGAGGGCGAGTGCTTTCAGTGCACACAGTCATAACTGCAAGGAGTGTAGGAGCTACATGACCCTTTGAATGAGTTCTGAGTAACCAAAACTCAGGAGGGACAACGTTTTCATATGTGCGGCAAAGCTCAGAGTTTAAGAGCTGCAAGAGGAGAAAGAGGGAAAAGGTTGAGGCCTTTGAGGAATTGGAAATCCTCCCAAGGTTGGGAAGAAAGTGTGCAAGCTCAGTAGGGAGCACAGTAGCTGTCAGATTGGCTAGAGAAGAATATCTGGACCATTGGTTTCTACGTCCAGGAGAAGCTCAGGAGAAGCCTACAAAAGGGAGAGATCGTGAGCCATTGGATCTCATTCAGAAATCCCGTCAGCCGTCAGATCGGACAGGAGGTGCACAGGGTTTAACCCTTCTCATGCCAGGCAGAAGTCCCGACAGGTATCAGGATATCGACATTCATGATATCGGGGATATCGAGGATGTGAGGAGAGTCACTTGACACCAGGAACCCCGAATCAGCGAGATTTGATCTGGACCGTTCGTTTGGGAGTGGACACGTGTCACGAGATTGAACACATATGGGACTCGGGCATCGGAGGTTGGAAGAGGAAGTCTTTCGACCTCACGAGTGGTGAAAAGGTGAGAGCTCTGTGTTGTGGGCCTAGCTGACGTCACATCAGGATATCGGAGTTCTCGAGGTCGAGAAAGTCGGGACATTTCAAGTCTCGAACAATGAGATTGGATCAGAGTCGTCCATCTATTGAGGATGCATGGCGGAGATCCAGATGATCGGGAGAAGTCCCGATAGAAGGTAAAATTGGTGCATCGGAGTTCGGCGTTTCGTGAGTCCTAAGGACAAGACTTTTAGGGCATTTGAAGTCGTGAAATCGCGAGAGGTGATCAGGACTGTCCATCTTGAGGGGATGCATGGCAGTGATCGAAGCCTTCAGGAAAGGTCCCGATAGGAGAGCCACATCGGGAAATCGAGAATCGGTAAATCGTGGGTTCCGTGGAAAAAAAGTCCTTGCATTTCGGAATCGCGAAGTCTGAAACCCTGACAAGGAGGGAAGCGCCATCGAGGGGCCAGCTGTCAGCATATCGGAGAATCGGGATTCGAGGAATCGACACTCTCGTGGGCAAATGCTTTTCAGCATTTGAAACCCCGAAGTCCCGATAGGTGGTATGACTACGGTCATATAGAGGGAGGTCGTATGGACCCAAAGGTCTAGCTCAGGGGACTAGCGGAAGTTGGAGCATATCGAGATTCAGCGGATCGCAGATCCTAAGGACAAGTGCATTTTGGCACTTGAAAGTCCAAAACCCCGATAGGAGGATATAAGGCTACAGTCATATAAGCAGCGGTCACATGGACTAGGGTATAGCCAGGAGGGGATAAGGCTAAAAGGAGCGCATCGGCAAATCGAAGATCGGGAGTCCATGAGGGCAGGGAACTCTCGACATCGGGAAACAAGAAACCTCGAAACCCAAAACTGAGTCGGGGAAAAGTCATAGGCACGTGCAGAGGCCGTGACATGGAGAAGAGAAGGACCTGTGGATCAGGTTTCCATCAGAGATTCCAGCAGGGAATCAAAAGAGATAATTCGGATCAAAGGGGAATTAGAACGATCCTGTGGGCGGACGTAGGAGATCCCATCTGCATCAGTTCATGATGGAGACATATCATGAGTGATATGATACTTTGCTTGGCATGTTGGTATATGCACATGGTGTGAATATTGGTATATGCACATGGTTGGCATATTGGTGGATGCACATGGTTGGCATATTGATAGAGGCATATGATTGATACATTCCATGGATGATATATTTTCGCACATTGCATGATGTTGATGTACATAGGTGTTGTGCATGATGAGCACACTTTTTTGTACAGGATGTACTTGATTGATATTTTTCTCATGATTCTCTATTTCATTGTTAACATATCTCTTGCTTCATGATGCTTGGTATGGAATGAGTTTGATGCATAAATAGGTACAAGGATTGTTATATGGTAGCACATTGTTCATCTTGTAGAAAAGATAGGGGAGACATACCCATAGGGGGAGTCATTCTTCTTCCCATGATTCTAGGAGGAGATATTTATCATATGCATACCTAGAAAAGAGCCCTATATTTGAAGAAAGAGCATAGAAGCATAATTTCAGGGGAGGCAATGGTCATAGGAGGAGTATATTCGATGTATCTTCAACATTATATCATAGTGATATACCTTATTCAAAAGGGGAGAGATTATTTAGAGGAATATCAAAGGCACTCAGAGAGGGGGAGTAGCCCCAAGGAAAGTTCAAACAGGGGGAGCAGCCCCAAGAGGAGAATGGACCTTTGTCATTGATGTCAAAGGGGGAGAGTTAATCACATTGATGTGATTGATGTTTATTGATGGGGAGAGATAGTCACATTGAATATTGATGTAGAGCATTCCTTATCTACATGTTGACATTAATAATTGGTAATTGGTGTTGACATACATGTTGGTATTGCCATCAATGCCAAAGGGGGAGATTGTTGGATCATGTTGTCATTGATGCCAATGGTTTGGTTGATTGATGTCAAGTGATTGTTTGATTGATTAATGTCAAGTGATTCATTGATGATTGATGTAATGTAATAAGTATTGTCATTTATGAGAACGCATAGATGAATATGGATCAATGAGTTGTCATTTATATGTTGAAGATAGATCAATAAATTGTCATTGATACATGATGCATAGTTAATGTATATGATGCATTGGTGGATTGATGCAAAGATGAATCATTATAGTATTATCATGGTTGATAAGGTGCACAAGTGGATGAACTCCAAAGTGGTCCCCTTATGGTGAAAGCCCTCACGGGAAGACACTTTGCAGATTGAGTTATCCTAGAAGAATGGTTGGAGGACCCATGCTTGTATGTGGAATAATGAGATGAAGATCAATGGATTTGTTGGTGAAACTATCCTATATGGATAGTGATTGTCATTCCATTTCCGGTGGTATGTGGAATGTCATATAACTCCTCACGGTTTGAGAGTTATGGCCTTACGAAGATGAAGGACCCCCACATGATGGCTTGAAGCCCCCAAGGTCAAAGAAGTCAAAGTGACCTAAAAGAAGAAAACATTATTTAAATGATAAATTAAAGTGACAGAGTCAAGGTGGATTATTTAAATAATAAAGAGAAGTGACAAAATCAAGAAGGAATATTTAAATGATAAAATATCGGAGAACTTTCTATTTATGGAAAGTAGTTAACCCTAAAATAAGGAAAATAGGTTAAGTGACCTAGAAATGGGTTAAGTGACCTAAAAATAGGTTAAGTGATCTAGAGGATGAAAGTATAAATAAGATAGCAATGGTCTCTTGTATATTAACCCTTTTGGTGGATCAATGGAAAGCTTCTTGTGAAATTATGTTGTGGAGTATTGATGGAGAGATTCTTGTGAGAGCATATTTGGTGTGGATTTCTTGAGCATGATTGAAGATATATTCTTAGAAAGAGAGTGTGAGGAGGATCTCATGGACACATCAAGGTTTTGGCAATATCGTATATCTTGACGAAAAAAGTTTTGGAGCTTCAAAAACCCTAGTTTTTGAGGTGTATGCGGGTTGTAATGGGTAAGGGAGCATACATACACGGGTTGTATGAGGACATGGCACATACAGTGGATGGAATGATGAAGACTTGTGTTTGAGTTGGTACCAAGCTCTTGGATAATGAGGCAGGTTCCATATCTACATTCTATGGGCTCAGATACATCACTAAGACACTGGTATGGTTACATTATTGTCTTGATGGATACTATTGTTTGATGTGTTGTGAATGCTTAGGGAATTCTTGGTATGGCTTCTATGATATAGTTCAGTTTGGTTGATTTGGTTGATGGAGTGAGAAGTAATCTTGTGATTTAGTGATTACATGATTGCTATGGTACACTAGTTGTTGATACATGATTGAGATAGCATTCATATTGATTGATTGTGGAGCATGAGTAGACTATTGGAAAGCTTGGATGTGTTTTGACTGGCTGGTGGTCAGATTGGACAGTCAGAGACAGAAGAGAATGATATATTAGTTGCAGAGGATCTAAGTTGGTCTTGAAGGACAAACCCTAACAACTCAAAAGGTATACGCATGTTGTTGTATACACTAGTTGTGTGCATACGTGGTCTACAGTGTGTCAGGGCATGTAAACACGCTGGTTGTACTACTGACAGATCATGTACCTGTTGACAGATTGATATCTATTGAGGATTGTTTCCTCATCTCAGTTGGTGCTGAGGGTGTAAGATGAGTCTTGCATTATAGATATGGGGTTCTTGTAGAGTTGTACTCTATTCAGTTGTTGCTAGAAAACCCCCAGATTGTTGTCCATAATAAAAAGAAAAATTGTACATACGTCTTGTGTTCTTTGTGTTCCTTGTGGTGATGACTTGTTGATGATGTATTGTTGATATATGTTCACATATAACTAGTTATAAATGACAACAATGGGTAATGAGTAAATATTGAATATTAACTAAGGTGTTTTGTGTAAGAGGGAAGTTTTGGGAAAAAGAGCCGCACACTCATTCAACCCCCCCCCCCCTTTAAGTGTGGTAGGTGTGTCCAACAAAGGTATTATTACTTTAACGACTTGGTGATGGTATTCCTAAACCATTTCCAACAACTCATGAGATACGATGTTGACACTGAATTACTGACCAACTTTGATCAGACTAAGGCTGATCATGTCTCAGATCACATATGAGAATGGCGACATCAGAAGAGCTTGATTAAGGTACAGGTCCCACCGAATTTCTTACTGGAGTGGTTCCTAAGGTATTTGGTGCCAGTCTTATCCCAGGATGTTGCAACTTCGGGAGTCTTTTCAGAGGAGGAGGAGATAATGAGAGCACAACAACTCGAACTGATTTACTCTCAGTCTAGCTTACTCTATGAGATTTTCCTAGATGTGCCATGATCCATCATCGACAAGGCTAGAAAAAATTCTGGACCACATGTTGATGGTATAGATGGTTCAGCAAAAGGAAATTCCATTGATCTGTTGTCTAATCAATTGCAACAATTGTGTCGATACAACAGACAACGACCAGTCAGACCTCTATTTCGGTTATTCCCCCTACCCAAACGTCAAATGTACACAGTGTGCAGTCGATGAACCTGAAGGCCAACCAATAGCTTGAAGGAAAGAAAAAAAAATGAAACAAAAAGGTTAAAGGGGATAAGAAGCCTAATAACAATTTTGGTGGGGGAAACATAGAGAAGAGAAAGTCGAAGTATCTGTGTAACCTTTGCATGGAAGACCATCCGACTCACCTATGCCCTCGACTTGCAGAGGCCCAGAAGCTATTGGCGCAACAACAACCTGTTGTGCTAATGAACCCATTTCCACATGGGAGAAATATGGCTCAAGCCTCAACATATTTGAGCATGGAAGGGGGAAGTCGAGGACCCCCCGCGTCTATTGGAAATACCTCAGTCATGAATGTTTATATGATGAAAGGTGACGCTTATATAGCGACCAGGGCACGATATTACAGAATGTAGAAATCTGTCGAAAAGGGTAAAGAAGTCACAAACCCACCAGTTTCTCTCCAGATTGTGAAGACGATGGGAGAAACAATGACACGCATTCCCAAAGGTGCATTCAATAAAGCTTCTCATAATTTGAATGCCATGGCTTCCCAAAACTACTCTATGGTGGAAGATTTGGAACAAACCCCTTGTGCGATGTCCTCTTTGGAGGTCCTCCAGAGCTACTATTATCCACAATTTTGGTCGTCATGATGAAGTAATGATGATGGAAAAATCAGGCTCTTCACTAGAACACTTTCCTGAGAAAACTTACCTTTGTCTGCTTCCAGAAATCATATTTTTAAGGGAGGTTCGTAGGCTACCTATATATTTGTCTACGAGAATACATGATTCTCGCAGGCTGCATTAAGCTGGGGTGCAAGAGGTTCACACTGTACCTAACTATCAGGGTGCGAACATCTTCTAAAGGAAGGAAAAAGATAAATTCTCGAACCTTCTAGAAGGGAATCTTCTAGAAGGATGAGTTGGCATTCGAATGGTTATCTAAGTACTGGTTTTCCTAATATCTTGGGATCATTCCTATCCAAGTAACTAATCTATGCTCTCCTATATATTGAGGGGAATTCTTATGGAAAAGGTTAGAAGCAAACTAGAAAGAGATTGATTGGAGAGTTAGTGGAAGATTGTATGAAGGACTGATGCTACAGCAGCTAGAGACACCAGCAAGGTTATCAAAAGTGGTTGATTTTCTTCATGCATGAGCAAGTGTGTGTGTCAGAGCTAGGAGCCATCGAAAGGAGATTTTCAACATAAAGGCTCAGGTTGTAAGTTTCACTTTCTATCAATTTAATACAGTAATATGTCCCTTTCCCATAAAGTTGATGTCACTTTATTACATAACTCCTTGATCATATGTATAGATTAGCTATTGAATATATTGATCTGTCTTCACTTCGATTGGTTTGTATTGTTGTGAACTGAACATCACAAGAGCATTGGAGCGAATCTTGGAACAACAAAGACCTAAGGAAGCATTCATACGGTATTTTCATGATCATTGCCTCCTAGTTCATTCAATAGTCTAAATCTAGGGAAAGAGTATTATTCTGTCCTATTTTGTTCTAGATCTAGGTGGATCTAGGGAGATCGGTTTGTGTCCGCACTTACGGATTAATCCTGAAACAAAATTGGCGACTCCACTGGGGATCATTCCCTTTTTCTTTATGGTTTTTTGAGTTTTTCTATGGCCATTTTCTCTAGTTTCATTTTTCTCCTGTCTTGTCAGTCTCTGAGTCTTCAGGATATCCTGATAGACTTACTGGGTTCAGAAGCCTGTTTGAATTTTACTTTATTTTCAAAACATTTTGTCATCTTCAGGAGTTCTCGCACTGTGTTTAACTACAGCCTACGAGAATCAGTCAGGTTCGCACCCTACATATAGGGTCCAGTGCGAGTACCTCACACCTTGCTAAAAGGTTGCATGCGAGAATCATAGATTCTCGCACTGTGTCTAACTGCTCACCTGCGAGAAAGATTTTTCAAAATTTTGAAATTGACTTTTGGTTTTTTCAACTGCTCAGATCAGTTGATTTACCTCTTATGAGCTTATTGGACTATTGATTGACATGGATCTTTCTTTAGTTTGCTTGCTTGAACAGATTTAGGGTTTCAAGGTTTTTCTTGTCCTTTGTAGCTTGACTTTCTTTTCTTGACTCTTATTGGAAAATTCATTCTCTCTGCTTTCAAGAGCTGAGTGTATCTGATTGGTTGAGAACCAGGGATTGGTTGAGAGTTAAGTGCTTAGTGTTTCTCATTTGCTTGAAGGTTTGAAAGAACATTTCCGTTTGCATTGAGAAGACTAATTGGTTTGCTTTTTGTTTTTGCTTTCATTGAAAGAGTTGATTGGGTTGTTATTGCCTGATTCTGTATGATTTGATTTTCTTTTCTCGTTAATAAGAGTTATTTTTGGAAAGTGAACCACAAGTTTTTCTTTCAAAATATTGTTTTTTGTATTTCAGAAAACGTTGAAAATCAAATCTTAGAGATTGTTGAAGTATTGAAAAAGACATATAGAGAATTTTCATTTGATTCATGATTGTTTTCATTGACATTTGAAAGGAAATTGTGCGTTGCATTGTAGTATTGAGTAGATTTGGAAAATTTTCTCTCTCTCCCATAACTAGGATTCATGGAATGAAAAATGTTATATTTCATTATCATCCTTGCATTATTTGGGTCAGAGTCATACAACATGATTTTCACTTCCATTACCTTTGAGTAAACAAGAGCTCTTAAAAAAATTGCGTAATCTTAAAATTTATCTAGTAACTCTTTTCTAGGGCTCTTTTACACCAACATTTAGCTAGGCTAGTGCTTTGGAGTAGGAAGAGAGATACACTCTCCAAAAGCTCAAAACACCCAATAGCATCTTGAGTTAGGGAGTGTTAAATTCCATTTCAACATATTGTCTTGGGACGCCCTTCTAACACAAGGGTCAAGCACTAGGTCACATTGGTGTTGGCAGAGTTACTCACCCTGCTTTGTTGACATCAGTGTAGAGATTGCACATATTACGGGGGTCACTCCGAGGTATACCCACAATTATGAGTGGAAGCCTTTGAGTTGATTTCAGGCTAGATACCCTGCCCTTACGTGTGGATCGGACTGACGACTGTTCCCCTAGGCTGTACTGTGGTTTGTGGTGACCTTAGTGGCCTATATCTCTAGGTTCTTACCCAAGGTGACTGTGGAGGGCAAAGTCTTCACGGTACCTGGAATCGACGTTGATCAAACTCACTCGGGCTCCTTGGAGGGTATACCCACGATTATGTGTGGGAGCTTGCACCAGGGTGTAAGTCTGTTAAGCAGGTCGTCAACATAACTTTTTCATCCTAGCCCCGCCCCTTCTCATCTCGTTGTTGCGATGTTGGATTTCATCACCAACTAGTGGCTTCGAAATTAGAAGGTCTTGTTTGCTTGGTGATTGATTCCTAGATTTGTTTTACTAGTGTGTGTTGTCTGTTTATCGAAGTTGACCATAGGAATATTTTCGCGGAGCTTGTCACTTGTTTACAATTGCTCCCCCAGGACGTTCTCGTAGAATGCAAGAATTATCTCCAGAGAATCTGGACGATTCTCAACCCTCGCCTACTGGTACACCTGAGGGTTCTCCCCATCAGAATGAAGTCCCAGTGGTTACTCCACCACACAGGGAAACAAGTGACGTTCCAGTTGTCACTACACCACCTCCGCAGGTAGAACGAACTGACTCTCTAGAAGATTTTCAAATTACCAATACTAGAGAGGACTATCGCATTTTCCATGGTGAACGACCTTTTGTGTGATTAAATTATTCTGACGAAGCCATTGTTACATCTTCTGAATCAACTGTTGGGCCTTCTCCTGATGTAGTAGGCCAAGATCCTTTTTGGTCGGGTGATTTCCAACAAGTCCTTTACAGTACTGAGTCATCCCTTGTCTACAAAATCAACCCTCCAGTGTCTTCTGAGACAGAAACTACACCAGAGACTACCACTTATCACTTTTTCCTTCCTCCCGAGATGGCCCATCTCGCGAATACTATGAGTGTCCAAACCAAAATTACTACAGCTACTCTTGCTCCTATCAATACCCAGCGAATACTTGATGTCATCCTGACATTACCACCCGGTTACCATGCGTTGAATGCTTTGTTGAATTCTTCCAATCCAACACCTCTGCACACTCCAGCCGCTTCTCCAGGTGGTCCTCCTTTTCCTGGGCATCCTATTCCCAGTTTTATCTCGACACTCCCTCTGTTTCCTTCTGGCAATCCTAATCCTAGTGGCACCATTCCGACTGTTGCACCAAACTTACAGATTCCTATTGGTGGACATGGTGTTACACTTCCTTTTCCTTTTCCCGGACACAACACAGTTACTACGCAACCTACGGTTGGCACACAACTTCCGGGTGGAACTATACCTACGATAGGGGGACCAACCTCACCTTTTGGACAAAATATACCCCCTGAATTGGCCCAGTATTGGAATCAGATTCTACAAAACTTTCCTCAAAATGTTGGGGGGAAGCAAACTGTCCCTACCGTGGGCCAACCGTATGCGGGTGTAACTAATCCTGTTTGGGGTCAGAGTCACACTACTCAACCTCAGGTCCCTACTCAAACTCAAGGTTACAATCCTTGGGGCTACTATCCTATCTGACCACCATCAAATCATCCAGGGTCTTCCCTCTATGGACAGTCTGCTTATGGTCCTACTGGTTTGCTGACAGGGCTTCCACCCCAAAGTCACCAGTACCCACAAGTGAATCGGCAGTTGCCTTTTCTTGCTACTTTGGATTTTCCATATTTGTCTAGGATTCTAAATGATCATATTCATCACTCTCCCCAATGGCCTGCTATTCCTGCTAAACTTCCATCGGATATTCCGAAATTCGATGGCAAGGCGGGAGAGGACCCAAATAATAATGTCATGACTTTTCATTTATGGTGTTCGTCCAACTTGTTGATGGACGACTCCATTCGTCTACGTCTTTTTCAACGAACCCTTACCGGTTCGACTGTGAAGTGGTATATTGAATTGCCACGAGGTTTCTTTTCTGATTTCAACACCCTAGCTATGGATTTTCTCACACATTACCGGTTACCAATCCGTTACGATAATGGGAGTGAGATCTTGACTTCTTTCAAACAAACTAAAGGTACTCACATCTCGGATCATATACATGAGTGGAGACGGAGATTACGTCTCATTAAACTTGAACTCCCTGATCAGTTACTGGCCGAATGGTTCATGAAATCTTTTGTGAACGAAATTGGTAAAGACATTGCTATGGGTGGTGTTGTTACAGAGGAGCAGGCTATAAGTCGTGCTTAGTATCTTGATCTCATTTATTCGCAAACGGGAACACTTTATGATTTACTACCTGAACTACCTCGTCCTGGTACTTCCAGCACTTCAACTGCTCCAGCTGCCTCGGATGCAGCTGATGGTGTGATTGGTACTGCTCATACCCACTCACACTCTGTTTCAAGTACAACCCCTAAATATACATCTTCTAATGTTCAAAATGCTCCATCTCCTGCTCCTCCCAGTGGTAAAACTTCTGAAGTGAACGTTGTTCAATCTACCCTGACCGGTAAAAATAAATCTAAAAAGGGGAGAGGCAAGAATAAGGAGAGTAAAAATAATAATCAAAATGAGCAAACTAAAAACCCTCCTATTAAAGATCGGGATAAGCACAAACCACGTTACCCTTGCCTTATCTGTGGTGATGATCACTACATGAAGGATTGTCCTCGACGTGCCGAGGTTACTAAGTTCCTTCAAGGAACGTCGAAACCCTCTACGTCGGCAGTCTTTTCCCAACCCTTCCCGTCTCAGAAACAGGCCTCGTTGGTCATCCATGACCAACCATCTACTTCTAAGACATCATATGTTTTGATGTGTACTGGTGATTCTCAGAACAATGACGTTGCCATCGCAACTAGAGCCAAAGATTATTCTCCATCTAAGGAGAAGGTTGACGATTTACCTCCTGCTTTGGTACAACCCTCTCCACCGACTCCACCTACCAACGGTCCTCTTCATCTTGAACGACCGAGCTCTAATACAGTCCTACGACCTCCTAAGGGTGTTTTTTGCAAGTCAGCCTTCAATCCACATGCTCGTTCAGCCCAGAACTATAGTATTGTCGAAGATCTGGCCCAAGTACCTTCAGCGATGTCTGCCCTTGAAGTCCTTCAGTCTTGTCCTGCACAACGAAGGGCTCTGTTGAAAGATATAGGAGGAATTTATCCTACAGATACAAATCTAATAGTCATTGACTTGGAAGATCATATTCCAAGGTTACCCCCTCAGCTTGCATTTCAGATACAAGTTGTTGTCTCGGAAAAAAACATTTGCCGAAATGTTATTGATGAGGGTGCCTCTACGTGTGTAATGTATTTTACTTGTTGGAAGGCCATTGGCTCTCCTCCTTTAAATGAATCCCAAAATACTTTGAAATCCTTTAATGGCTCGGGTTTTAAGCCTTACGGTGTTCTTCCATCGTTGTATGTTACTCTAGAAGGTAAGACAGTCCAAGTTGAACTGGAAGTTTTTTATGCTCCCCTGGATTATAATCTTCTACTTGGTCGTAGCTGGATAGATTCTATGCGTGCTATTGTGTCAACACGTTTCCGTGTCGTGCAATTTCCTCATCAAGGAAAGGTGGTTACGGTTGATCAACTTTCCTTCTTTAATTCTGATACTCACACTGGAAACGTGCCGTTTATAGCTAAAACTCCACCGGGTTACGAGAATGTTGGTGTAGGCCTTTTAAAAGACTCTTCGTTAATGGGAACTTTCCCCATACCACCACCACCCGATATTCCACGCCCATCAATTTATTCTATTAATATGATCTCTACTATACCTCATGAACTTCGTGTGTCTGTCGACCCTTGGATAGTCCCTAATCCTAGAGATCACACTCGTTTCGGTGATGTCATGCCGTTAAGTCCGGTTGAGTCTGCTTATCACGCGATTCAATCGGCAACACCTTCTATACCCTCTCTTGAGGAGTTGTCTCCCGATCCTTTCCGTGTCATCTTTCCCACTGACAAGATGATCATTTTTGTCATGGCCGACACACCCTGGGATGATGGGCATCATCGTTCCATACTATTTCTGGAACAACACACTCTGGAGAATTACCAGCGGATTTCGACTCCGTCGCCTGTTGTTGTCATATCGACCGTTCCCGGATCCACACGTGATGTGTTTGCGGAAGGGAACCTCAGTAATATTTCTCCCACGATACCCATTGATATTTCAGTTAAACCTGGGATAGTTGAAAATGTTCATATTGGAGCTTCGTGTTCTCCCGAAGAAATTGTCACCTACACATCTTTGTTTAAAGAATTTAGTGACATCTTTGCCTGGAGTTACGAAGAGATGCCAGGTATCGACCCTGCCATTTTTGTGCATGAGATTAAGACATACCCCAGAGCTAAACCAGTCCGGAAACGCCTTCGTCCTATCCATCCACGTAAAGCGGCAGCTATCAAACTCGAAGTTGAAAAACTTCTTAAAGCCGGTTTTATTTATCCCGTGGCTTTGACAGAATGGGTTTCCAACGCTGTACCGATTGATAAGAAAGGTGGTAGTATACGTGTTTGCATTGATTATTGGGATATTAACAAAGCCTTTCCAAAAGACAACTTTCCAACCCCTTTCGTCGACCAGATCGTTGATGACTGTGCTGGCAGTGAAATCTTTTCTCTCATGGATGGATTCTCTGGCTATAATCAAATTAACATTGCTCCTGAGGACCAACATAAAACTGCTTTTATTTGTCCTTGGTGTACTTTCGCCTATAGAAAACTTCCCTTCGGTCTTAAGAACGTGGGCGCGACGTTTCAACGTGCTATGTCTTATGCGTTTCACGATATAAAGCATATCGTTCAACCTTATTTGGATGACTTTCCAGCTCATTCTTTACGTCGAGTCTATCACCCCACTCATCTCCGAGCAATTTTCGTTCGTTGTCAGTTCTATCGCATTCGTCTAAACCCTCATAAATGCGTCTTTTGCATAGAGTCCGGTCATCTTCTCGGTTTCATTGTTTCACGTCAAGGGATCTGGGTAGATCCTATTAAGGTTGAGGTGATTCTTAATCTCCCTCCTCCTTCTTCACTGCACCAGTTACAAAGTTTGCAGGGGAAAGCAAACTTTCTTTGTCATTTCATCCCTAATTACGCTGAGATTACTCGTGGTTTTACACGTCTTCTAAAGAAAGGTTCAGAGTTTGTTTGGGATAAAGTTGCCAACAACGCTTTTGAATATTTGAAGTTGTCCCTCACGAAAGCTCCACTTCTATTTCCTCCTGATTATAGTCAGGATTACTTTCTTTATCTAGTTTCTTCTGAGTATACTATCGGCATGGTTCTTGTTCATGAGGATGATGCACATGATGAACATGTTATATATTACTTGATTCGAAGTCTCACTTCAATGAAAATCAAGTACCAACATGTTGAAAAAATGGCTTTGGTTGTTGTTCAAGTGGTTCAACGTTTTCGCCATTATATTCTCTCCAGGAAAACTACAGTGATTTCACATTGTAACCCCATGCAACATATTTTGACACGTCAATTGCTGGGGGGAAAGTACTCCAAGTGGATTGTCATTCTCCAGGAGTTCGACTTAGAATTCGATCGCACCACGTCGAAGAGATCCTTAGTTTTTGCTGAGTTAATTTGTGATTTTCTCCACTCTGCCACGGAAAATGTAGCAGTTGATTCATTACCTGATGAATCGCTTTTCCTTATAAACACTAATGATATTTGGTATGGAGATATCATTATATATCTCCAAACCCAGACTTTTTGTCCTGCTTTGTCTAGTTTTGAATGACGTCGCGTCCATTATCAAGCTCGCCAGTACATTATCCTTGGAGATACTCTTTACCGTCGAGGCATTGACTCTTTTTTTCAACGTTGTTTGACTTTTGACGAAGCCGAGAAAGCTTTGAATGACTACCATTCTGGAGCATGTGGTGGTCATATGTCTGGGTATGCTACTGCTCAGAAGATCTTACGCGTGGGATATTTTTGGCCTTCCTTGTTCAATGACTGCATTACTGCTATTCAGAAGTGCCATGCCTGCCAGACCTACAATCAAAAAATTTGGTCGCATCCTGCTCCCCTTCATCCTGTGGTCTCAGTTGGTCCTTTTGCAAAATGGGGCATTGATTTCATGACATGTCACCCTCACTTGGCCGGGGGGCATGGTTACATTATTGTAGCTGTTGATTACTTTACAAAGTGGGCCGAGGCGATGCCAACATTCGATAATACTGGGAAGACTGCAGTGTTATTTCTTTTCAACCATGTCATAGTTCGTTTTGGTGTTCCTCAAGCTATCGTTACCGATCACGGTAGTCATTTTAGGAATTTTATGATGTCTGAACTTACGGAAAAGTTGGGTCTTTGTCATGATAGCTCAACACCCTATTATCCGCAAGCTAATGGCCAGGTCGAAGCAATCAATAAGGTTCTTATAACTATGATTTGATGGATGATAGGAATTCATTAAACCAGCTGGCACACAATGTTGTTTTCGGCATTGTGGGAATATCGGACATCTGTTAAATCCGCTATGGGGTTTACGCCCTTTCGATTAGTCTATGGCATGGAAGCCATTCTGCCAATAGAATGTGAGATACCTTCTCTGAAGCTAGATGTTGAACTATTACCCAATACTTCTGCTGAAGAGGAACATCTGTTGTATCTGATGCGATTAGACGAGACTCGACGTGATGCTACTCTAGTAATAGAAGCCCAAAAGAAACGCGTCAAGGCACAGTATGACAAGCATGTTAAGCCTCGCGTTTTCTCTGAAGGTGATCTTATTCTTCTATATGAACAAGATAAAGATGTATTAGGAGCTGGGAAATTCGAACCAATGTGGCATGGTCCTTACATTGTTCACAAAGTTTTGGAAAAAGGAGCGTATGAGCTAGTTGATTACGATGGTATACCTTTAAGTGAACCCAGAAATGGGTTATACTTGAAGAAGTACTATGCATAAGTCATTTATGCACAAGTACTTGTATTTTATGTATCATACTTTGTGTGTGTTACTTTAGTTTTCTTTTGACATTATCTGGTCTCTGCCCTTACGTGACGTTGTGTTTGATTGCCAGATGTCGGAGAATTCGCTACCTTATATTGGCTTCGCTGATGGAGATAGCCGTAGTACTCGAAACTTAGCTTCCGTTGCATGGACAATCTATGCCCCAACAAACGAGCTCATATCTTTACGAGGTGTATGTCTTGGCTGAGCAACCAACAACATCGCAGAGTATAGCGTCGTTATTGAATTATTGGTTGATGCTATCTCTCTCGAAATTCATCATTTGGTTGTGCGACTTGACTCGCAGCTTGTAGTACTAAAGATAAGTAATGTCTACTATATTCGAAGTCCTACTTTGTAAAGGGTATATTTGTGGATTCGCCTCTTGGAACGGTATTTTGATCACATTGAATATCAACATATTCCTAGATGTCTTAATACATTAACAGATGCTTTAGCTAATTATGTATTGGACAGACATTTAAATCATTTATAAATCAAACACATTACAATTCACACAATGTAAAGTAAACCGATAGAAGTCGTTTGTATATATATAACGATCAAAAGAGTTTGTTTTTACAAAATGTTTGTCCGAAGACCAAAATATCAAAAATTGAAGCTTATAGCTTCTACATAGTGACGTCACAGATGAAGTTCATGGTAACACACAACTGCCCTAGCTACCCTGCGGATCAGTCGACCCATAGCTGTGGAAACCCCTACAGTTTGACGTTGATCGCGTCGTGGAATCTCTTCCAGAGTCATATCTGGAATGTCTGCTGTTAGACCCTCTAAATTCTACTCCTTGACCTGGTAATCTTTGGCATACTGTGGTACTACTGCTGCAGCTTCTCCTTGTCGCTGAATAGGAGAACTTCCAGCAAGTCTATATGATCCAACATCTGTTTTATCATCAAATAATTTGTGTTAGTCTTCGGATAAATCTATAAAACAAAAACATTTAAATATGTTAAAAATTCAAAAACATTTAAAAAGAGAAAATTTGTGTACTTCTTACCAAGGTCTCCCCACTGAGCATCCTCAGGTAGTGCTAGATCTAGATCTCCTCAAAAATCCAACCCGGCATATACGTAATCATCGACCATCAACATCTGGTTCTGCAACCAGTCAAAGAAAATATCGTCATATTTGACAATTTGTCCTGCCACGTGCTGGGACATGAGCCGACACCACCGTAACATCCTCAGATCCCTAGGACCCGGAAAGTCCCACTCAGCATGTAGACGAAATACAGGGACCCTCTCTAGGAATAAGGACACTAACAAAGATCCATATCCAAAAAAATTTAGTTCTCCCCGCCTGCACTTGGTCAGTTGTCTTTTGATACTACGCAATACTGCATCAGCCCAGTTAAATACTCGGGGCTCAGTACACTCGATGACGTACTGGAAATAGCTCTGCAATGGCATATGGGGAGTGGCACTTCTATCCATCCGAGCAATCGTGAAGAGAATAGTGCGGAGATTCAAGTCGGTTACTCCCCAGATTGCCACTTTCCATTTCTTTCTTTCGGCCTCAGGTACGCAGTATTGGTTGCAATATTCACTCATGTTCAAACCACCTGCTCTACTGCCGGTCAGACTGACATAGGACCCACGCCTAGATAATCCGGTCAAGAAATATATGTCCTCAATGTCAATAGATAATGTGTGAGCTCCTACAATGAAAACTTGCTAGTCCGAATCCCACATTCGGACTAGATACTCCAATAATCGGACTTGGGCTTTCATGCCCGGGATACGGAAGTATTTTAAGAGACCACAATCTCTTAATGCAGCTATGGTGGGAGGGTGATTCTCGACATTTGTGTTATCCTCCTCATTTTCTTATTCTCGCCACTCAAGTACCATGTTTGTGGCTATTTACCTGCATAAGAAACATACAAACATGATTAATGATCTTATTCATGAAATGAATTTTTTCTATTGGCTAAACTTTTCAAAAAAATTTGAGTTTTGCGCTGCTCCCAGGTGCCATATTATGCACAGTGTGAACTTCTCGCAGGTGGCTTAAATCCCACCTGCGAGAACGAGTCATTCTCGTAGGTCCCGTATGGGTCACTTGCGAGAATGTCTCCACGCATATATGGTCCAAAAAATAACTTAAAACAAGATTTTTAACCAATGAAATCATAATTTTAAACCATGAAAAGATCAGGAATGAAGAACTTACCAAGATGTTGTTGAAGGCTCATCAAATGATCACTCATAGCTCTTGGAAATTGACACCGAATGCAGAGGGTAAAATGAGGGTTTTTGGAACTCAATGATAAAAATGTGAAATGATATGGTAAATTTAGTTATTTACTCATTTTAATTACTTTTTACTGTATCAAATTTGGGTTTTTAAGTTTATTTATTATTTAAACCTAATGACTAATGTGAAAATGAGTGAAATGACTTGCAGGTGTGAAACATGGATGATTATGGACAGAATTTTCCCTGGTGTGGTGTGATTTTGATTGTTTTTTATGGTTTTTTTTTAATAAAACCTCGAGCACCTTTTGTCCATTCTTGCGCTTGTGAAAAACATAAGAACGTGATCGAGCATCGTTTTATCACTTTTTCAGGCTCACTGTGGTTATATGAAAAAGGAACCCCCCTGGAGTTCTCTTTAAGCTCTTTTCAGACTCTCTAAACATGAAAAAATTGCCGAGCGATCTTGCTATTTTCACGCTCGCTAAAGTATTTGAAGTACACGTCTTTCGAGCGATAGTTTAACCCTTTTTCAGTCTCGTTAGACTACTGTATGAAAAAGGAACTGAGAGAGTTCTCTTTTAAGTGTTTTTCCAAACTCTATAATCTTGAAAAACCTTCGAGTTTACTATCTCTGGACTCATTAAACAAACATTGACAGACCCGTGATGGGACCAAACCACTCCTTCCTAGGGTTCATAAAAAATACTCTGAGGGACTCGTCCGAAGGATGAACTTATATCAACAATCATATGTGATCCTCTTCAAGCTTGCGTAAAAATAAAGAGGTACTTGCCATAAATGGTGGGGGAAAATTTGGGAGAGGGATATGTTTCATCTTTGTATTGATTGGCAGTAAGTGTCACTCTTGAACATGACACCCCCTATTCATCATTTGAAGTCGGTTTGGGAAATCCATTTGTCTCTCTTTCGATTGATTACAAGGTCATTTTGTGTGTCGTCTTTGAGTCAATGCTGCCAAATAATTGGTCATGTCGTTCATATGTTCAAGAGAAGTCCATTTGAAAACTATATTGAGTCGGCCATCTGCAGTTATCCATTCTCTTCGTGTCGGCCTTCCCTGTGTCCAGTTCAATTGCAACATGCTCTGTTTCACTTTCAAACTCTATTACTCATTTCGTATCATTGATGGGGGATACATCAAGGCCCTCCTGTGATGAGTTTTGTTCCATCGACTTCATCACATTATCCGGAATCAAAACTTAGAAATTATTCAGTACCTTGGAGCTTGCATGCCTCAATGGAAAGTTTCCTCACTTTCGACAGTGGATTTACATCATTGACCCCTGATTGAAAGATTCCATTGGATGTTAGAAATCAACTCATTTATTCAAAGTCAATGGATTGTACTTTAGTACCTTGGGAGTCATTGACATCAATGGTGATTTCCCTCGCACTTGTTAACAGTTACATCAAGAGATTGATTGGAGAATTAGTGGAAGATTGTATGAAGGACTGATGCTACAACAGCTAGAGACACCAACAAGGTTATCAAAAGTGGTTGATTTTATTCATGCATGAGCAATTGTGTGTGTCAGAGCTAGGATCCATCGAAAGGATATTTGCAACATCAAGGCTCAGGTTGTAAGTTTCACTTTCTATCAATTTAATACAGTAATATGTCCCTTTCCCATAAAGATGATGTCACTTTATTACATAACTCCTTGATCATATGTATAGATTAGCTATTGAATATATTGATTTGTATTCACTTCGATTGGTTTGTACTGTTGTGATCTGAACGACACAAGAGAATTGGAGTGAATCTTGGAACAACAAAGACCTAAGGAAGCGTTCATACGGTATGTTCATGATCATTGCCTCCTAGTTCATTCAATAGTCTAAATCTAGGGAAAGAGTATTATTCTGTCATGTTTTGTTCTAGATCCAGGTGGATCTAGGGAGATCGGTTTGTGTCCGCACTTATGGATTAATCCTGAAACAGCTACCCTTCGCAGAGAAAGGCTCTGTTATCTACCTTGGGATCAATAGAGACTTGTAACCTAGGAGCGATCGTTCTCGATCCTACTAACTTGAAACCTCATTTCCCTTACCACGTTGCATTTCAGATAGTAGTGGCTTACACCACGAAATATTTTACTCATAATATTTTCCGCACGGTGGTTGATGAGTGTGACTTGACTTGCGTGATGTTGTTGGTGTGTTGGAAGGTCATTGGCCAACCTGTTTTGTCTCCGTCACCTACATGCTTACTTCTTTTGATAGTTGTTCATTCAAACCACGTGGAATAATTCCTTCTTTCTTCGTGCAGTTAGAAGGGAAGACCGCGTGCGTTGAAGTTGAAGTGGTCGATGCACCTCTCGACTAAAACCTTCTGTTAGAAAGGAGTTTGACCTATGAAATTCATGCAATGGTTGCCACCATTTTTCGAGTCTTATTGTTCCCACACGCGGGTCAAATAGTGACCATTGACTAGTTGTCCTTCTCCCGTCCTGACCCTTCATCGGGGGAATCCATGGTCCTAATGATTGATAACCATTAGCCTGACACCATCAACATAGGGTTTGGTTTGTGTCCATAATTGATGGATACTTTCGATTACCTACCTCCTTCTAGCAATGTCAAGCTTATATCTACTACCCTCGACCAACCTAGGGCTGATATTTTTCGCATATCGTCGTTTCAAATGACTTATTTTCACAATTCATGGACTCTTCCTTCACCATAGGCCTCAATGGAAGGAACAAGGCATTCTGCAATGGCCATGCCCTTGTTTGCGGCAGAAGTTACGTACACCATTGTCCAACAAGCTTCGACCGACCCTGATCCGACTCCTGCACAGGAGTGAGATCCATTTCTTGAGCCTATTTGGGCTCAAGGTTCCCTTCCCACTACAGATTCTTTAGACTTGGTATTTCCCTCAGATGAGGTTATTCTTGAGGCATTGACTGGTCTAGACAGACCTTGGGATGATCTCCATCACAAATCTTATTTCCTCCCGGAGTTAAGAAGAATAGAGGTAGATGAATTTTTTTTTACTATGACTGGAGATAGGTCTTGTCCTATTAATCCTCTGATAATGCATGTAGTTTACACCGAGGGTAATATGGAGAGTATCACTAAAACAATCCCTATAGATATCTCCAAAACCCCTGGCATTGTGGGGAATTTTTTCGTCAAAGCAGAATGATCCCCCGAAGAGATTCGAATTTATACAAATTTATTTAAGGAATTCCATGACATTTTTTCCTGGTCTTACAAGGAAATTCCTGGCATTGATCCAAGAATCGTCAAACATGAGATAATGACTTACCCTGATGCCAAGACAGTCCGACAGAAGCTTCGCCCGGTGAATCCTCAGAAAGCGGCAACTATTAAGGCTGAAGTAGATAAATTTATTAAAGTCATTTTTATCAACCCCGTACAATTGATGCAATGGGTGTCAAATCATGTTCTAGTTAACAAAAATCAGGGTACGATTCGCGTGTGCATGGAATTCCATGACTTGAACAAGGCCTGTCTGAAAGATAATTTTCCCACCCCATTCATCGATCATATTGTCCATGAATGTGCAGGCTGTGAGTTATTTTCATTCATGGATGGTTTTTCAGGATATAACCAGATTTAGATCAAACCTGAAGACTAGCATAAAACAAATTTTATTTGTCCTTGGGGCACATTTTCATATTGTAATATGCCTTTTGGCCTGAAGAATGTTGGAGCCACTTTTCAATGGGCCATGTCTTTTTCTTTCCATGACCTTAGACATATAGTCGAGGCTTATCTTGATGATCTAGAATCACGCTCTTGCAAGAGATCTGATCAACCCAAAAACCTCCGATTAATATTCGAATGATGTCGCTACTATCAGATTCACTTGAATCCTAACAAGTGTAGTTTTTGCATGATGTTGAGTATGTTAGCATCAAAAGTCGCTCCTGGATTTCTTGCAGGAGCAGAGCCCAATGCCCATTAGTTTTTATGTCATGATAGTTTTAATGGGTGATCAAATGGGTAGAGACTTGGGAAAATATCGCTCTAACTCGAGAACTGAGTCTAGTATGTAAGGAAAAAAGGAGGTCTTGATCTAACTTCAGCCAGTGAGTTGATTAAAAGATGAGCAGGTGGAAGACTTGGTAAGAAGAGTGAGCAAACTGCCTCGGGAAACAGACTTTTCAGCAGTTTGCAGAAGAAAGACTCTGAATGCAAGATCCTCTTGGTTCAGGGTCTCAAGAAACTGAAAGGGGGACTCGACTGGATTCTCCAATTCCAAGTCGCTCAGTGCTAAGAAAATCACAAGGACCGATTAGAAACAATGCAACTGTTACAGTGATCCAATCTACATCATCCTATAACAGTTACAACTCGACTGGATTCTCCAATTCAGAGCTGCTCTAACACAGTGTAAACAAAGATGTGAAATAAACTGACATCCATAAGGCAAGAAGTCTTAAGAGTCTATGCATAACCAGAATAACAGTGCTTCATTAAAGATTTACAACCAGGAGCCTCGCTCAACCATCGATCCTTTTTTAAAAATGGTGAAAACGCCTACATATACTAAAAAATAACAACAACAGCAAAAACAAGACGTTGCATTAAAGAATTGTGTCTGCATGGCTTCTGAAAGCCTGCCTATGCAGACTCAGGATGATCGTGCGCCTATGATAGACGCCATCAGATTTTGGATTGTCCTTCTGTAGGTGAGTTGACGTGCTTTTAATTCATCGCCGGACTTTCCCTTTATGGCGAAGCCGATGTCTAACCACCTACAACAACTGCAATAACTTCCATCTTGGGATCAGGAACGACTCTGGTCAACTCTACCTTTTGGGGACATGGAGGTCTTTTCGAGGGGCCACCTGGACCAGCAGAACGACTCACGGGATGAGAGGTGGAAGATGTGGCATACTCGATGAGGATGTTGTAGGTGTTAGTATGGTATGGTGAAGGGATAGGAGATAGAGAATGGAGGGAGGTGCTGAGGTAGAGGTGAGTGGGTGAAAGGGACACATGGCAGGCGGTGAGGACTTAGGACCAGTATATTTGTGCCACGTACAGATAGGGGGCCCGCTATAGTGAAATTCCATTCTATACCCCCCCCTCCATTAAAGGCAGAATCGATGGGGGGTTCCGGAATCCAATACAAACCGTAGATCTAAACGCTGAGACTTGGGCCTTCCAGATGCACACATACATTATCTCCGATTCCGGACCCCCCCCCTCTCGTTAAAGCAAGAATGACGGAGGGGGTGCGGAATGGAACCTCATCCGTGAATTTGAGTGCCTGGATTACGACCGTCTAGATCTACACCCTCTTTAAATTAAATTTGCCCGAGCCTTGCTGATGGATGAATGGTTGAGATGACCTCGACGCTTTCAACATGAAAATCCCGAAGGGCCCCTACTCGTGGATCAACTATTGCACCGTGTGTCCTTCAGATGGATGGTCCCGATTCTTTCGGGATTTCTGGCACCGGGGGTTCACGATGCAATGTTTCTCAAAATCTCGATTGACCAAACCGCGAAAGCACGGATGTACACCACGTGTCCTCCAGAGGAATGGTCGAGATGGCATTTAATGTTAGAAGAGGGTTGCCTCCATTATCAGGCTCGCTTGATGTGACCGGGTGCTAGGACCATGGGCTTAGCTTCAAAGGCACTTATTGGCATTTCGGGGTTCAGGGTTTTGAGATGTATAAAGACGTGAAACCCTCACCCTTCGAACTCCCAAATGCCGAAATGCCAACGTGACTAGATCTTGCGCCAGACGTCCTTTGGATGGACGACTGATATCCTTTCTTGCATGCAATATAGACGCTACCTATCGCGCTAATCCCAGTGCAACTCTGCTAAGCGCGATTTCCCACCGTCCGTCAATCTTCTTTTATAGATGAATCTGGGCCGTTGACAACGTAATTTCACCCACTCACTTGATTTTTAGCCTGAAATGGGGCTTTACGTGCTACACTTGGGTGTTCTTCATGAAACCTGCAGCTCTGGATTCTCTTGGGCCCAAGACAAGAATTGTTTCTAACATTAGGCTCCATGGGGGATAGAGTTGTCCCTATGATTCTCTAAGAACTCATTCCGCAGCTTCAGTGCCTTGCTGTTGGGATATGGAGTCAGGCTCAAAACATCCCGCTGCTGAAAATACAGGCCGAAAAATAAAAGAAACAAAATAAAGATACATTCTCAAAGGAGCTTATTTATATACAATCCTAAACTAATAAAACACTTTACATGGGGCTAGGTGAAAGCAGACTTCCACCATAGCCAATCAAGTAACTTCCTGAAGGGAAGCTCTTTCTTTTTGTCGATGATCACCAACAGATGGTGTAACCGTGACAACAGAACAGCTACACTCTTCAAGTTCTCCTCATAGGGTGAAGTTGATATGGAATAGGGCGGCTCCAAGGCATAAAGGACATTCCACTCCATGTACTCAATGACAGGATCATAGAATGAGTCGAAAACCCTATGAAAAGGGTAGCAACAGGCCTGCTTTTCTCCACAACTACTCCTACAGGGATGAACTTCATGAGTCTACATAGGTGAATGGGTGGGCTCCGAGCAGGAAGTCACCTGTTCCACTGGTTCTTTCTGCTCTTCTTCTTGGCTCTCCCCCAGGTTCGATTCGTATTCATCATAAATAGGGACCATGGGGTGGTTCTGCTTGCTGACTGGCTCTTCAGTATCTCTATAGTGATCAAATGTAGGATAATCTTGTTTCTCATCGTCACTATAATATACATCAAAAAGAGGTTGTCCTTCATTGATATGATCCTCCTCCAGAACAGCGATCCCGTAAAAAATTTCCATTTTAGGGATAGTGGGACCTGCTGGTTCTGGTTTCTCACACATAATCTTTTTCTCTTTATTCCCAGGCAAAAATATATCGTGAGAAACCCCTTGAAGGAAAAGAGAAAAATCCTCCTCCATAAACATCCCCTCTTTAAAAACGGGGAGGTCTTCGTCGTCATAAGCAGGGCTGCTAGGAACATCTACTTCAACCTAATACCTAGGTAAGCCATCTACTATAGACCACATCTGCTCTATAAAATCATAGTTTTCACAAGAGGCATGTTGATCGTTATGAACATCTAAAAAAACAGGTGCATCTGAAATAATGTCAGATGCTTCCGTTCTAGGGATAACACAATTAATATCATTCAACACCTTTGTTTTTTCATGGAAAATGCTTTCCTCCAGAGTAAAGGCTTTATCATGGACATGGTCTTCAGGGCCAGCAGAGGCTTCATGAAGCAAAGAAAACTCCTCACAACAGTTTTCAAAAAAACAATCAGTTGGATAGTAGTCTTTACAAAATGAATTGAAAGCTATATGAAAACTTGTTAAAGAGAGGATGCTTGCAGCAGGAAGAGACTGACACCATTCAAGAGAAGCTCCCTTCAATGAATACCTAAATATCTTAATCTGGACATCTTCGTGCATGATATTAAGTCGATGAATAACCTCATGAAAGTCCAGTAAATGCTCATCTAGTACCTCCCAACTCTTTGCGTGAAATTCAGAGAGGAAATTTTCCCATATGTCTCTATCAGGAAGTGCATTAGGAAAACCAACTATCTGGGAAAAGTCACAGAAAGAAAACCTTTTAGCTAAGATTTTCTCCATATCGAACCAGTGGAGTTGTTGATTGATCCTTGAATCATGGAGTCACCAGGTGAAATATTTAAAGCTTCGAATGTGTCTGGTCCTTGTTCACCATCAAAGACCAGATCTTAACATTGTTGTTACCCCAGGAAGCTTCTCAGGCTGAGAAAGCAACTGTTGAAACCTTCTCGAGAAAGCTCCTTAGGGTCAGCTTTCAGGTGTGCTAACAATAGCTACAGTTGAAACAGTGAAGTGGAAACAATGGAGTCGCCACATTGGAGTCGCCAGGTGCACAGTAGCAATATTTAAGGGCTCTGATGTCTGATGCACCTTCAGAATCAGAGGCTCAATGTCGTTCTGCCTAGGGAAAATCTTCAACTTCGTCCCCGGCAACGGCACCAGAAATGTTGGCGATGGAAGTCGCTCCTGGATTGCTTGCAGGAGCAGAGCCCAACGCCCATCAGTTTTTATGTCACGATAGTTTTAATGGGTGATAAAATGGGTAGATACTCAGGAAAATATCACTCTAACTCGGGAACTGAGTCTGGTATGTAAGGAACAAAGGAGGTATTAATCTAACTTCAGTCAGTGAGTTGATTAAAAGATAAGTAGGTGGAAGACTTGGTAAGAAGAGTGAGAAAACTACCTCGGGAAATAGGCTTTTCAGTAGTTTGCAGAAGAAAGACTCTGAATGCAAGATCCTCTTGGTTCAGGGTCTCAAGAAACTGAAAGGGGGACTCGACTGGATTCTCCAATTCCAAGTCACTCAGTGCTAAGAAAATCACAAGGACTTATTAGAAACAATGCAACTGTTACAGTGATCCAATCTACATCATCCTATAATAGTTACAACTCGACTGGATTCTCCAATTCCGAGCTACTCTAACACAGTGTAAACAAAGACGTGAAAGAAACTGACATCCATAAGGCAATAAGTCTCAAGAGTCCATGCATAACCAGAATAACAGTGCTTCATTAAAGCTTTACAACCGGGATCCTTGCTCAACCATCGATCCTTTTTTAAAAATGGCGAAAATGCCTACATATACTCAAAAATAACAACAGCAGCAAAAATGAGACGCTGCATTAAAGAATTGTGTCTGCCTGGCTTTTGACAGCCTGCCTATGCAGACTCAGGATGATCGTGTGCCTATGATAGATGCCATCAGATTTCAGATTGTCCTTCTGCAGGTGAGTCGACGTGCTTTTAATTCGTCGTCGGACTTTCCCTTTATGGCGAAGCCAATGTCTAACCACCTACAAAAAATGAAATAACTTCCATCTTGGGATGAGTAACGACTCTGGTCAACTCTTCCTTTTGGGGACGTGGAGGCCTTTTCGAGGGGCCACCTGGACCAGAAGAATGACTCACGGGATGAGAGGTGGAAGATGTGGCATACTCGATGAGGATGTTGTAGGTGCCGGTATGGTATGGTGAAGGGACAAGAGACATCGAATGGAGGGAGGTGTTGAGGTAGAGGTGACTGGGCGAAAGGGACTCACGAAAGGCGGTGAGGACTTAGGACCAATATATTCGTGCCATGTACAGATAGGGGGCCCACTAGAGTGAAATTCCATTATGGACCCCCCCCTCCATTAAAGGCAGAACCGATGGGGGCTTCTAGAATCCAATATAGACCGTAGATCTAAATGCCGAGACTTGGGCCGTCCATATGCGTGCATACATTATCTCTGATTCTGAACCCCCCCGCTCTCATTAAAGCCAGAATGATGGAGGGGGTGTGGAATGGAACCTCATCCGTGAATTTGAGTGCCTGGATTATGACCATCCAGATCTACGCCCTCTTTAAATTAAATTTGCCTGAGCCTTGCTGATGGATGAATGGCTGAGGTGACCTCGACGCTTTCAACATGAAATCCCAAAGGGACCCTACTCGTGTCTCAACTATTGCATCGTGTGTCCTTCAGATGGACGGTCCCAATTCTTTTGAGATTTCTGGCACCGGGGGTTCACGATGCAATGTTTCTCAAAATCCCAATTGACCAAACCGCAAAAGCACGGATGTACACCGTGTGTCCTCCAGAGGAACGATCGAGATGGTATTTGATGTTATAAGAGGGATTCCTCCATTATTAGGCTCGCTTGACGTGACCGGGTGCTAGGACCATGGGCTTAGCTTCAAAGGCACTTATCGGCGTTTCGGGGTTCGGGATTTCTAGATGTAGAAAGACGTGAAACCCTCACCCTTCGAACTCCTGAATGCTGAAATGCCGACGTGACTAGATCTCACGCCACACATCCTTTGGATGGAAGACTGTTATCCTTTCTTGCATGCAATATAGATGCTACCTATCGTGCTAATCCCGGTGCAACTTTGCTAACCGCGATTTCCCGCCGTCTGTCGATCTGCTTTTATAGATGAATCCAGGCCGTTGACAACGTAATTTCACCCGCTCACTTGATTTTTAGCCTGAAATGGGGCTTTACGTGCTACGCTTGGGCGTTCTTCGTGCAACCTGCAGCTCTGGATGCTCTCGGGCCCAAGACAATAATTGTTGCTAACATATTCATATCTTAGGTTTCATAGTTTTGACAACAGGGATCATGGTCGATCCTCTTAAGGTTGAGGCGATAGTTCAGTTTCCTCCCCCGTGCACAATAACCCACCTTCAAAGCTTACAGGGCAAAGCAAAATTTCTTCGGCATTTTGTTGTGAACTACGCCGAGATCACTAAAGGGTTCATGTGTTTATTTAAAAAGGGGGTCCCTTTATGTTGGGATGAAGCCACTCAACGCTCTTTTGAAGCATTGAAACGTGCCCTTATGTCTGCCCCTCTGCTTCGGCCTCCTGATTATAACAAAGATTTCTTGTTGTACTTGTTCGTTGCAGAGTCGACCATCGACATGGTATTGGTTCAAGAGGATGATCTTCTTGAGGAGCATGTCATTTATTACCTGATATGAGGCCTGGTTGGGCCGAAACTCAACTATTCTCATGTTGAGAAACTTGCGTTGGCAGCAGTGCATGTTGTCCAATGGTTCTGTCATTATATTTTGCTTCGCAAGACCACTTTCATTGTCGTTGTGAATCCCTTTCAATATGTGTTGACATGACGGGTCATTGGTGGAAAGATCAGTATATGGACTATAATCCTCCAAGAGTTTGACTTGGATTTTGTTTCCGCGAAATCCAAAACGTCGTTGGTGTTTGCGGAATTTATTTCGGAACTTTCGGTTGAATCAAGTAATGTTACACCCGAAGACTGTCCTATTAAAAGAGATATTTTTCTGATCACAACTTTGAACCCATGGTATGGAGATATACTAGTCTATCTCTAGACTTTGAAGTTCCCTACTTCTACTTCCCACGATGAGCGTCGACGAATTTTCCATTAGGCATGAAACTATCTCATACTTGATGATACTTTGTATCGTCAAGGTGTAGATTGAATTCTTCGTTGGTGCCTTATACACGAGGATGCAGAACTTGTTCTTAAAGACTGCCACACCGGATCATGTGGTGGTCATTTGTACAGGTTGGAAACATCCCAAAATATTCTACCAGTAGGTTACTTTTGGCCTACGTGAATAAAATATTGCGTTGAGTCGGTCAAGAAGTGTCACTCGTGTCAGATCTTCTCTCGAAAGATGAGGGCACATTGTGATCCCATGTTTCCTGTCATTGTTGTTGGTCCCTTCACTAAGTGGGGGATTGATTTTACTACATGTCACCCAGCTTCAGCCAGGGGGCATCGTTATATCATCGTAGCGGTAGACTACTTCACAAAGTGGGTCGAGGCTATGCCAATGTTTAACAATGATGGAGAAACATCAACTCTCTTCATTTTTAACCATATCATAGCAAGGTTCGGCATCCTGAAGGATATTTTCATTGACCATGGCAGTCATTTCCAAAACATATGATGTCTGAGTTAACATCAAATATTGGGTTTAGGAAAGAACATTCATCACCCTACTACCCATAAGCGAATGGTCAGGTGGAAGCTGTGAATAAGTTCCTCAAGACTATTATTCAACGACCGATCAATTCTTCCAAGTCAAATTTCCATTTAATGTTTTAATCAACATTATGGGCCTACTGAACATCTGTAAATACTGCCACTGGTTTCTCACATTTTCAGCTTGTATATGGGCTGGAAGCAGTCTTGCCTATTGAGTGCCATATCCCGTCTTTAAAGTTGGCAGTAGAGTTACTGCCAGAAACTTCACCGCTTGAGCAACAACTATTATATCTCGATCCACTCGATGAGCAAAGTCGTGATGCATCCTTGGTCAATGAGTCTCACAAGAAATGAGTCAAGTGTCAATACGATCGGTCCGTTCGTCCACGTATTTTCTCCGAAGGTGATCTTGTCCTGGTCTATGATGAGAACAAGGATCCCCTGGGGGAAGGAAAGTTCAAACCCATGTGTTTCATACCTTTCATCGTGAAAGAGGTATTAAATAATGGTTCTTATCTTCTGATTGAATTTGAGGGAAATTCCTTGGCGGAGCCTAGAAATGGGCTCTACCTCAAGAAGTATTAATCTTAGGTTGGTCACCTGGGTGAATTCTTGTACATATGTATAGTTCTTATACATTTTTTTGTCTTTTGTTTTATGGATGTGTTGTTATTTATGTCATTTTTTTACTGTTGCAGATGTCAAGAGAATCAGAGGTGTTCTTTGGGTTTGTGGACGACGCTATCCGACACACTAGGAGGCTTGCTTCTGCAGCTTGGGTTATTTTCACACTTGAAGGCCAATTGCTATCTTCTGGAGGTATCTGTCTAGGTGACGCCGCAAACAATGTCACCGAGTACAACGCAATAATAGAGTTTCTTCATGATGCTTTGTTGCATGGAATCTCTCACCTTTGGGTCTTCTTCGATGCTCAGCTGGTTGTGTCCTAGTTAAATGGATTTTACCGCATTTATGATCCTACTTTACACCGATGTTTCCTTAGGGTATGTCTCTTAGAACGTTACTTTGATTACATTACGTATATCCATGTTCCTAGGATATTAAATCAAATGAAAGATACTCTACCTAATCAAGTATTAGATTGGCATGTTACACACACATTAAAAGAAGCACACACATACACATGTACATACATTTGTAAAAAATGTGATCCATAAGACAATAAAAGATGTATATATATATATATTTCAAAAATTGTCAGAGTACATAGGTGGGCGCGAACTCCTCAAAAATAAGATCCGGTATAAATCATGGGGCTTATGCCGTAGTGAATGACTACGTTGGCTAAACGACAGAAAATCTAGACCCAAGTATGTGGCACCCCCACTACATGAGGCTGCATAGAAGGCTGGAGATCCTCTATCTCGTCCATAGGAACTGTGTGAGTGAGCATGGTGAGCTTCTTCTCCACCTATCTCAAAAGTTTTGTAGCCTCTCCGACTAGAGGTCCCCCTATAGTTGTTGGTCTGTCGACTATTGTTGGTCCCGCGTCTAGTCAAGGACGTCGTCGAGTCCTCGTGAAGTCTTCTAGGCACACTGGTACCACATCTGTACATAACAGATACATAGATGTTAGTACTCTGATGCATATAAAAATGATATATATAAAATAAATTAAAAATTAAATAACTTTAAAACATGTACCTAGCTCTCCTCGCTCCTCTCTGGGAGCTACAGACATGTATGAATCTCTAGAGAAGTTGATTCCAACATAGGGGTAGTCCTCTATGGCTAGAATCTATCGTTCCCACCAGTCAAAGAATTTGTCATCAAAGGCCTCTATGGTCCTTCCTCCCCCCTGTCATGGAAGCAGTGTTTCCCATCTACATACTTCTAGGAAGTAGGCCACATGCCCCTATACAGTCTCTCTAGGACTCATACTAGGCACCCTCTCGAAGATGAATGAGCGTAGGATGGTGCCAAACCCGAATTTCTTGTTTCTACACTCTTGACACTCTGTCAAATGCCTCTTCATACAAGTGAGAATGGTCATGGTCCAGTCATAAATACATGCCTCCAGGCACTGAATTGCATAATGAATGTGCACCCAGGAAGCCTGGTGTAGGGTCAGAGATCCAATGATCCACCCAATATGAAATAGCATCACCTTCAGTGACAAGTTGGTGATATTGTTGATGGGCACTTGAGAACCTACTTTCTCATTGCCAGCCTCGCAATGCATTCTGATGTAGTCTTCAATGTTGAAAGGCCCAGGGGGAAAAGTGTGCATATTGACTAGTTCCCCTCTCCTCGAGAGGCTAGTCAAGAAGTATTTGTCCTCAGTCGTCAAAGTCAATGATTTCCCCTCTATCATAAAATCCTTTGCATCTGGATGCTAGTAGTCTACTAGGTTGTTCAGTAACCTAGGTTGTTCCCTCATAAACGAGCATCGAAAGAACTTCCATAGACCACATTGTTTCAATGTGGCAATGGAAGCAGGGTCCTCATCGACCAAGATATCAATATCCTCATGTTCCTTCTCCCTCCATTGGACATACATCATGTCCATGGCAGTTCAAAGGGGAGTTAGCTCTTGCATTTTTATTTTTTTCCATGATTTTTAGGGTGTATGCGTGTTGTTTTGGACACAATCACATATGTACGTGGGCAGACCATTTTCTGCCCAAGTACATACATGGGATGTCCTTGGACATTCCGTGTACACATAGGGACACCCTTTTTTAGGAGAACATGCCCCCCCAAAAACAAAAATAATGCATAAAGGGAGAATGGAAATGGAAGAGGTCAGATGTGTTTGTAATTACTTGGTCCGAGTGGAAGTTCATTTCATACTCTGAAGCTCCCAAAATCAACCTCTTTAGCAAAGGGGTCTTTTTTACCTTCTGGTTAATTTTCAAATTGTAATGGTGAAAATGAGTTGTCAGCTTCTATTTATAGACTTTTTTGTCCCTTTTTGCCACTTTTTGACCCCCTTTGTCATTTTTTCTGGCTTGGAAATCATTTAATTTCATTCTTGAGTTTCTTATTGGATGTTACGATACACTTTTCCTTTTGGTTTGGTAACTTTTGGGGAGGTGGGTCACTTTAAAAAATCCTTTGGAAAAAGTTATTTTTTCCAACTTTTTGCATATAAGTTAGGATTCCACCTCCACTTTTTGCATCTTGTTGTCTTTTACTCTTTGCCATAGGATTGGTCCCACTGATGTGCGATAAGGAACTGTCATTGCTTCTTTATAAGTGTCATGATTAGGTGGTAGATCCTACCTTTACATGGCTTCCCTAGATAGATCCTTGTTGCATTTAGGCATCCATGCTATCTTTAATGACTTTAGACTCGGGAGTCCTTGTTAGTCCTATCATGATAACAAGATTGAGCCTCATTCATCTGATACACCATCACTCTCAGCCTCACCCTCAGGAATCCCAAAAATGAGCACGCTTTGTTGTCTCTCAAGCTCGCTTTGAAATTCGAAAGCAACATCCGATGAGACTACATTTATGCTTTTCAATATTGTACGCATTAACTGAGAAAAATAACCTCCTTGAGTTTTATTTAAGCCCTTTTCAAACTCTGTAAACAAAAAAATATTGTCGAGCGATCTTGTTTCCCTTCACGCTCGCCAAATTCAAATTTGAAGGCACGTCTGTCCGATGGTAGTTTAACCCTTTTTCGGTCTGGATGGTCAATTTTATGAACAAAGGTATACTCTAGGAACTTCAGTTCGCTAGAAGAGTATGCTTAGGTATAATTTTAACGCTTTTTCGGGCCTGAGGGAATAAATTTATGAAAAAGGAACATTCTCCTTAGTTTTGGTTTATCACCTTTTTCGGGCCTTGGAGATTACTTATGAAAAAGGAACCCCCGTGGAATCCATAGTTAAGCTCTTTTTAGACTCCCTAAAATTGAAAATATCTCCGAGTGACATTGTTCCTTCACACTCGTGAAATTGGTCCAGAAGAACATACAATGGCATGATTTTACCCCTTTTTCGGCCTATGGATTATGGAGGAAAAAGGTATGCCTCGGGATATTCATCTTAGCGGGAGAGTTCTCCTCAGTAACTTTTATACTTTTTCAAGCTAAGGAGATTAAATCCAGAAAAAGGCAATGAGTCCATAGTTAAGATCTTTTCAGACTCCTTAAAATTGAAAATATTGTCGAGTGATCTTGTCTTTGTCACATTCGTTAAAATGGTTTTGAATAGACGTCTTTTCAGTGCCAGTTTACCCCTTTTTCGAACCGACTAAAATATTTCTGAAAAAGGTACCCCTTGGAGTCTTCTTTTATGCTTTTTCAGAATCTCTAAACATGAAAAAACTGTAAGTTTTAAACCTGTGAAGTAAAGCAATGCATATATATTCTTAAGCAATACAGAAATTAATCAATGGCTCATACACAGAATACACAGAGATCTTTACCGGAAACCCTCAACCGGGAAAACCTTTCTTTTTCATTATA
>ML778717.1:641104-668357 GCA_009831015.1 Picea engelmannii
TTTGTCTACAAGAAGGTCCTCCATCTTGAGCTTCCATAGCTCAAATTTTTTACCATTGAACTTCTCTATCTCGATTCTAGATGAGCTCGCCATTCCTCTTACTTTACTCGAATCTCCTCTGCAAAAGCTCCCACTGAACCCAGTTTTATCACAGACCCAAGATAAACTTGATCTGTCAAGACCGAGGCAAACCCTCAGCAACAAAGGCATCCCTCTGAAGCCAAAAACGTGCTCTGATACCACATGTAAGTTTTAAACCTGTGAAGTAAAGCAATGCATATATATTCTTAAGAAATACAGAAATTAATCAATGGCTCATACACAGAATACACGGAGATCTTTACCGAAAACCCTCAACCGGGAAAACCTTTCTTTTTCATTATATCAAATTTCACCATTCGCCATACAATATATACAATGTTTTTAGGTATTCCGTAGATACCAAAACCCTAATCCCTTAATCCGGGATTAATTTACAAATCAGCTAAAAATAGCAAAATCCGCTAAAAATAGCAAAATCCCTAGGTGAAGGGATCTTCAGACGCAGTCGTCGTATATGACGCACCCACACACACACACATGCAAAGAATATAACACATACCCAACAAAAACTACCGAGCTTACCTTCTCTAGGCTCATTAAAAATTACATTGAAGGGGGTTTCATTGTGTCTTGTTAATCGCATTTTCATATCTACGTCTTTGGCCTAATGTCGGCTCCATGTTTCTCTCAACTGAACCTTCAAATCATTCCTTATACGCAATCCTTGTAGCACTTTTCCTCTACAACCTGACACCTTGACCCATGGAGGAATTTTCCCGAGTGTCATTTCCCTACACATGTCTCCTTGCTATGAGAATTAGTGCGTTCCTTGCACTTGGAAACAGTATGCTTGCTTGTGACACTCATTCCTCCTTTGTAACATAGAATTATTTTATTCTTTTTCAATCTCTTTAAAAAATTGAAAAAGACAAAAAAAAAAAAACACAAAAAGAGGGGACGGGAAATATTTTTGTTTTTTGACAGCACAATGAGTCTCCCTTGGACAAAGCACATCCTTTTGTTTTTTCGTCAAGAATTGGGATCTAATATGACCTTAGGAAATTGTTCTCACTACATAGATATGTTCCCTCCTCTATTTGGTTACTCTTCCAAACACATGGAGAGTTTATGTTGCCTCCTGCATCGTGAACTTAAGTCAATGTCATGCTACATGAGTCTGATCATCTTTCGTGCTTTTTTCCAATGGAAGTTTTACCCAACCTGAGTCACCCTTTCTACAGTTTGTCTCATGACCTCATGACTCGACCATCCTGAGTGTCCAATCAAGTCCTTGTTTGAAATGAACGAAGTTCTCTTCCTGATCATCAGGATCTTCTTGTATTTTCCCGATGTGTCATCGAAGACCTCTGGGTAGTGAAGTCATACACTCACATTGTACTCCTACCCAATTTTTGAATATATTGAAGTTGTTTCTCCAGCTATGAATACCTCATCTCCAACCATCGGGTGTTATTGGCTTATTGAAGATAGATACTATACTTGTATATCATTTATTTTGAGATGTAGATCTATTGTGTATTTCTCGTGGCTACACTTTATATAATTATATGACATGGATATGAAGTGTATTTGATTATAAACCATAATTTATTTCATCTCGAGCATGGGTATGCCCACATTAGAGAGACAATTGTTATTTTTCATATGGCACCTCCCGAACTCTGGTCCTAGGCTCACTCATTTCATACATTGGTGAAGATTTGTAATGTATTTCGTCCATCAGATGCTCTTTTGACCTCATACATTAGGGGGCATCTGTTATAACCCTAAATTTCTCTACACATGCATACCTAGCCTTTGGCCCTCTTACTTTCAGTTTTTTCCAATCCATCACTGAGTTGTTCTTCTAAAAAATCCATTTTTTGAAGATGTACGTACCCTGTACCAACATTTCCTGCGTACATACACGTGATGCACCACTACAGCCCACGTACGTACACATGCTACACCACTACAGCCCGCGTATACTTGCAAAAGTTGCAAAAAATAAAAATTTGCAAGGAATTTGTTGAGATTATGATCTATTGGGTACTTTCCCAACTAATCCACCTCCTATAGCCCATCACCCAACTCAATAAACATTATTTTTTCATATAAAAGGATGTTTTGGGGTCTCATTTTAAATCTAGACATAAGAATAGTAAAACTCTTCCTGTTTCACATCCCTCCTTGCCCCAAGTAATTGCAGCCCTTTCATGAGAATTTCCTCAGCATTCCCCAATTAGCCCTTCTTCCTCCATCAGAACCCATTCACTTCCCAAGAAGATATCAAAAGGTTGAGAAGGTTGAGAGGAGAAGCCATACAGAGGTGTACTTGGAGCTTGGTGAAGAGGAGCCTAGACCAGGTTCGTTGAGGAGTAGTCGGCTTTGGTTGTAAAGGTATAATCATTAAGTTATGAATAAAATAATTACTTTTCTTGTCCCAAATCATGGTGTATTGAATGCTTTTAATGGTTTATGTTTTGACATTCTAACATCTAACCCTAATTTGTATATGAATAGCATGCTTGTAGCTTTTTGTTTGTCTATCTTTGAATGTAGGCCAACCTTGGGAGGAGGTGTGCAGTCAGTGAAGCTTTCAAGTGCGAGGGGATCATCACCAGATGCAGAGTAGAGATATAGTTACCTGATCAATCCCATATTTGTTTTTCTTGTATGAGTTTTGATATGTTTGGGGTAGTTAGAGAATTAGTTGAGTTTTAGACGATTAATTGATCTACCTACATTATGAACCCTAGTGTAGTCATAGGGGGGTTTTCCCACTAGAATATACAAGACCCAACTTTTAGTTATCAAATCCAACTAAGATGTGAGGAATCCAACCCTCATAAAATGAATCGGCTTGTAGTTCTCATATCCAACTAAGAATTGAGGAATCGAACCCTCATGACAAGACCCGACTTGTAAACATGCATCAATCTGATAAAGAATGAACCTTCATTCAATCCAATATATATATATATATATATATATATATATATATATATATATATATATATAATCCACTAAGACACATAAGATTCACCACAACTTCTAGTTTATATAGTATTTCAATAATTTCAATAGGTATAGGATTGAAACATTGTGTCTTTTGACATGAACCATTGCACCTCTTCATAAAATACCTTCTCCTTTGATTCATTAATTTATCATGTAAGTTTCTCAATTTAATTAGAAGACTAATATTGATTCAAATTTCATCCTCATGAGTTGATCACAGGTATGTATCGACTCCTTATATCGTTCCCATGCTTTTGTTGTGTTTGTGGGTCTCCAACAGATCAGACTCAATATTTTACTGACTCTTTGTATTGTTATGGTGTTAATATCATCAAATTACTCCACATGCCCTTAATTGTTTACAAAAATTGAATTTTGCAAAGGCGCTTTCTTCAACTCAATGTTCAAATGATCGTAGGCTCAAAACTACGATCTTATCCATTAAGCATTGATCCTAGTGCCTCTTCTTTCACCATTATTCCTTTATCATGAGACTAGTGTTGGAACCAAGTCCTCCAGACTTTGGCCTTCTTCCGAAGTATTAATTCCCAAAGTAAATTTCCCTCAAGTATGTATAAGCACTCCTTGTTAACATTATTCGTCATATACCCTTAGGCTAAGAACCAAAGGCTTAATCCAATGACTGAGATTTGACTCTCCTGGATCTGACAACTGATGCGATTCTAACTATTATTTTAACACTTCCAATGAACTGAATCCCATGTGTCCATGTTGACGTGTATCTGTTGATGTGGAACTGGATGAGTGGCTACCACATGTCACCTTCATTCATGACTTTCGTATACCTTATATTCCAAATGGACCTTGACACTTGTCACCAGTTGATTGGGACACGTGTCATCTTTGTATTCTTCCACATGTATCCCTCCTAGATCATGGCTCTAGGATGCTTGATTGTTGGCCCTTGACCAAGTTTTGTGGAAACGTTGGTCATGTTTGACCATTTTTGGGACTTTGACATGTTGGTCGAAGATGAAGTGCCCAGGCGAAGCGAAGATCACAGGATATTTCCCATTTTGCGAGATTTTTGGGTTTTTAGGATTTATGTAATGGGTATGGGATGTCGGCCCATGGGTTTACCCATGCTTAGTCCTCTTTTGTAATATATAAATAAGTAGCCAAGCGATGTAAGAAGTAGTTCTAATAGGCTTTATGCAAGAGCATGTGAAGGTTGATAAGTGAGAATAGTTGTGAATGTTTTGTGCATACTGTATGTTGAGACTTGCAGAGTTAAGTGAAAGTAATTGTAAGAAGGATTTGTGCTTTGACCTAACTCAGGGAAGGAGGATTTGGCGAGGTGCACGTAGATCTCATGTCTTGTGCGGATTTGGCTCTGTAGCTGGGTGCTTGTAAGGAGATTGAAAGAGACTAATAAAGAAGAGAAGAGTTAGTGGACGTAGCCCCACAGTGGGGTGAACCATGTATATCCTGTGTTATTATACTTTGTGCTATGTGTTCTTGATGGTTATGTATATATTTTCTTAGTGATTTATCTTGATGCATAATAGAATGATTCATCGATGCTTAGTGATTTATGATGTGAAAAAATTTTAGATCTACTATGATGCTAAGTGCTAAATGATTGGAAGTGTTATATCTAGTATTACTACGCTATTCTATATTTAGGGTTAATCTGTGAACTGAATAAGTCTCATAACTTGATGCATGCTATTGGATAAGTGCTCTGTTAAGTATTGTGATCAAATATCTATGTCCCAGATAGGTTGTAGACACTTGAGTCATGTAACCCCCCTTGCCTCTACCTCAGGTGAGACTTCATCTGCTTCGTAGGTGTTGCTGAATGGGCCAGTAGTTAGGGTTTTGTTGGTGCATTGTTGAAGAGTTGAACCTTAGGTCTACCCCTGTGCCAACAAATGGTTCCATTGTCGGGACCTGAAACTGTGATTGTTGGGAACTAAAGATAAGAGAAACATTTGTGCATAGATATGTTGTTGTAGTGAGCAATATTCTACTTGACTTACGAAGATCTGTGCTAAGAGAAGGAAGCTCGATCTAAAGAAAGAGGTAATATATTAAATCTTTGTGCTCTGATAAAGGTAAGATAAGTGGAAATTTTTTCTTCGAAAGTATGAATCTAGGTATGTTTGATATATTTTGTCCTAGTCTGAAAACTAAGGAACAACTAGAAGAAAGAAGACGTGATCTGAATAAATCTGATAGATATAGTGAAATATATGTTATTCCTATGCATAAACAAAAATTTTGGACTGACAAGTGGATGCAGGACCCTAGAAAGAATTTTTGCAGATTGCAGGTCCATCACTATGATCCCAGTACGTAGTACAGGAAAGGTTGGGGATCATTTAAAATAAAGAGAGGATTGACACTATGTTATAACTGCAGAAGATCGAGATGTCTTGCTAAGGAATGCCCTGGTATAGGTCCTATTTGTCTTTGTTGTAAATTTTTTGGTCATGAGGTTTTGGATTTCCCTAGAATGATTTCTAAATTTGAAAATATGAACCCGAGACAAGAAAACCATGAAGAAGGTCAAGAAACTAAGGATATGTTAGAGAACCAGAAAGAATCAGGGACTATATTATTACAGATGAGAGAAACAATGAAGGATCACAGAGACATCAGTTTAACAGAGATCTTAAAAGAGAAGGAATGAATAGAAACAAGAATATGAGACTTCGGCATAGACTGTGTTTCAGATGAGGAAACACAAGTGAATATCATGTCAGAAAGCACTTGGGAAATTTTGGGAAATCTGCTATGATTCCTTCATTAGGAGAGATAGGATTTTTTAAAGGAAAGATGATAACTCTATGTGGAAGACTCACTCATGTACCTACGATTTCCCATGGAGTATCGACTGAAGAAGAGTTTGAGGTCATTAAGTTTGTTGAGAACAATGCTCCGTTTTCACTTTTGTTAGGAAAGACTTGGATTGAGAAAGATCAGATCCAGAGGAAAGCAGAGGAAGAAGCCACAGAACAGAAAAAGAAAGAATTAAGGGACTTCATAGCTAGAAAAATAGAGTGACTCATAGAAGAACAAGAGAACAAGTCAAAGAAACTGAGGGCCAAAGACTTAGTCGTGGAAGTTGAAAGAACGCAGGAAGGCTTGAAGAACCTATCTATGTAGGAGAGAAGAGAACCTACCCCATAACTAGTAGTAAGAGAAGAGATATTACATTTGAAACCTTTGAGAGAACATCAACAGTGCGAAGTTACTATGCTAAGAGAAAATAAAAATAATAATGGAAAGAAGAACCCAGAGACTCAGATCATAGGAAAGAAGGCAAGAAAGCTCAGTAAGAAGAAGGCAAAGTTAGAAAAACTGTAGGAAGTTCCAGAGAAGACTTTGCATAAGGAAGACTTACAGAACTCGAACATTGTCAGAATAGAAGAACCGTGCATAATGGAACTTATCCATGATGAAGTTATATGAATGTTGGAGGCATCCTCACCATTAGAACGATACTCCATAATGGATAGAAACAAAATTATTGCCGAAAATATCGCCATTGGACCGTTGGGACCGCACCACAATGGATGGAATCATATTGATTGGGGCATGTCGACCCGTTGAAGGAATCTGTTACGTCGGTGCCTATTTAATCCGTTGAATGACTTATTGGGGCCACTTTTGCAAACTAAGATATTCGAGCCTAGAGAGAATTGATCGCATATTGCGTTATACTGCTTATAACTCACCATCCGTTTGATTACCTTGAGTGTTTGTTCACCTACCCAAGCTATTTGATTATGAGCGTGCATGTCGGGTGACCTTAGCGTAATAGAGAAGTCGGTAGAAGAAATATTGATCGACCTTATGGCTAAGAAGGTCATGTCCACGGGAATATAAGCCTTGTCGATGGGAGGAGTGAAAACATACCCCTTGACTACATGTCGATATAGTCGAGTAGTGACTGAGAAAAGAAGTAAGCACTGCGATGATCTGGCGAATGCAAATTAGTTCCCGTCAGTATTTATTGACTATATCCCACCTCTAGCTGGCATGGTTAGTCGTGAAAATTTCCTGCGTGACTTTGAATACATGCTAATCATGGAATACCTCCTGAAGGGGATACGCACAGTCGGACCACATCTAGGACTGATCCCAGATCTCAAGATAAGTGACTTTAACCTAGGAGACAGAAAGAATTATGCAATGCTCGCACTGCATTAGTACCTGAAAAAGACAATTGGGTAGAAGCCTAAGATAGTTCCCCATCCATGGATCAAGGAGATTGTGAGTTCAACGATCCTAAAAATCATGAATATCCCACACTTCAACAAACATTAGGAGGTTAACGTGTGCGTTAAACTCCTCCTGTTGTGATACCATGGAGGTTATCTATAGTTATATAGGCGTGTGACTATGGATCCAGCACTGATCCACATGATCATTGGATTGAGCATGTAGGGACCAGACACTCAAAAATTCTACCCAAAGAAGGTTGCAGATCACTCCCTTGCACAGTGAATAAAGGAAACCTATGGCGATGTGGAGAAGGGTAAGTGAGGCTACAAGGTATCCTCCATCTAGGATGGCACAGTGCACCTATATTTTCAAATGATCATTGGAAATATCGTCAAAAAGAATAGGTCAACACAAGTCACGGGCTTCATAGTCGACCTCGCAGGGAAGTGCGTCAAGGGCATGCAGATGAACTGGGCGAGCTACCTCATCAATGAGTTGGAGAAGGATTGTCATGAAGCATAGGACCAAGGATATGAATTCCACTTCAGATGGCTACTAATTCTCATTGCATTTGTCACTTGGGATATGCCAGAGGGAGAAACATTCCTAGAAGTCAAGCCATCAGAACCACTGGCCGCGAGGTTCACCACCTTGTGGTATACAAGCGATATGGAGAAGTAGTGGCAATCAAATGTGGTATTCCATTATCACTACCAACAGCTCATGTGTTCCATTGAGTGATTCCCCCAAATGAACCTGGACACCTTTCATACTTACAGGCCACTAGATAAGTTCTGAGGAGACGACCACTTCATTTACATCACTGTGCGGAGGGATGAAAGAAAGGAGGAGCTACATTCCTACTACAAATTGAATGATAAAGACATGGAGGAGATAACAAAAGAATTTCCTACTGAATTCCTTGAACTGGTTGGAGATAAAAAACTCTCTAACCCCAACCTCATCGGAAGTCCTGTGGTCACAAGAACTGAGTATGATGGACCGAGAAATGCAAGGAAAAAGAAGAAAAAGGAAGAAGTGCAAGAAATAAGCAGCGCATCAGAGGAAACTGTGCCTGACTCACCTAGAGGAGGAGGAGGCGATGAAGTAAACCAAGAAGATGAAGGGAAAGAAGACAAGCAATAAAAGGGTGAAGTGACACTGCCAAAGGATCCCCTAATAAAGGTAGAGACATAAAATAAAATGAAGGTTTCTCCGAAGAAACCCTCAAGAAGGAAGAAATCCCAATCCAATAAGCCTCAGTCACAGAATGTGCTCATAGTGGATGATGTTGACCTCATCATCACAACTATAGAAGATGCTTTGGAGGGTATCTTACAGTGACATGAAGCAAAGTAGGAGACGATGTATGAAAAAATCGAGTTGGAGTTGAAGGGGGCACAACAAGATATTTATTTGAGCCACACAGTGTCTATTGCGCCATCATCATCAGAAGGTGTAGAATTGGGGGATGATCCCACCCAATTGTGAAGGATAGCAGATGCGACAGAGGCTCACCTTCGTTGAGTCCAGGAAGAAAAAGGATAGGCCACAGAGGCCTTGAAGCAATCAAAGGAGGAAGCCCTAGAGAAACTTTGGGTTGTGCAACAAGAGATAGATGACCTTTGGGTGAAGTTTGAAGAAGACAAGGAGAAAATCCAGAAAGAGAACAACCAATTTCTTGTAGAGCATACTGTGGTCAAAGAAGCAGTAACTAGAGAACTTTTTTCTATGTCGATCTTGGCATAGATGGAAGAAGAGACAGTCGAGAGCCAAGTGGAGAAGCATGCTAAGGATATTCAATAGTTTCAAGCACGAGAAGCAGAGATAAAACTTCAAGTAGTGCCAAGATACCTGCAAGAAGTGAGAGACCAAAGGGAAGAAACTCCCAGGAGCGTAGTAGAAAGAATCTGGGCGTTGGCCTCAGAATGTAAGTAACTCAGTGACCAAAGTGCATAGAACTATGAGAGACTTTCCGAAGACCCAGAGATGAGGACATTGGAGGCATATCTCCAGGAAGTGAAGCAACAGGCGTCGACTGTGCAAGCACAGCTGAAACCACTTACAACAATAGATAAGATGAAGAGGTCACAGGAGCAGTGCGCATTTCAGCAGCAGGTCACTACCATCCAGAGTAGAGTGATGGAGGTGACACAGAGACTCTAGTCGGTCCAGGATGAAGCCTGCATACTTTTTGAAGAGATCAAGGGACAAGGATCATAGTTGGAATAGGTGGTCTCAATAGTGAAACAGTGCCTGGAAGGGATTGTCACCGAGCAAGTCATTCAGGAGTTCTCTGAGCAGGAGGATCTGGCGAAATAGCAAGTCGAGGCATCTCGAGCTAAGTTCGAGGCATTTGAAGTAGTGTTGCCCAGATTAGAGTGAATCAAGATGAGTCACGGGTGAGTATTGTGGGCTTGTTGGCCCTCGACCAAGTTTTGTGGAAACGTTGGTCATGTTTAACCCTTTTTGGGACTTCGACAGGCTAGTCGAACACAAAGCACCCAGGTGAAGAGGAGATCGCGGGATCTTGCCCATTTTGCGAGATTTTTTGTTTTTTAGGGTTTATGTAATGGGTATGGGATGTCATATCATGGTTTTACCCATGCTTAGGCTTATTTTGTAATGTATAAATAAGTATCCAAGAGATGTAAGAAGTAGTTCTAATCATATTTGTGCAAGAGCCTGTGAAATTTTCTAAGTGCAAATAGTTTTCAATGTTTTGTGCATATTGTATGTTGATACTTGCAGAGTTAAGTGCATGTGATTGTAAGAAGGCTTTGTGCTTTGACCTAAATCATGGAAGGAGGATCTGGCGAGGTGCACACAGATCTCTTGTCCTGTGCGGAGTTGGATCTGTAGCTAGGTGCCTGTAAGGAGATTGAAAGAGACTAATAAAGAAGAGAAGAGTTGGTGGACGTAGCCTCACACTGGGGTGAACCACGTATATCCTATGTTATTGTACTTTTTTCTATGTGTTCCTAATGGTTATGTCTATATTTTCTTAGTGATTTATATTGATGCCTAATATATTGATTCATTGATGCTTAGTGATTTATTATGTGAACGAATGTTAGATCTTCTCTGATGCTAAGTTCTAAATGATTGGAAGTGTTAGATCTGGTATTACTGCACTATTATGTATTTAGGGTTAATCTGCGAAGTGAATAAGTCTCATAAGTTGATGCATGTTATTGGCTAAGTGCTTTGTTAAGTATTGTGATCACATATATGTGTCCCATCTAGGTTGTAGACACTTGAGTCCTCCAACCCCCCCTGCCTCTACCTCGGGTGAGACTTCATATGCTTCACAGATGTTTCTGAAAGGGCTGGTAGTTAGGGTTTTGTTGGTGCATTGTTGAAGCATTGAAACTTGGGTATGCCCCTGTTCCAACATTGATCTAAGAGCTCACATAATCGATCAATGATATGGACAACCAATATTTCATCTAGTCACTTGAGACATATCGACGGTTCAGATATAATCAACCATTGAGTGGACGATTCTTATTTGTTTTAATCATGGAGTTTTATTTAGAATTATTTCATTTGGCGGGTCCGTGGTCTCTCAGACTTGCAGACTCACATGTCTTCTTAGGTGTCATCAAAATGCATGTCCAAATTTTTTTACCTCCATAATGAACCATAGATCTTGATCCAATGGCTCTGAATTAATCACCCGATGAGATGGACAGTCCATATTTCATCTAGTCTCTTTAAACAGATCGACGGTTTGGATATAACTAACCATAGAGTGGACAATTATTATTCATTTTAAACATGGAATTTTACTTAGAATTATTTCATGTGTCAGGTTTGCGGACTCTAGGACTTGTGGACTCACATGTCTTCTATGGTGTCATCAAAATGCACCCCCAACTTTTGTAGCCTCCAAGATGAACCTATACTTAGAAAAATTCTTAAGATATTTTTCTCGGGCTCACTAACTCTTAGACTCACAGACTCATATCTCTTCTATGGTGTCATAACAATTCACCCCCAAATTCCGTTACCTCCATAATGAACCATACTTTGAAATTTTTAAGTGATTTCATGGAGCTTCCTTATCTTCAATAGTCGTCGAAGTTGCGAAATTCTGAAGTCATCAAGCTTACGCTATCCTTCCACTTCTTGATCTAATGACTAAGTATTATCACTCCTGATCTTACAGTTGGGACTTAATTTCTCCCAGCCTCTGGTTCCACCTCAATCTAACGGTCCTTGATTGTCCCAAAAACTACATCAATAGACATGATTCCTCCTTGACCCCTTTGGCTTTTGCGTGATCTTTGCAACGATATTTATCCTAAGATTTTCTTTTCTCCTGCATGTTCTTCTGCATTGATCCACCTGAGATATATTATTCATGATATGGTAATCTGAGGGAATCCTCTATTCCTTCCTTGTAATCAAACTCATTAGCATATGAATATATACGTTTGATTGTTGTTCATTTTTTATTCATATTACCATCAATGAAAATACACAATCAATAATGCTAAGAGTGCTTACACAAAATTGCTTGGCAAGTTACCAACAACATTTAAGCTTCCAAGGAGGAAAGAAACCTACGTAGAAATACCTAAGAAAGATCCTAATTTTTATGTAGACTTCATAGATGACCTCATTGAAACTTCCCTGTAAGAAGTTCCATTACCCTTAAGTCGAGCCACACAGTTCCTTGTTGAGACCGAAGAGGAAATTGAAGGTGAACAACCAGATATTACTTTAGAACAACTAATGGGGGGGGAAAAAAACCATAGGGAATTTATACCTCACTGGATGGCCCAACGCACTATGAATTTTGTTGGAAAGCTACATGAAATTCCAAGAGAATTTGATAAAGTCCTACTGAAATTCGATCCAAAGAATTATGGGTCCCCAAAAGACCATTTAAATAATTTATTCCTAGACACTCACTTACTTAATGTCCAAAATGAAGATGTGGCCTGTAGTATTTTTCCTTATACCTTTTCAGGAAAAGCATCTACTTGGTATTTCATCCTACTTGTCAGTTGTTAGACAGTTGTCTTAGATTGATGGATAGTTGGTATGGATTTTTTGTTGTCATTGATGTCAACTATTGGAGAGTGATATTGTAGATTAATGTCAACCCTTGGAGAAAGTACGGTAGCGAATTCCAATAGCACAAAGGTTTGGGTAATGGACCCAAGTTTGTTTGATGTAAATATGAATCATTATTGTCTTGTCATGGTTGATAATAAGTACAGATGGATGAACTCCAAAGTGGTCCCCTTATGGTGAAATCCCTCACGGAAAGACGCTTTGTGGATTGAGTTATCCTAGAAGTATGGTTAGAGAACCCATGATTATTTGTGGAATAATGAGATGAAGGTCAGTGAATTTTTTAGTGAAACTATCCTATATGTATAGTTCTTTTCATTCCATTTCCAGTGGTATGTTGAATTTCACATAAGTCCTCACGGCTAGAGAGTTATGGTCATGAGAAGTTGGAGAACCCAGGTTTGGGTAATGGACCCAAGTTTGTTTGATGGATAATGGTATGTTTTTTTATATATATTTAGGTAATAATATTCTATATGGATGGAACATGTCATTCCATTTATGGTGGTATGTGGAACTTCACATAACTCCTCACGGTTTGAGAGTTATGGCCTTACGAAGTTGGAGGACCCTCTTATGTCATCTAGAAGCCCCAAAAGGTCAAAGTAATCAAAGTGGTTTAAGATATTTTAGAAGGTAAATAATAAAGTAAAGTGATGAGTGTACTATAATTCAAAGTGAATACAAAATAAATTATTTAAATAATAAATTTAATGGAGAAATTAGAAGTGGTTTAACCCTAAAATAAGGAAAGTGGGCAAAGTGACCTAGAAGATGTTTTTAAGGAAGCTACTTGGAGAGTATAAATAAGAGTCAAGGCTCTCTAATTTAATAAACACTTGAGAATATTGAATATCTATAGGTGTTTGAGGTAACCAAAGGATATATAATCCTAATTTCTGAGGGAAGGTGAAGAAAAGAATGTCGGAATTCAAGGAAGGATAAATTCATTTGATTATGTTTTCTAAGGTATGTTATTTATAGGTCATCTCACCATTTTCACAATAACTTTTTTTCTAGAATGATTCAGACCATGAAATTGCTATGATATTGAGGAAACATATCCAAGTATCCGTGGTAAAAAATGCATATTGTAGGTCGTTGTATTTTTGGATTTACACTCTGTGGAAAATAGGGTTTTTGGCTAGTCCTGAAACTAGTCAAAAACAGGTGCTTCGGGTAAAAACGTCATAAATTATTCATAACATGTCCAGATTAAGTAAGAAAAAATGTGTTGGTTATAGTATATTCTATAGTATTATTTGTAAAAATTTCATATCGATTCAACAAATATTCCGTGTGGGGCACACTCTACAAGGTCGCTCTCTAGAATAAGCTAGAATTCAGCAAGGTATGCCATTTTTTCTATAACTCCTTTTCTGAGAGGTTACAAGTAGTGAAACATGGAGGAATTGCACAAAACTCATTGAAGAACATCATGTATCAGTTTCATATATTTATTCATTATAGGTATAAATTTGTGATTATTCCAAGTTAGGGTTGTTGACTAATCCAAAACTAGTCATGTGAGACTAAAGAAAAGTTTGATGAAAATGCTAGTCTCTTGTTGTTTAAAGTTAAGGAAAGTTTGCAGGTATGTGATCATATAAATTAGGTCTATTACAGAGTTACCAATCATATTTGGATGATGAAATTGATGAGGGATTTTGGTTGAGGTACAAGTTGGGTACATGGTTGATACAAGTAGTTGATGAGTTGGCAAATACATGAGGTGTATAGTTGATGATGTTGGTACATATTGATGAGTCATAGTTGATGAGTAGTTGACACATTATTGGTACAAACTTGGTACATGGTTTGTTGCACTTGTTTATGGTACAGTTTGATTACAAATTATTTGGTATAGGTTGGTGCTTGGTTGATGCACTTGTTTATGGTACAGGTTGGTGCATGGTTGATGCACTTGTTTATGGTACAAGTTGATTATAGGTTGAGGTATAGGTTGATGCATGGTTTATGCATGGTTCAGGCTTATTGGTACATGTTTACAATGATATATCTCACAGTGATAGTGTGACAATGGTTCCATCATTCTACTTCTACTTCAGGGTGGTTGGACGGGGCAAGGACAGGTGGTTGTAGCCGAAGAACATAGGGGGTTGTAGCCATAGAATTGGGGAGTTGGAGCTTCCCTTAGATTGTATCCTGAGAAACTAGGGGGTTGGAGCCTCCTTCCAGTTGCAGCTGGAAAAAAAAGGAAGTCGGTGCTTCCAATGAATGTAATTCTTCAAGACATATAAGAAAACGCATTATGTGGTTTTCTCCTACTTTGGGTTTCCATGTAAAAAATTGGTGTATTGTGTATGTGTATGATTGTTCATTTGTTCATTTCTTATTTACTCTGTAGTTATTGGATGATAATGCTACACTGATATAACACTTGGATTATATGGTTAAAAGGGATTAAATTGCTCTATTATTGATTCACCCCTCCTCTTAGTAATCCAACATCGGTTCTATAACTGAGTTAGATGATTTTGAAAGGATTTTTATCAGTATATTTGGGGAGAGAAAAATGACTGCATATTTGCACAAAGAATTAGGAGCCATCAAAATGGTTAAGAAAGAAAAGGTAAAATATTTTAACCAAAGGTTTCTCAATGTATTAATCAAATTTCCCCATGACGTGGCTCCGACACAATCCTTGGAAATTGAATATTAACTTTGATGAAGATGAAAAAATAGAAAATAACTCTCTTCCTATGATCACCACCCGTATACTGAGGAAACAAAAACAAGTGGGAAGAGACCCTTTCTATTGACTAAACCACCTGAAAAGGAACCAAAGGATATCGATAATGTGGTTAAATTGGTAAAGAAAATATCTAACGAAGTGGTTGATATTAAAAGGATTTTCGGTGAAGGTTCATCAAAATCTCAAAATTTTTGACCATTTTTTAAGAGACAAGATAGTCTGCCGAAACCAACCGAACCACCTCACATGGATTTTAACCTAGATAAATTCAATAATGATAGTTTTTTCTCTTATCACTAACATAACCACCCAAAACAAAGTTTCCATCAATGGGTCAACACCATGACATTGGTGATAAATTAGTTGTTAGACCAACAAATATTGAACGATGAAATCCTTGCATAGAATCCCATTGATACTACTGATGAGATTCCTCCATAATTTGCCATGCCTTTTTGGGACTGGTGTCTAGAAGAGATGATGAACATATTGAAGAGGTATTTATCAAATATATGCTAGTTTTCAAGGCTATTGCTTCAAGAAGTTATAACTTATGCAGAAAAGGTCTAATACCTGTTACATATTCCTCCAAAAAAGATAACATCCCTCTTAGAAAAATCACCCATCCCAATGGAGAAAATCCTGCAAATTTTCTTTGGATCCGAGCTATTCTCTCTATTAGATGGGTTTTCAGGATACAACCAATTTCTTGTAGCAAAACCTGACCGATTAAAAACCACCTTCTGAACAAATGGGGAACATATGATTACAGAGGAATGCCCTTTGGTTTAATGAATGAAGGAACTACCTTCCAAAGGGAAATGGATAACTCTTTTAAAGGATTAATCGGTCAAAGCATGGTGTTTTACGTGGATGATGTCACTATTTATTCAAAAAAAAAGGAAGACCATCCAAAATGTCTGAAACGTATTTTTGAACGATGCAGAAAATATGGGATTTATTTAAACCTCAAGAAAATTATCTTTGTTGTTTCGGAAGGAATCCTACTATGACACATTATTTCTAAAGATGGAATTCTAGTGGATCCAGAAAGGACCAAGGCTATTATACAAATTCCTCCACCAGACACCAAGAAATCCATGCAATCATTCTTTGGTAGAATCAATTTTGTAAGAATATTTGTTTTAGATTTTGCATAGATTCTGAAGCCACTTCAAAGAATTATTAAAAAGGATATTTAATTTAAGTGGACATCATTGGAGAAACAAGCATTCAAAAATATTAAATCTACTATAGCCACTATGCCTTCTCTGCAGAGTCCATATTTGTCCAAATATTTTTTTCTATACACATTCACATATGATCATTCTTTAGCAGCAATGATCATGCAAAAATGTGAGAAAGGGGATGAATACCCGGTCACATTTATGAGCAGTGGACTACAAGGTGTTGAAATAAATTATCCTCCAATGGACAAGTAATATTTTTCTGTCCATAAGGCTATCAGACAATTCATACCATATATCCTAAAAAATCATACAAAATTTATCATTCCATGCCCAGAAGTAAGGCCTATGTTCATCCAACAAGAACTTGGTGAGAGACAAGGGAATTGGATGACAACTCTACAAGAATATGACCTTGAATTTAAACTGGCCAGTTTTGTGAAAGATGTAGGATTATGTAAGTTAGTGACACGAGGAGTTGATGATGAAGAGAAAGAGGAAGATGGTTGTAAATATGAACCAAAAATGTATTCAACAGGTTCCATATGTTCCAAGCATTGAAGGGTCTTATTATAATGATCTCAAATATTACTTACAACATGGCACTGCTCCAGATCACCTCAACGCTAAGAAAAAGAGGGAACTTAGACTTAAATCCTTACAATATCATTTGTTACACGAAATATTGTTCAGAAAGAATTATGATGGAGTGTTACTCATATGCCTTGAGAAACTAGACTCTAATAAGGTTCTAATATGCACGATGGACCGATTGGTGGTCATTTATTGGGAGACACAATAACCCACAAATTGGTAAGGGTAGGATACTACTGTCCCACACTCTTCAAATATGCTCATGCATACTCGATAAGCTTCGAAGCATGCCAGAAAGATGTGGGAATGGAACATAAATCCGCTATTCCTCTCCAACCTATAGTCCTAGAAGACCCCTTCGAACAATTGGGACTAGACATCTTCGGTGAGATAAACCCTAATTATTCCAAGAAACATAGGTATATTTTGAACACTACTGATTATTTCACACATTGGCTTGAAGAAATACCATTAGTCAAAGTGAATGAAGAGGTAGTAATCAATTTTCTTTCACAACATGTTATCACGAGGTTCAAAATCCCTAACTCTTTAGTGTTTGATAATGATACTTATTTCTCATATTTGAAGCTATCTAAGTTTGAATTATAAAAAGGGGATTTTTTTGAAGTACTCAGCCAACTACTACCCCCAGGGAAATGGTTTGGAAAAATATTTGAACAAAAACATAATTTGTATCCTCAAGGGAACCATAGTTCACCATCAGAGGAATTGGCACAATGCTTTACAAAATGCTCTCTAGGATGACCGTGTCACTCCTAAATATTCCATAGGAACTTCACCCTATTTCCTGGTTTATAGGAAATTAGTTGTTCTACCCTCAAATATCTATCTTCCTTCCCTCCAACTCACAAAACAATCTCAGAGAAGGGAATGCCTTGTTATCCAATGACGTGTCGATACCTTTCTAAACCTCGAAGAAATATGTGATAAAACTAAAAGAAGGTTTGAAGCTCACCAACATAAAGTAAAGCGATGGTTTGATAAGAAGTATGTCGGTGAGAAAGAGTTCCAAATTGGGGACTTAGTCCTAAAATGGGACAATCCACATGAAGATAAAGGGAAACATTCAAAGTTCCAACAAATTTGTCTTGGTCCTTACCTCACTAAAGAAAATATTGGTCGAGGAACTTTTTGATTACAAAACCTTCAAGGGGAGGTTGATTCTCTCCCTATCAATGGCCAAACTCTCAAACACTACATCAATTATCCCTTTAGGCTATTGCTTACTTGTATATAAATATTTTTTTGACCTTTATTTTTCTTCTTTTGTTTTTTTTTTTTTGTTTTTATTAAGCTTCTTTTTGTTCCTAGTATGTTTTTATCGGACCCTCTTTTTTATCCTTCTTGTTAAATATCTTTGATTTTTGAAGTCCTTGTAACTCAGTCCTAGTCATATGTTTTATCATAGCACATTTTGTGAATATAGCCTAAACATCTATGTGACATGGTGTAAATCCACATATCTCCCCAGACATGTAAGCCCCATTGCGCACTATCACAAGTCAGAGTCTGGTGAAGGAACATAGCATATCAATACACAAAGACAATGGGGAGAAACAAAGATCCAAGAGACTTTACTTAACAACACATTTCTACATTATATGAGCTAAATGAAAATGATCTATTAGAAATTTCTGCAGTATATCCAGAATCACAACTCATGAGGTTTTCTCATCCAAAATTAAGTAAGTAGATCTCACCATCACAGGTGCCATCCCTAGTTCCTTTAATGGTTAACTAGAATCCTCCCATCCACCTATCTCTCTAAACAAATTAGAATCAAATATTATAAAAGGTAAATGCTTGGGGAAAGGCTTTCCAGATCACTTGGGACATGTAAGTATCTTCATTGGGGCTATGGATGCTAACTAGAAATGGATCAAGGTTTATGACACCGGGGTGACTCCATCGAGACTATGGATGCTCATTGGAAGTGGAGAGACACTAGATAAATGCACTATGGATTGTATTCTCGTGATTTTTTATGTTTTGTTCCCATTACACTACCTACATCCTCTTTTCTATCCATTTATCAAATGAATAAAGATCAATTTGAAAGCAATCTATTCATTGGAAAGTCTCGCTCCTCTCTAGGTCATCTCAGTTCTTTTAAATTATAATCTATGGGATCTATCTTTTATCTCTTACGATTTGGTATCATGAGCACATATTCCCTAAATTGTGTGGAAATCATCTTACAAATATTCAAAGCTTCCCCCAGTGTGTCTCCATTTGTTGTGACAGGCACTATAACCCTCCATTTTCCTTATTTTGATCTTACATGGTATGTGGAAAATGGGGCCCCTCATATTTTGGACTTAAGAAGATATTTTTTTTTCTCTCTCCCTCTAACTCATATCCTCAAAGAAATCATGTTTCAAAAGGAAAGAACTTGAGGATTATGTTTTTATTGGCTAAGTAGATGAAATTGGCCAAGTTAATGTTAACTCCTCTGATGAGAATCTGAGGAATTACTTCAAACTCCTCCAATGAGAATCAAAGGAGTTACTTAAAAATCCTTCGATGAGAATCCAAGGAGTTACTTCAAACTCCTTCAATTCACATTAGAGGAGTTCTTCCTCCCATCATCGATATCACTTATTATCACACTTGAGTTAAAGATAACTCTTCCGATGTGAGTCATAGGAGTTAGTTTTAACTCCTCTAATTCATATCGAAGGAGTTTCTCCCATCAGATCCGATATGATCAAGGTACTTGAGAACAAGTTTCCCGATGAACATCAGAGAACTTTCCTCCAAGTTCTTCAATGTTCATCAGAGAACTTGTATTCAAACTCTTCGACCTCAACCACCCAAACTACCCACATTTAATTCAAAAATTACCCTTAGTCTATATAAATGGAGAATAACTAGGTTATTGTTATCATGTCGAAGGAAACTAAGTGAGAAAGGTCTTAGGATGTAGAACACACCAATATGTTTCGTTCAAACTCGTGACTTATCCACACCTTCCATGTGGCGCTAGGATACAGGTAAGGGAATATTTTATCTTCTTATATTTAGGGTTAGGGTTAGGATTTAACTTTATGTTTCTCCCTACAACTTTCTCCACACCTCTTCAATCATGATTTTTACGTTTCCCCTAATGTCTTCCACTACATGATTCTTTGCGCCCATACTAGTCTTCATAAAATGGTTCCTTTACTTAACCAAATCTTGAGAGACCGCATTTCATAGGAGCTCCATAATTTTCATCCCCATAATCATGCCCAATGTAATCACACATAGGAAAACTCTCTCCCTAGTTCTTGAAAACCCCTAAGGTTCTTTCCATCGGGAAAGTTGCAACTAACTCCTCTGACCACATCGAAGGAGTTCTTACTAACTCCTCTGATGTAATCAGAGGAGTTTGATATGGATTTATGAGTGAAATGAAATGAAACCAAATATTTATAATGTTAACACAGAGACACAATAAAAAATAACAGAGATACAGTAAAACTTGAATTCTATTAAATAAGAAATATGCTGAAAACTGTAAAATATAGACTGAAAACAAGCTTGATAGAATGGTGGTAGCTTATCTATGAGAAGAGATGTGACAACTACACTCCTTCACAAGAAGATGAGTACAATGAGGATATGAAGGAATTTTTATAATAAATATGAATTCCAAAACCCTATACATCCAAAAACCTAACCCTAGGAGATGAAGTGCCAAAAGTCATGTGGGCCCCATTGGGGTAAGTTCATACATTAACTTTTGAGGGTCCTAACTTTTTCATACAATCTTTGTTTAGGGAACATGATAGCTCATTGGAAAGGTATTGATGAGGAGATTCATTTATGGGGATCAATAAAATCCATTGAGAATAATTTAGTTTTCCTATCATGAAAAAACGTCGTTTAGGCCCTCAAACTGGTCCCATAAGCTAAAAAATGCTAAAAATAGTAAATTACCAAAATTGCCAAAAACTTGTTTTGAGCCAGTTGGAAAAGGTGGGTGGCCACTGATATCCACCTAGATCAATCCTCCCTCCTTAGTAATCAATTGTCTCCATTACGTTGAGTTCCCCCATTAGATGAGGAAATTTGTGTTGAATTTGGCTTCGGGTGACCCACTTGCTTTGGTGCAGGAGCTGCTCTGCTTTGACAACCCGATAAAGATGGATCCTCTGCTCGCGAGTTCCATTGACCTGTGTGTCCACGATATGATCAGTGGATTCATGTTCCATGTAGTCAAGGTTGAGCTTTGTTGGTTTCAATTTTTCTGCTATCTCCAACGTGTCCAATAATGGTGGAAAGTAAGGTCGAAGGAGGTCCACATTGAACATTGGGTTCAAGCCAAGGAAGGGGGGCAGGTTGAGCTCAAAACAATTGTCACCCATAGCCTTGGTAATGGTGTAATTCCCATAACAAAGTGGATGAATCTTTTGATGAGGCCCTGTAAGGTTTTATTTCTTCAAGTGCAACCAAACTTTGTCTCCCACCTGAAACTGGTGTGGCACCAGGTGTTGATCCTAGCACTACTTGTACTTGGCATTGGAATTTTGTAAAATATCCTGAACCTATTGGAATATGTGTTGGATCCACTCAATTAACCAATTGTCTTTTTCAGCTACAATTGGAGCATGCGACAAGTCTTCTTGGGTGGCCGCAAGGGGTAGTGAAACATCCATGAGACCCAATGGTTGAAATCCCAACCCCACCTAAAAGGGGATATTGTCGGTTGAGATATGTATGGATCTATTGTAGTTGTGTTGAACATAGGTAAGAATCTCATCCTAGGTGGGAAGGTGCTTGGAATTTTACATGCACGTGATGTGCATGATCATCTGATTGACGACCTCGATTTGGTCATTCGCTTAGGGGTGGAAGGAAGTGGACTTGGTGAGATTCATGTCCAGCAGTGACCAGAGGCTTGACCATAATGTGATAAGTGTTAGAATATAGAAGATGGTGTTCTTGTTTTACCATTGATGATACCCTCGTCACCCAACCATAGGTCGAAGCCTCCCTCAGAGCACCTTAACCTTGACTGAGAATTCCTCCAAAAGAAAACTCTAGGCTAGATAGCCAAACAAAGGGTAGCGCACCTTTCCCCAAGGATAGCGCATCAAAAAAATCTGATCAGATAGTCCAAACCCTCACCAATAGATAGTCCAAGCCAAAACTGAAACTGCTAGCTGCAGCAGCTGCACCTGCAGCTCTCCTCCACACGTGCGCACCAAACTGGGAACTGCAGTGTGCACCACTTGCTATCTGCAATTCTGAGATTTCACAAATGAGAACTGGTGCCCTGTATTTATAGTGGTTCTTCCAGTTTTGTTGGGACTGGATTCTCCTTCTAGATAAGTGTCTGTTCAATATATTATTATTATTTCTAGCTGACTTCTTCTCTTGGAGGCTAATAACCTAATATAAATTTTATTCTTGAGCTGACAAGGCTTCTAGGGTTATTAGCCAACTCATTAGGGTTTCTATTGCTTCTCAAAGTCTTCTATTCTCGTTAGGTTCACACATGGAGGTAAATACCTCCCGCAGCTACCATAATATTAACACTCCCTCCTAGCTAGAGAGGTATTTACAGGTAATGGACTTGAGCACAAAACATACCATTTACTCGGTAGCATCAATATAGTCATCTAGACTATTTCATGACTAGATCATGAGCATCACCATCACCATCAGCTGCATCATCTCTCGAAACCATACTTCATTTGAGTAATTATATATGATGTTGGATAAGCACTCTCACCATAGAGTGATAAGAGGAGTAAAGGCTCTGAACTATTTTCCATTTGGAAAATATTTGTTCATCATTCATCTGAATGATCATTATCTCTAATAAACTGCTGATAGTCTTCAAGGCAGTTAGAACAAGGATAGAACACACCTATGTCTATTCATAGTAGTACATAACTACAATCCAAGTAACACATAAGTACTTGATTAGAAACGTAATGGTTGCGAACAGTGGAATATATCCACCACAGTAGTCCTCATCTACTGTCATACAGTCTTCATAAAAAACATCTGATAGCAATCTGCATAGAAACAATGTTATGATGTATACTAAATTATTTGGGCCAATATTTCACTCACATCTGTGAGCTTTGAAACAATATCTTCCTCATGAATAGTGGAACATGTCCACCACAAACATTTGATAGCAACCTGCACAGAAACAATGTTATGATATAAATTGAATTATCTGGGCCAATATTTCACTCACATCTGTGAGCTCTGAAAGAATATCTGCCTCAAAATGGTAAAACATATTCACCACAGTAGTATATCTCTACTGTCTGGAGATAAGTAGTCTCCATAAAAATCATCTGATTCCATCCTGCATAGAAAAATATTGTTAAATATAAACTGAATCATCTAGGCCAATCTTTCACTCACGTTTGTGAGATCTGAAAGAATATCTTCCCTCATCGGCAATGGGCTATCTGACCTATTCTTTACAAACAAGGAAGAAGGATTGTCTCTGATTTCTGAGCCTAGACCATTTCTCACCCTGGGACATTCTTCCTACACTAATCAAAGTGCACCCTGGACAAAATGTATAAAACCTAAGAAATGTTTGGACCATTCCCCACCCTGGGCCATTCCTCCTACATTAATTAAAGTGCACCCTGGAGAGAATGTATAAACCCTAAGGAATGACTATCCCTGATTGTTGAGCCTAGACTATTCCCCACCCTGGTCCATTCCTCCTACACTTATCAAAGTGCACCCTGGAGAGAATGTATAACCTTAAGGAATAGTTGTCTAGACCATTCCTCCTACACTAATCAAAAGTGTGCCCTGGAGAGAATGTATAACCCTAAGGAATTTATGTCCTGCATCAACCTCCAAAATGGACCATTCTTCGAAACTGCTCACAACTGTGAACTTTGAAAGAATGACTGCCCGGCGAGGCAGACCATTCTACTTGACCACTACTCAGAGTGGCTGCCAAGAAGAATGACTGTCCTAGACCACTCCCCATGTTAACCACAATGGGAATTTGTTGTCTATGAAACATCAACAATCAGTCTGCCTCCCATGTTAACTACAATGGGAAGTCATTGTCTGTCAGAAATCTCAATCCACTTTCCAAACAAGAAAGCATCTGTCCAATCTGGACTAATTTTCAATTACAAAGATAAATAATATTTTCAGTGCTATCTCCTAACTTGGAGAGTCATTTCTTCCTTAATAAGAAGGAAGTTGTTTCCATGAGCTCTAGCTTGAGTATGCAAACTCTTTCATCTTGGATAGAATGTTTTACCAAAATGTCTTCTTATCTGGTCATTTGTGGAGATATGTATTGGAGAAATCATTTTCTCCTTTCTGGACTTTCTCATGGATAATGTAATGCTTGTACTTTAGTCTGGAACACTTGTGAAGGCTTCATGTAGATCTGAACAATAAAGTATATCATAGTTGGAGAACTGGAACATATCCATGTGGCACTTCTTATGTCATCATGAGATTTGATCTTCTGAGTAGTCATCTTGATGTTATAGGAAATCTTCACCACGCTTCTTCTGTGCACTAGAGGTTCTCCACCAAGTTGTCTTCCTTTTATCTGCATACAGGAGTCTCTTTCTGGTATGCCTCAAAGTCTTGATATTTCTCTTCATACACTCTTTATTCAATTTCTCTGGAGAACATTCTTTGCATTTATCTGATGTAGAATTCCAAATCATGGATGTTGCAGATGATATACTGGAACAAGTAATCATCATAGTCTTCTCCCTCCATCTGGGAGAACCTCTGGTTCTGGATCTTGCAATGCTTTCATTCATAAGTTTTCCATACACTTTTCTTCATCACGACTTTCAGTTCTTCTTCTTGATTTCTTTTAGTGAGTTCATATTAGGCTGGTAATCTTATGATTCTTTGATACAATGACTGGTTGTTCTGGTTTCTTTTTCTTTCTTGGAATCTTCGTGTTTTTATTTTACTTTTGGGTCCATGGAGTTTCTTATAGATTCCATGCCCTAGATATTCCACTTCTTCCTTTCATCATAGGATCATGGATCTGGATGGACAACCAGGAATTCTTTAAGGCTTCTCTTCTAAGAGGTCTTCTTCTACAGTTGAGATGAACACGTACTGTCTTTTAATGGCTTCTACCATGGATATATATTTTATCATCTTCAATGGATCATAGGATGAGCTCCCTCCTAACCCTTGCTTTATGTAAGAGTGTACATAATCGGCTCCCTCCGACTGATAGAGTCCATACTTCCATATGAATCCTTATTGTCTACTACAATATATAATTGGCTCTTCTATCTGACAGATTCCACGCTTCCGTCTTGTTGTCTTCTACAAAATGTCATAAGTATTTTTCTAATTTCCTCTTGATTGTTTGACTTATTTATGTCTTTTCTTCTACTAAGTTTCTTCATGATTGATTCGGCTTAATAGCTTCCACATGATTTGTATCTCATCTTTTCATGTGTATTATCTGATGATATCTCTTTTCATCTTGTTTGTTCTTCCATAGGTATAGTTCCTTTTGGAACACATTATTTTCCAAGAGATAGATATACAAGATATGTACAAAGACAATGCAAGCAAGATATGTATAAGAAATAAGAAGAGTGTTGTTACCTTTTAGTAGAAGAAGTCTCTTCCATCCTGCTTAGTCTTCTTTGTAGGTTCCTTTTCTTCGGCAATCAATGCTTCGTGTTTCTCCTTCCTTTTCTTTAGCTCGGGACACTGATTCCTGTAGTAACTGTACTTTTGATAGTTGAAGCATTGTATTTCTGAAATGTCTTTCTCTTGATTTGGCTTCCTCCTTGAACCAAACTTCCTTTTGTTCCTGAAGTTCTTGAATCTTGTTGTGAAGGCTTGATCATCGTACTTCTTTTGGGGTTTCTCTTTTGAATTGATCCTTGATTCTTCTTGAGCACAGCAAGTCCAAAATTATTCAAATGTCAGGTACTCCTTCCTTGTGTTCATGCTTGCGGCAAATGCATCCCATGTCTTGGGAAGACCATTGAGTACTATGTTCAACAATTCCTTTTTTGAAGTGATATCTTCAATATATTTTAGTTGATCTCTTAATTAGGAGATCCTTACAAAGTATGAAATTATGTTGTCATCATCATTCATCTTCATGTCACGGAGCTCATTCTTCAGACTCGTAACTTGTCCAATGTTTCTGACTGAGAAGAGATTTGTTAGGGCATCGTACATATTCTTTGATGAGTCAATATGGGATATGTAGGATATCAAGTGGTATTTTATGGAATCCACTATGATACTCATGGCATTGATGTCAACATCTTTGAACTTCTCCATAGATGAAACATTCTGCGGTTCCTTCTCTTCTCCTTCTTTAAACTCTAGCTTCACGATCTTTCCTTTCATAATATCAAGCAATTTATTCTTAGCAAAGATGAGGTCAATCCTTGTCTTCCATGCTCTGAAGTTAGAGGGTCCATATAGCTTGTTCTCAGACTTCATAGAGTTCGTCATGGATTGCTTGACTTGGTCAAACCCTAGATTTGACCAGAAATCCAAACTTCATGTCTTGGCCTTCTGAGAGTACCAGGAGATGCATTGGGCTAGGGTGCACTGATATATCTGGAGATTAGGTCAATATTGTCACTTAAGGTTCCTTGACAAGAGGTTTAGGGCTTTTGCAACTTCTTCTGCTAGTAACCCTAGATGCAGTGTCTTGGAAGTTTCTTCTGCTAGTAACCCTAGTGGCAGTTCCTCAACGAGCTCAATATCTAGCGGTTATGCTTCCTTCCAGCGTTTTAGGCTAACTGAAGGGGTGTGGGCCCATAACCTGTTAGAATATAGAATATGGTGTGCTCATTTTTCCATTGACGATATCCTCGTCACCCAACCATAGGCCGAAGCCTCCCTCCAAGCACCTTAACCTTGACTGAGAATTCCTTTGGAAGTAAACCCTAGGCTAGATATCCAAACAAAGGGTAGCACACATTTCCCCAAGGATAGTGCATCACAAAAATATGATCATATAGTCCAAACCCTCGCCAATAGATAGTCCAAGACAACACTGAAACTGCTAGTTGTAGCAGCTGCACCTGTAGCTCTCCTCCACACGTGCGCACCAAACTGGGAACTGCAGTGTGCACCACTTGTGTCTACAATTATGAGATGTCATAAATGAGAACCGACGCCATGTATTTATAGTGGTTCTTCCAGTTCTGTTGGGGTCAACTTCTCCTTTTGGATAAGTGTTTGTGTTGATTAAGGTTGGTTGGCATTGATGTCAACCCTTGAAGAAAGACCCGTAGCACAAAGTTTTGGGGAATGGACCCAATATTGTTTGATTTAAATATGACTCATTATTGTTTTTTCATGGTTGATAAGAAGTAAATATGGATGAACTCCAAAGTGGTCCCCTTATGGTGAAAGCCCTCACGGGAAGACGCTTTGTGGAGTAAGAGAACCC
>ML778717.1:701821-720877 GCA_009831015.1 Picea engelmannii
TTCAAAGGTAATCACACACTATATATGCTCAATCTCAAAAGCAACCTAGAGTTGTAGTAAAAATATATTAATCACACCTTGCCTTGAACAAACTGAAGTTCTAACTTGAATTACAGGAAAGCAATCTACCTATTGCAGAGTTCGATGTTTAAAGAAATAATTTTCCAAAGAGTCTTGGATTACATTAAGAAATAACAACTTAAGAAAGAAATCTTTTCATGATACTGCAAAAGGAAAGACCAGCTATTCTGTAACAGAGAACAGGACCCTATTCCCCAAGCAAGAATCTTCAACACCTATTTTTGATCATCACACTTTCATGAACTCTTTACTAGTTGAAATGATTGACACATACTGAAGGCTAGCTATTTATTAATAGAGAACAAGACCCTATTCCCCAAGCAGGAATCTTCAGCACCTGTTTCTGATCATCACACTTCTATAAACTCATTACTGATTAAAATGATTGACACACATTGAAGGCTAACTATCTCTTAACAGAGAACAAGACCCTATTCCCTAAGCAGGAATCTTCAACACCTGTCCCTGATTAACATGCTTTCATAAATTCACCAAACATGATTGCTAACTAGAATGATTAATAGTTACCCAAGCATGAATCATATGAAAACAATGTAATGATCAAGTATATAGGGGCTTCTGCAGTGCAAGATATTAGATAATACTTGCTAAGGTTTTGCAAATGGGGTAGCAAGCTAAGTGGGCTTGATTGTGGGGAAAACTCCATAGTTAAGCGTGCTTGAGCCAGAGGCGTCTTGGGATGGGTGACCACCTGGGAAGTCGTGGTTACCGGGTGCAAGCCCCAGAAGTGATGATTGATTCTATGCGATTCATTTTGTTGGCTTCAATCCCATTTCTTCACCCCTGTGAGCATCACCCGATGCAATGAGTGCTAAGTGGACTATTCAAATCATGAGAATTATTGGTTAGTTGAGACTAATACTCATGAATATGGGTCATAGATTAATGACTTACACTACGCAGTTAATCCCAAAAATAATATCTAATATCTTGCACTACGAAAGCCCCTATATACTTAAATAATAAGAGTCAAGGGAGCTCTAACTGGGTAGTTCATAAGGCACAATACTTGCTAAGGTTTTGCAAATGGGGTAGAAAGCTAAGTGGGATTGATTGTGGGGAAAACTCCACATTTAAGCACGCTTGAGCCAAGGGCGTATTGGGATGGGTGACCACCTAGGAAGTCGTGGTTACCGGGTGCAAGCCCCGGAAGTGATGATTGATGCTATGTGATTCATTTCGTTGGCTTCAATCCCATTTCTTCACCCCTGTGAACATCACCCGATGCAATGAGTGCTAAGTGGACTATTCAAAACATGAGAATTATTGGTTAGTTGAGACTAATACTCATGAATATGGGTCATAGATTAATGACTTACACTACGCAGTTAATCCCAAAAATAATATCTAATGTAATAATCAGTAAAGCAGAGTTTCAGCAAGACAAAGTTCAGTAAAGTAGTGTTTCAGCAAAACAAAATTTAATCAAAGCATGAATAGAAATAACACTTAACACACTACAAAGATAATGGGTGAATCTTGTGAAGAAGGTGGGCCCTCACTTATCACAAGATTCCCGTGAAACGAAAGGAACTAGAGAGAAATGCTCATAACAATCTTTTATTCATCTGTCAACTGTATCACATTACAATCTGAAGTAAAACACGTCCTTCTCTGTAAATCCTTTCTTAGCTAAAAATAAGGTCCTCTCTAATGATGATTTCCCCTTATTTAAAGAGGAGAATCCCCTCGATACAATTTGATCATCAAATTACATGTGTACATCCGAGTCCTATTCTTAGTCAGATCGATTCTCTATACTGGAATAGGATATCCTAGTCTCCCGTAACAGAATGCTATTACAATAGTTGAAAAGGTGCTGAGTGAGGGTTGTTGTTGTGGTTGGAATAACAACTTCCTTATTTATCTTCTTGTTACTGTTTTTGTATGTTGTTTCAGCATCGCAAATTGTGAGCTGTTTCAGCAACGGGATTTGCATTCTGACTGTTTCAGCAATGTGGTCTCACGCAGCAGCGGTGGTTAATTCTGGCTCAAGGTGCGGCTATTGTGGTCAGTGTAACAAATTCATTGTTGTTTCAGCATCATAGACCACGGACAGTGTAACAGCTTCTTCTTATGGAGTTGTTGTTTCAGCATCGTAGACCACGGAGAGTGTAATAGCTTCTTCTTGTGTAAGTTGTTGTTTCAGCATCGTAGTCCACATACTGTTTCAGCCGCGGGGTTTGCGTGCTTGACTGTTTCAGCAATGGACTTTAAACAACAATGCTAATCTGCAGTTCGAATTGTTTCAGCACTAATATATTTCTGATCAACTGTTAAGTACGAGAGTAATGTAAAATTATATGCAAAACAGATTAAACATATAGTAAAGAGAAGAGATGTTGTATACCTTTGCAAAGATAGGGTAAGGTGATAATGTGAGCTTAAATGTGAGTGAAAAAAGGATGTAATGGTAGCAAAAAGTGTGAGAAAAAAGGTACATTGTAGGGTCCTAACAGTAAGCTCTGCGGTTTTTCATATTTAGAGAGTCTGAAAAACGTAAAAGGAGACTACACTGGGGTACCTTTTTCAAAGGTAGTCTAGTCGGTTCGAAAAAGGGGTAAACTAGCACCGAAAAGACATCTATTCAAAACCATTTTAATGATGATTTCCCCTTATGTGTACACACATGCTAGCTTTATACAGGTCGCATGTATCTCTGAAACTCTGAGACAAATGAAAGGCCAACCAATCCAGCCTAGGCAAAGACTATTGGTACTGAGAACCAGGATCTCTTGAAGACTCAGACACTTACTTTAACAGAAAAAAGAAAATAATTCAAGGAAAACTTCATAGAACAAACCAATCTGAGGTGAAACCTAAGCTATAGACTGCAAACAAAAAAGACTAGAAAGAGTTCCAGAAAATCCCTGAGAAGGACTATTTCTGACAGGGGAGAGGATGACTGCCTCTTTAAAAGAAATTTTCCGGAATCATACATGTGACTGACACTTCCTCAGCTAGCCTGTACACATGGGCTATGAGAAGGTAGGGTGCGGGTACACACGTGCATACCCTATACAGGCCGCGTGTACCTCTGTGGGTCTCGGAAAAGAAAAAAAAAATGCAGTCAAGCAAAGAAACAGAGATAACTGGTATGGAATACTAGAATCTCTGTTAGCTCAGACTTTTGCAGAAACTTTAAAAACAAGAAATGAAACCAGTTTTTAAAAATACCCTAAAAATATTCGTAGAAACCCTAGAGATCCCCAATATGGTTGCCAATTCTATTTTGAGTGGGAAATCCCTCTACGGAATAGCACTTAGGGTTTTATCATGCATGCAGAAAAAACCTAAAGATTCATACTTTCTACTGTCATCCTGGACCTAATCCCCATTATTCTTAAACAAATACGTAGTTAAGAAGATCAAGTGAACATACCTTATTTCATGTGTTTGATATCGATCCCTCTTCATGCTTGGTTGATCTTTGACTGCAACTCGCCTCCCAAGGATGACCTGCATTCATAAAATACAAACAAAGAACTCCACATGCATTTGATCTACAGATTAATGGGTTAGAGATTTAGTCGACATGTACGCAATAAACAATGAAAACCTCATATGGTGGGACGAGAAAAGTACTTCTTTATTATTAACTTCACTAAAGCAACTTACAATGATGAAGCTGGCCACTGCTCCACGAACCTGGTCCTGGGATCCTCTTCAACTATCCTCTAACTTCTTTTCTCTATACTTCTCTTTGCACAAGGATGGCTAAAGGTTGGGACAAGGGGAATGCTCAATTGGGTATAGTCTCTTTACTATATTTTTTTCCTCTTTCAAATGGGACCCCTAACCCTTCTTTTATAGGCTAGAAGAAGCTAGGTATTTGGTCGAATTTCTGACCATGCATGGCCGAAAGGTTTAGTTAACTTACCCAAATCTGTGTGTTTCATCAGCAACTTTCCTTTTTTCGTGCTTTTATAGGTACACGAGGGTTGCCTTGGGTTAGCTAGCATGTACACGCGTGCAGTAATGTAGCAGGGTGCGTGGGACTTTATAAAAGGGGTTTTTAAGAAGAGTTGTTGAGTAGTGTTTTGGTAAATAAGGAATCTGAGATGGCTTGATGCCAAGTAAGCATGTCTGGTGCAAATTAGGGTTATAACGCTACCTAGACTAAAACATTTCTTTCGGCACCTCCTGTGGAGGAAACTTAGTGAGTTTTAGAAAAAAATTAGGTGTGGTTGTTTGAGAGATTGGGGGTGTGAGACAATCTCGTTGAAATTAAGTGGGAGTGGATAGTTTCATCAAAAAAAGGGTGGGGTGTTTCGGAATCCCTTTGGAGGAAACTTACTTCAACCTCCACGTTTCGAGATGAAAACTATGTGAGTGGGTAGTGACTTTGTGTGTGAAAAAGTGAATGTGTGCCCAAAGTTTTAATAAATTAGGTGTCACCTTGCTGCATGTGGACTTCGTGTCGTCCTTACAAGTCTTGATTACCTAATTAACTAAATTCAATTGGTACAACCTTGTGGAATTTTAAAGTCCCTAGCATGTGGACATGTGGGTCCTTACTATTCCTTTAACTCCCTATTGTGATTTAATCTAAGAAATCTTTGAAACTAACATAGATTGTGCATATGTGGGCATGTATGGGCCCTTTACAAAACCTTTAAACTTCCGTAGTGATTTAATCTAAGAATGTAAACTTCAATCACTATTCTATATTTTTAGCATGTGGGCATGTATGGGCCCCTACAATATTAGGATATGTTTGAAAAATAAACTAAGAGGAGTCCCGAGGGGGTTGTTGTCCTCTCCTAAAGATTTCATCTTTTTTAAGGGAGATGAAATTTTCCCTTAATCTCTTTCTGATTCTCAAGATCACTTTGGGGCGCGAGAGAAGAGAATACTCAAATATTGATATCCAATTTATGGTCCCAATGCCAGTTTTATATGTGATGTAGAATGATTCCAGCTTAGACTTTAATCAAAGCAAGCCATCCATGTGGAAAAAATGAAAGAAAAATAGGAAATAATGATTTTAACCCCCTAAGTGCCTATGTTTTGACTAATCCCTTCATATGGAGAGGGTATCTAAGTGTGGTGCATGTTACAATCTGCATGAAATCAATTTTTAGAAGGTTATGGGCCCTCAATAGATCACAAAAACCCTTACAATATTTGATTTTCTGGGCAGATGCGTGGATGGTTGAGTAGACAGAGGTGCATTGGGCACTAATTCGTAGATTAAAAATGACTTTTGGTCACAGTGTGTAGAGGGCACTGAGAAACACAGGGGGTTTCACGCATGTGCTTGGAAGACGCGCCTGTGGGTTATAAAACCCACACACTTGTTGTTACACGATCGTGAAATAAATTCCGAATGAAATTATCTCAACTCAGCTTTGAATTTCAATTTCTCCAGGTCATCTTGGGCCGGTTATGGTTCCTGCAAGTTAAAGAAGCAAAAGGAAGAGCTAAAATAACCCAAGTGGGGAAGAAAATTGATACCTCTCCCTAGTGGAGTCACTAATCTGTTGCGTCTCTTTTGTCACCTAAATGAGAAAAATAGAGATGCTTACAAGCCTAGTTGGGTTAGCTAGGCAAGACAACAGTCAAGGAAAGAGTTAGAAGTATAAAACATAAAGGATAACCAAAAAAATAAACTAAGAAAATTAAAAGAAACTAAATTAGAGTGCATAAGGACATTAGAACAAGAAATAAACAACATTCATGCCACCAATGGAAAGGATTGTATTAGTGTAAAGAAAACACCAAAGAGAAAGGGAGATGTATGGGTCCCCTCTTCCTCCAAGGGAGGGCTCTTGGACCCCCAAATATTGAGCTCTTCTTACAAGTAACAAACTAGAATGAAATGGTGAAGAGAATCCAAAGCACATTCACTCAAGAGGTGATGTGAATCGCCAAATGAAATGGTGCTTGCATGCTCTTGATGAGGAAAGAGGATCCTCCAAGAGAATATAAGAAATATAACAATACAAATGAATTCCTTGAAAATATAGTGCACCCATGGCCTCTTTTTATAGCATATCTTTGAGGCATTATGCAACCAATTCTTAGTGTGAACAAGGGGCCCTTTAGGGAAACTTTAGGTCTTTGATTATCCCCCCAGTCCGATTCAACCGAGATTTGAGTGTCGAATCAACTTGGAAGCTGAACCAGAAGTGGGTGGAAGGCTGAACAATATCATAAATGCGTCGTTTTGAGGTGTACAAGGCTTTTTTCATCCACAATCGTGCAGTAGGCGCATGTGTGCTTTTTCGACATTATCTGACTATCGCACGTGCACACGCGCCTTGTGTAGTTTTAGTATGAGAATCTTGATGATCAGACTGAAGGCTTCATTGATTTTGGAAAAAGACTTGATTGGACATTCAGTATGGCCAGGCATGAGGGCAAGAGACAAACTACAGAGGGGTCAACTCAGGCTTGGTAAAAACTTCCCTTGAACAATAGCACAACAAATGATGAGACTCAGGCAGCATGGCATTGACATAAGTTTACGAGGTAGGAGGCAACACAAACTCTCCATATGTTTGGAAGAATAACCAAACGGAGGAGGACGCAACTCTATGTAGCAAGAACGTCTTCCTAAGGTTGTATTAAATCCCATACTTTGATGAACAAACGGACATATGTGATTTATCCAAGGGAGACTCATTATGATACCAATAAAGAAAATACTTTTCCCTTCCTCTTTTTGGGGTATATTTGAATTTTTTGTCTTTATCAATAATTTTGGAAAAAGAATAAAAGAATGTTATGTTACAAAGGAGGAACGAGTGTTGCAAACATACAAGTTCAAGGCGCAAGGACAAGACTGATGTTCAAAGTAAGGACACTCGAGAAAAATCCTCTAGGGGCCAAAGGTGTCAAGAAGCAGAGGCAAAGTGCTACAGGGCTTGCATATAAGGCATGATTTAGATGGTTCAGTTGAGAGCAACATGGAGTCGGCATTAGGCCGAAGACGTGGGTATGAAAATGCGATTAATAAAACACACGATGGTAACATCCTTCGATGTGAGTTTAATGAGCCCAGAGAAGGTAAGTGTTGGTCACTATAATTGCTTATTTAACTAAACAATCAAGTGCTACATAAATTTTCAACCCAGGGAAGTCTGTTTATTTCAAAGGTAATCACACACTATATATGCTCAATCTCAAAAGCAACCTAGAGTTGTAGTAAAAATATATTAATCACACCTTGCCTTGAACAAACTGAAGTTCTAACTTGAATTACAGGAAAGCAATCTACCTATTGCAGAGTTCAATGTTTAAAGAAATAATTTTCCAAAGAATCCTGGATTACATTAAGAAATAACAACTTAAGAAAGAAATATTTTCATGATACTGCAAAAGGAAAGACCAGCTATTCTGTAACAGAGAACAGGGCCCTATTCCCCAAGCAGGAATCTTCAGCACCTGTTTCTGATCATCACACTTTCATGAACTCTTTACTAGTTTAAATGATTGACACATACTGAAGGCTTGCTATTTCTTAACAGAGAACAAGACCCTATTCCCCAAGCAGGAATCTTCAACACCTGTTTCTGATCATCACACTTCTATAAACTCATTACTGATTAAAATGATTGACACACACTAAAGGCTAACTATCTCTTAACAGAGAACATGACCCTATTCCCTAAGCAAGAATCTTCAGCACCTGTCCCTGATTAACACGCTTTCATAAATTCACCAAACATGATTGCTAACTAGAATGATTAATAGTTACCCAAGCATGAATCATATAAAAACAATGTAATAATCAGTAAAGCAGAGTTTCAGCAAGACAGGGTTCAGTAAAGTAGTGTTTCAGCAAAACAAAATTTAATCAAAGCATGAACAAAAATAACACTTAACACACTACAAAGCTAATGGGTGAATTTTGTGAAGAAGGTGGGCCCTCCCTTCTCACAAGATTCCCCTGAAACGAAAGGAACTAGAGAGAAATGCTCAGAACAATCTTTTATTCATCTGTCAATTGTATCATATTACAATCTGAAGTAAAACATGTCCTTCTCTGTAAATCCTTTCTTAGCTAAAAAGAAGGTCCTCTCTAATGATGATTTCCCCTTATTTAAAGAGGAGAATCCCCTCGATACAATTTGATCATCAAATTACATGTGTACATCTGAGTCCTATTCTTAGTCATATCGACTCTCTATACTGGAATAGGATATCCTAGTCTCCCGTAACAGAATGATATTACAATAGTTGAAAAGGTGCTGAGTGAGGGTTTTTGTTGTGGTTGGAATAACAGCTTCCTTATTTATCTTCTTGTTATTGTTGTTGTATGTTGTTTCAGCATCGCAAATCATGAGTTGTTTCAGCAATGGGATTTGCATTCTGACTATTTCAGCAACGTGGTCTCATGCAGCAGCGGTGGTTACTTCTGACTCAAGGTGTGGCTATTGTGGTCAGTGTAACAACTTCATTGTTGTTTCAGCATCGTAGACCATGGAGAGTGTAACAACTTCTTCTTATGGAGTTGTTGTTTCATCATCGTAGACCATGGAGAGTGTAATAGCTTCTTCTTTTGTAAGTTGTTGTTTCAGCATCATAGTCCACAGACTGTTTCAGCCATGGGGTTTGCATGCTTGACTGTTTCAGCAACAGACCTTTAAACAGCAATGCTAATCTGTAGTTCGAACTGTTTCAGCACTTATATATTTCTGATCAATGGTTAAGTATGAGAGTAATGTAAAATTATATGCAAAACAGATTAAACATATAGTAAAGAGAAGAGATGTTGTATACCTTTGCAAATATAGGGTAAGGTGATAATGTGACTTTAAATGTGAGTGAAAAAAGGATGTAATGGTAGCAAAAAGTGTGAGAAAAAGGGTACATTGTAGGGTCCTAATAGTAATCTCGGCGGTTTTTCATATTTAGAGAGTCTGAAAAACGTAAAAGGAGACTACATTGGGGTACCTTTTTCAAAGGTAGTCTAGTCAGTTCGAAAAAGGGGTAAACTAGCACCGAAAAGACATCTATTCAAAACCATTTTAACAAGTGTGATAAAGACAAGATCACTCGGCCATTTTTTCATTTTTAAGGAGTCTGAAAAAAGATTAACTATGGACTCCATCAAGAATGTTCTTCTGGACCATTTTAACGAGTGTGAAAGAATAAGGTCACTCGACAATCATTTCAATTTTAGGGAGTCCGAAAAGAGCTGAACTATGGACTCCATGGGGGTTCCTTTTTCATACATTTAGTCCCTCAGGCCCGAAAAAGGGTTAAAATGATACCTGAGAGTACTCTTCTAGAGAACTGAAGTTCCTTAGAGTATACCTTTCTTCGTACAGTTGACCGTCTGGACCAAAAAATGGGTAACTACCGTTGGATAGAGGTGACTTCAAATTTCAGTTTAACAAGTGTGAAAGGTCACAAGATTGCTCGACAATATTTTCATGTTTAGAGGGTTTGAAAAATGCTTAAAAGAAGACTCATTATGTTTTTTGGGAGTCCCGAGGGTGAGGTCAAGAGTGAAAAGGAATCATGCAAATGAGGCTCAAACTCGTAATCAAGAAAAACAAAAAGGACTCACGAGCCTATATTTGTTAGTGACAGCATGGACACCATAACGCAACCAAGATCTACCTAGGGCATCCATGTTCCAGTAAGCTCTACCACCAAATCGCTACACTTCTAAAGAAGCAATGATGGTTCTGTGTTGCAACCTAATGGGATTGATCCTATGGCAAAGGGATAAAGACAACGAGATACAAAATTCGGGGTGGAAACCTAACCTATATGCTCAAATTGATCATCTGAGGTTTTTCCCATGGACCATCAAAAGTGACCCAAAACTCCAAAAAAGTCCCGATACCGATCATAACCTTCTAACGCAACTCCTGAATCACTCTAAATGGTTTTCAATTTAAAGAAAATGATAAGGGGCGCCAAAAAAAATGACAAAAATGGGCCAAAAAGTCTATAAATAGAAGTTGGCAGCTCATTATCACCATTGTTGATTTGGAAATTGACTCTGGAGAAAAAAAAACCCTTTGATAAAAGTGGTGATTCTTGGAGCTACAGTGGACGAAATGACCATCCGTCTAGACCAAGTAAGTATAAACTCTCTCCTCTTGTAATTTAAATCTTTATTTATGCTTTTAGTTTCAAGTTTTGGGGGGGGGTCGACCTTCGAAAGGTCGACCCTAGGTCCATGCGGGTTGTCTTATGACAGACCATGTGTACACTAGGGCAGAGGAAAAACTACACATGTGTACACATGACTATCATCATTACAGCCCGTGTTGACCCTTTATTTAAAAACAAATTTTAAAAAAGAAAGGGTTAACCCTCCTGAACTTGGTGTTTTGCAGGATGTATGTTCACTAGAGGGAAAGAGAGAATGAAAAGATTAGTGAGTTGGTTGGGGAAGAACCCAATGTTATTGTTGCCTTAATGCAATGTGGGTTGCTCAAGTTATTTCTATGTCTTTTTATGTGGGCACAACCTAGACTACTAAATGCCTTGGTTGATTATTAGCATCCCGACGTAGAGGCCTTTATGTTAGAGGGGTAGTCATTGGTGCCTACTATAGAGGACATATATTTTTTGACTACCCTCTCCAAGAGAGGGGAACCAGTCAATTTCTAGACATTTCCTTTGGGGCCTCATAACATATCAGAATTGATGGGACTTTATTGTGAGGCTGGTACATACCTATTGAGCTCATAGGTTCCCATAAGCAAGATCATGGATTTATGATTGCAGGTGATTGTGTTTCTTATTGGGTGGATGACTGGTTTTGCGGCTCTACATTAAGTTTCCTGTGCACAGATGAACTGTGTAGTCCAGTGCTTAAATGCACAGATATTTGACTGGAGCACTACACTGCTAGATTGTATGAAGAGGCAACTAACAGATTGTCGGTCGTGGACGCAGAGGAACTTTAGGTTCGGGACGATTCTATGCTCTTTCCTCTTCAAAAGAGTTCCTAGTTTCAGTCCTCGAGTGGTGGTACGAGGACATCAGGCCTCTCTTCCTGCGGATTGCAGATGGGCAATGTTACTGCCACGACAGGGTGGTGGAAGGACTAGTGAGTCCTTTGATGATGATTTATTTTCTTGGTTTTCATGACAGATCCCAGTCATAGAGGATTACCCTTATGTTGGGATTGATTTCTTGAGAGATCCTAAGATACCGGTACCTCTCGGGGAGGAGCAAGGAGAGATGGGTAAGTTTGCATTGGTTTTTTTTTTTTGTGAAACATATGTATTTTTTATGTTGGTTTTTTTTATATATCATTTTTTTTTATACCAGAGTATTTGACAGATATTTGCCTATTATGTGTAGATGTGGGACTAGTGCGACCTGTGGATTACGTGAGGAATAGGTGTCACCCTCAGCCAAGGGCCACACCTACCGCCACAGGAGGACCAACAGCAGTAGGAGAGCTTCCAACTGGTGATGCTGAGAGAGTTTTGAGACGAGTTGAGCGAAACTTTACCTCGCTCACCCGCACAGTCCCTATGGCAGAGATTGAGGATCTGCCACCAACTATGTAGCCTCATGTAGTGGGGGCACCACATACGTGGGTCCGACTGTTTCGGCGTTTGGAAATTTTTTTTGATCATTACAACAGGGTCCACAGGCCCTGACCTTAGTTAGTCTAGAATTTTCACGTGCCGAGAGCACTACTTGTATATATTTTTTAAGGGCATAAGCCCCATGACTTGTTACTGGTCATACTTTTGAGGCACTTGCATCCACCTATGTACTCTGATGATTATGATATTATATATGGATTTTTATGTCTTTTGTGTCTTACGGATCATATTTTCCTTTAAAAATGTATTTACATGTTTATGTGTATGTCTTTTTATATGTGTGTGATATGCCAGTCTAAAATTTGATTATCTAGAGTATCTATAATTTGGTTTAATCTCCTAGGAACATGAAATTATGTAATATAATCAAAGCTTCATTCTAAGAGACGTACCCTAAGGAATCGTCAGTGTAAAGCCGGATCATGAACACGGTAGACTCTATTTAACTGAGACACAACTAGCTGAGTGTCTAAATAGACCCGGAGATGAGAGACAACAAATGACAGGGCATCACGAAGCAACTCAATAACTGCACTGTACTCGACAACATTGTTTGTGGTGTCACCTAAGCATATACCTCCAGAAGATAATAACTGGCCTCGAGGTGTAAAAATTACCCAAGTTGCGGAGGAAAGCCTCTGAGTGTGTCGGCTAGCACCGTCTGCATACCCAATGAATACCTCAAATTCACTTGACATCTGCCACAGTGACAAAAGATAACATCAAAAACGACATGTCCATAATACTAAAATAAACTAGAAAGTAATAGTACAAAGACTATACATATGTTACAAAAAGTTACCCAAGCTGACCTACCTATGAGTAATACTTCTTGAGGTAGAGCCCATTTCTAGGCTTCGCCAAAGCATTTCCCTTAAAGTCGACCATACGATAAGTGCCCTTTTTTAGAACCTCTTTTATGATGAAAGGTCCAAACCACATAGGTTTGAATTTTCCTACCCCCAGGGGGTATTTATCTTGGTCATAGACCAGGACAAGGTCACCTTCAGAGAAAATATGAGGATGAATGGATCGATCATATTGACACTTGAATTTATGTTTGTGAGCCTCATTGGCCAGGGCTGCATCACAACGCTACTCATTGAGCTACTCAAGGTATAATAATCGTTCTTCAAGTGGAGAAGTGTCTGGCAATAACTGTATTGCCAACTTTAGGGACGGGATATGACATTCTATAGGCAAGACTAGTTCCATCCTGTAAACGAGTTGAAAAGGTGAGAAATCAGTTGCAGTCTTAACAAACGTTCGGTAAGCCCATAATGTCGAGTATAACATCAAATGTCAACTTGACTTGGCTGACTTGATCGTTCGCTGTAGGATGTTCTTAAGAGACTTATTTATAGCTTCCACCTGACCATTTTCTTGGGGGCAGTAGGGTGACGAATGTTCTTGCCGCAACCTAAGATTTGATGTTAACTCAATCATCATCTGGTTCTGAAAGTGACTTCCATGGTCAGTGACAATCTCTCTCAATACGCTGAACCTTGCAATTATCTGGTTGAATAAAAAGAGAGTCACAGTCTCTCCATCATCTTTAAACATTGGCATAGCTTCGACCCACTTCGTAAAGTAGTCTACAGCTACAATGATATAACGGTGCCCCCTTGCTGAAGGAGGGTTGCATGTAGTGTAATCAATCCCCCACTTGGTGAAGGGACCAACTGTGATGATAGGAAACATGGGAGCGGGATGTGCCCTCATATTCCAAGAGAAGATCTGACACGGGTGGAACTTCTTGACCGATTTGATACAATCTTTGATTAGTGTCGGCCAAAAGTAACATTCTTGTAAAATCTTTTAGGTTGCTGCCAACCCAGACAAATGACCGCCACATGCTCCGGTATGGCAATCGTTAAGCATGATAACTGCTTCTTCGTGAGTGAGACATCGGTGTAGGATGTAGTCTACACCTCTTTAATACAACGTATCGTCAAGTATGAGATAATTCTTGGCCTGATGGCGTATATGGTGACGCTCATCATGAGAAGCAGAGGTGGGGCACTTCAAAGTCTGGATATAGATAAGTATATCTCTGTACCAGGGATCCGAAGATGTGATCAAAAACATATCTCCTCTGATAGGAGACTCTTCAGACACAACATCACCTGACTCAACCGGAAGTTCCGAAATAAGTTCTGTGAAGACCAGTGACTTTTTGGATTTCGCTGAAACAAAATCTAAGTCAAATTCCTAGAGGACGACTATCCATCTACTAATATTTCTGCCTATTACCCATCATGTCAACATGTACTGATACAGATTCACAACAACAATGATGGTGGTCTTGAGAAACAGAACATAATGACGAAACCGTTGAACAGCATGGACTGTTGCCAATGCAAGTTTTTCAATATGAGAATAATTGAGTTCTGGTCCGACTAGGCCTCGGCTCAGGTAATAGATCACATATTATGAGAATAAGTCATCTTCCTGAACTAAGACCATGCCGATGGTTGACTCTGTTGCAGCCAGGTATAATAAGAAATCTTTGTTATAGTTAGGTGGACGAAGCAGAGAGGAGTTGTGAGGGCATGTTTCAATGCTTCGAAAGAGCATTCAGCAGCATCGTCCCAATAAAAAGGAACGTCTTTATTCAGTAAGTGCATAAATCCCTTTGTGATCTCAACATAGTTAGCGATGAAACGCCTTAAAAAATTCACCTTGCCCTGTAGACTCTGAAGTTGAAGGATTGTGCACGGAGGAGAAAACTGAATTATTTCCTCAACCTTGAGAGGATCGACCATGATCCCTGTTGTTGAGACTATGAAACCTAACAAACATCCTAATGTTATGAAAAAGCTGCAATTTTTTGGATTCAATCGAATCTGGAAGTAGTGGCATTGCTCAAAGATAAGTCGGAGGTGTGTGGGATGATCCGTTCTCTTGGGAGATCGAGATGCTAAATCATCTAAATAGGCCTCGACTATATGCTTGAGATCATGGAAAGCAAAAGATATGGCTCACCGAAAGGTCGCTCCAACATTTTTTAGACCAAAAGGCATCTTATGATACGTGAATGTACCCCATGGACAAATGAATGTTGTTTTGTGCTAGTCTTCGAGTTTGATTTGTATTTGATTATATCCAAAAAAATCATCCATGAAAGAGAAGGCCTCGCAATCTGCACATTCATCAATTATCTGGTCGATGAATGGTGTGGGAAAATTATCTTTTGGACAAGCCTTGCTCAAATCATGGAAGTCCATACATACACAAATCGTGCCCTGTTTCTTATTGACTGGCACAGGATTTGACACCCATTGGGTCAAATGGATAGGATAGATAAAACCGAATTTTAGTAGTTTCTCAACTTTAACCTTAATGGTTGTTGCTTTCCTAGGATTAACTGGACGAAGCTTCTACTGAACAGGCTTGGTATCTGGATAAGTTGTGATTTCATGTTCGACTATTTTTGGATCGATGTCTGGCATTTCCTCGTAAGACCAGGAAAAAACATCGCAGAATTCTTTAAATAGATCTGTGTAGATTTGAATCTCTCTGGGGGAACAGTCAGCTCTGACGAAAACATTCTCCACGATGCCAGGGGTTTTGGAGATATTGATCGGTATGGTTTCAGCGATAGTTTCCATATTACCCTCAGCATAAACCTCATGTGTAGCTAAGTGATTAATAGGACAAGACCTATCTCTAGTCATAGTCAAGGTGAATTCTCTGGCTTCGATTCTACTTAACTCCGGGAGGAAGTATGATCTATGATGGAGATCATCCCAGGGTTTGTCCGAACTAGTCATTGCTTCAATTACTGCTTTGTCAGAGGGAAAGACTAAGTCTAACAAATCAATGTCAGTGAGAGAACCTTGAGCCCAAATAGGCTCTAGAGTCGGATCTAACTCTTGTGCAGGAGTTGGATCAGTGTCAACCAAAGATTGATGGACTAAAGAGTATGCTACTTCAGCTACGGACAAGGGCATGGACATGCCTGGGTGCCTTGTCCCTTCCATCATGGCCGATGGGGAAGGAAGTATCCATGGATCATTGAAGTAAGTCATGTGAAACAACAAAACTTGGAAAATATCAACCTTATGGTGGTCGGATATGAACTTGAAATCACCTTGAGGGGGTGGGTAATAGAAGGTACCCATCAAAGATGGGCACAAACCAACCCCTATGTTGACTATGCCTAGTTGGGGATTATCAATCATCGAGACCGTGGATACCCCCAATGAAGGGTTAGGTCTGGAGAAAGACAATTGATCAATGGTCACAATCCAGTCCTCGTGTGGAAACAACAAGACTCGGAAAACTGTAGCAACCACTACTTGCATGGAATAAGTCCAACTCCTTCCTAACAAGAGATTGTAGTTGAGGGACACGTCGACTACTTCTACCTCGACGCACACGGTCTTCCCTCCTAACTGCATAGGGAAAACGGGTTGGCCAATGGCCTTCCAACTTGCCAATGACATAACACATGTCGAGGCACCCTCATCAACCACCGTGGGGTGAGCCACTACTATCTGAAATGCTACGTGGTAAGGCAGACGAGGTTTTAAGTTGGTTGTATCCAACATGATTGTACCTGGATTACAAGTCTCGATAGATCCTAAAGTGGCTAACAAATATTTCCTCTGGGAAGGGCATCTTTGGAGGACCTCCAAAGCGGACATCGCACAAGGGGTTTGAGACAAATCCTCCACCATAGAATAGTTCTAGGAAGCCCTTGCATTTGGGTTGTGAGAATCTTTTTTGAATGCACCTTTCGGGATGTGTGTCATTGTTTCGCCCAAAGTCTTCTCGATCTAGAGAGGAAGAGATGGGAGTTCATCTTCTTTTCCCTTCTCAGAAGTGCTTGGTTTACTGTAGTCATGCGCTCTAGTCGATATAAAAGCATCACCCTTCATCATATACACATTCACGGATGCGGGATTGTTCAAATATGGAGAGGGTCCTTGACTGCCCCCTTCCGTGCTTGTAGAGGCTTGGGTTAGGTTTTGCCCATGTTGAAATGGATTGGTTAACATGATAGATTGTTTTTGTGTCACAAACTTTTGGGCCTCTGCAAGTCGAGGACATTGGTGGGTTGGGTGGTCTTTCGCCCACAGGTTACACGTATACCTCACTTTCGTTTCTCAGTGGTGCCCCCACCAGCATTATTAGTGGGTTTCTTATCCCCCTTACCCTTCTTACGTTGTTTTTTCTTTCCTTTAGGCTGCTAGGTGGCCTTTGGATTTGTCGATTGCACTATGTGTACATCCGATGTTTGGGTAGGGGGAGCAGCAAAAATAGTAGTTTAGTTGGCCACTGTGTGTTGTAAAGACAATTTCTTCGCAGTTGCTCAACGGGCTTTGTTTGTGTTGAACCAACAATACCATTGGCATGTGGTCCAGCTCTCTATCTGGTTTTATCAAGTATTGAGCGTGGAGCATCTGGCAAGATCTCGTATAATAAATTGGACTGAGAGTATATTAGCTCAAGTTGTTGAGCTCTCATGATGGCATCTTCTTCGGAAAACACTCCCAACGTCGCAACGTCTCTAGATAACTGTGGGACTAAAGACTTAAAGAACCACTCGAGCAGAAATGTTGGTGGGACTGGAACCTTAATTAAACTCTTCCAGTGTCTCCATTCTCGAATGTGATCAGAGATATGGTCCACTTTTGTCTTGGCGAAATTGGCCAGCAGTTCTGTGCCAACGTCGTATCGCACAGGTAGTTGGAAATGGTTTAGGAAAGTCATTGCCAATTCACCAAAGGAAGAGTATCTTGAGTGGTCGAGCTCAATGTACCATTTCGCGGCACTCCTTATGAGAGTACATTGAAACAATAGCAACTGTATGGAGTCATCTTTCAACAAGTTAGACGAGCACCAAAGATGGAAGGTGGTCACATGATCTCCGGGATCTTCGTTAGGTTTGGCTTCGAACTTTGGTACATCCGAAGGAAACTTCGTTGGCATAGGGGGCCAATGCAGATCATGACAGATAGGGTCATTCAACAATATTGTCAAGTTTGGCAAATGCAAGGTTGTGTTGACGGGCGAAACTGATCGTCCGTCAACTAAGAGAGTGGAACCGGTCCGGGGTTGTCTAATAACCCAAGTCGTTTGGAATGAACCACCCTGACGGTTTTAACGGCTCCGTTGGCCACTCTAAGATCCTAGGAAAACCAAAGAGAAAACTAATATAAACTAACTAATCTATCTAAAACAAATAAAACTAACTAAAACTAACTAAAACAAACTAACTAAAACTAAATACAAGAAACTAAACTAACTAACAATAAATAAAAACAAACTAATACACTAATCTAATAAAAACAAACTACTAAATAAATTAAACTAAAACTAAATATAAACTACACTAACTATTCTATATACAAACTACTAATTACTATTACACTAACTCTAATAATTAGTTGCTTAACTACTTGTTACACTATAACTTATTCATAAATATACAATATAAACAATCTACAGATTTAATTAAAACCTGCAAAACTCATTTGCTTTCTGTCCTAAGACAGCGAGATATGTTCTTTTTGATTTTTATAAATAAGAAATTAAACTTACTGAAATTAAACAACCTAATATATTAAACATATATATCTAACTATATTCTAACAAATACACTAACAAACAAATGACAAACTGACCTGGAAACGCTCCTAATTTGTCTTGTGTATGATGACTTCGAAGCTGGTCGGAGGAAGGAAACTTGCACCGGTTAATCCGTAATATTTTCGTAAATGATAGGCTGCAATGCTCTTTGAGTTGCTAACAGGACAAACAAGACATAAAAAATCATAACAATTATATGATTTATAAATCTCTGCAATAAGGGAAACCTGTTATGCAAAAACTTATACTTGATAATTCAACTTATGAAGAAGAGAAATCTATCATTCACAATCTGAATCAAACAATTGTTATGTTCTTTAAATACTAGAAGAAATCAGATATGGATTACAGTGATTGAATTATATCATTTGCAAAAGATTAAGATAGCTAAAGTAGTCATTAACCAAATACAAATTGATATACATAACATGAAACAAAATATTGATATCATGAGAAGCTAAAGTTGTAACAAAACACCAAATCCTGCCTCAGTCTGTATTAAAATTCCATATCATTGTTCTCCTACCAATGAGGATCCCATTATTACAAAAATAATAAGTATATATAAGTCTTTCCATAGGGTAAAACCTCCCTGTGGATAATATCAAACTGTTTACATAATCTGGGAAGATATTCCCAAAATCAACTAAACTAGGAAACTAAAATGCAAGTGAAATATTTGAAATATGTTGGATCATGTTGTCATTGATGCCAATGGTTTGTCATTGATGCCAATGGTTTGATTACTTGGGAGATTGTTGGATCATATGTCATTGATGTAAATGGTTTGGTTTGATTGATGTCATTGGTTGATGTCAAGTAATTG
>ML778717.1:729282-760210 GCA_009831015.1 Picea engelmannii
GTAGCTAGTCTAAAATAATATACAGGATCAGAATCGAAATCAAATCAAATCTTTTAAAATAATTAAAACCAATTATCTTCCAATGATCATTTAAAACGAATCACTCAAGATTCAAATGATTTTATTTTTCAACATTAAACATTAATCAGAATAAAAAGTGATTCAATCGAAAACAGGGGTAAGAATACTCTGTTTTGCTTTTACCATAAAATCGGGTCAAACATTAACAAGACTGTTTCATATCCAATTGGAATCGATAGTAAATCATATCGTATAAAGTATGATCTAATCCAACACAACCATTTCCCACTTGTTATAGCTATAATAATATAACAACAGATTCATATCGTTCAATCGAATTCATAGATGGAAAGACTGTTACGATTATGTGTAAACGAAATCAACGTAACAACATCAACCTAACCAATTTCGTGATTGATCCTTGCACAGTCAACAAACAGGATAGATTAATTGTGATCGCAATCTTAATAGAATTAATAGAGATTACAATTGTAAACTGGGCAAATAATCAAAACAAATCACGACTGAGTTTAATTATAGAAATAAATCGTGAATCTGGATACAGTCAATTTCGTTCTTCAAATCAAATTCAAACAGCATATTCATTGCAATATGAATCCAACATAGTCGAGTAAACCAATGCGAATTAACTGGCTGGGTATAACTGTTATGAATTGAATCCATGCACGATTTGGGTGAATTTGTACAGAATCATATTGAAAATAATCTGAACTGTGTTCCTGTTGGTCGAAAGTCACATAGAACATAAAACTGTAACAGTTAACCATTATTGCCAATCATATCATATACATTATAACCAGAACGAATCAAAATGTGATTGTGTTTAAAAATTGAAATATGGGAAATAGATTGTGTCTATAATAGATACAAATGACTTCAGTTGATAGCAGAGCATCCATTTTAGCTAAATCAAACCAATCAAATCCACACCGAGATCAATCAAATCGATGAAAATCCAATCGAAGCTAAACTGGGAAAACAAACTTCCATTTAGTCAAAGCATAGCTATGTATAGAATACATACAATGTAACAAAGCCAATCAATGTTGTAAATAGAGCTATTCAAAAAGAATTCAAATTCATTATATAAACAAGCGATATCAAAACATACCTATGTGAGGCTGCTCAAATTATGCCAACTTAGAATTCACGACCGCTGTAGCTGATTCCACATTTTTAAACAAGACAGAGCCTGTCATCCTTTGCTTTTTATCAGTGGCTTGTAACTTAGCCTTTTGACTGGTAAGTAGGGAAATCTGGTCCTCCAAAGAGTGAATTCTCGACGGTAGCATCGGCACATCAAGATAATATCTCTCTAACCACGAGCTACATTGATCACAGGGTGGAACTGTAGGTTTTGACAAAGCAGGAGAGGATGAGTGACCGGGGGCTTCACAAGATAGCTTAATGCCAGGGTAGTTAGGGTCGTTTTGTAGGCAGGGGGTTAGGTTTGTCACAAATTCATATGAGGTTTCAGCACACAAACCTTCCGAATAGGGGTATTCACTAGCCAGGAAACGCTCCACTTCTGAGTCGGAGTCTTCACTTAACACGATAGGATTGACAGGAGGTTTTGGCTTGTTCCTCGCCATCCAAGAAATTAAACGGGCATTCTTTTTGCCTTTGGCATTCACAGTGGGTTTGGCTTTGGGTCTCTTGCTCATAGTCTCAGCGTTCTTAGTCACAGTGTGGGGTAAGTCGATAGGTTAGTTGGTCGAGGGTTTAGGTAGCAGGATGCTGTAGGGTACTGGGGGTACAGTTTTGCCTTTGCTCACCATAGGTTTTTCAACCTGTGGAGGGTTCAAATCCTCAAAATCATTCCGAGAAAGAAAATCGCTCCAACATTCTCCGCATAAACCCAAATGACAGACAACAATAATCTTAACCAGCCCATAATGAAAAAGGCTACTATCAGCCTGGTTCTGTTTGTACTTCTTAGACATTTTAAACGGGCTTCTAAGCAGATAATAGGGCATATTGAGCTGATAACCCATAAAAACCATAAGCAAACGAAGGTGGTGTAAGAAAACAAAACCGTACCGACCTTCGCAGGTGATAAACTGTTTGATAATCATCAATAAATCATTCCAACGCTGTTTCAACATCGTTACGGGCAAACCTTTATCACAGGAGATAACCTTACGCGACTGGAAGAGCAGTGTCCAAGGGACCTCCTCTACTTTGCAATTCTTGGACCATCGTTGTCCGGTGGCAGGAAAACCCGTAGCAAGACTGATAAACTGCTCGTCAATTTGCAATTGAACATTGCCGACCTTGGCTCGACAACCATCAAAGGTTAGAGAAAATTGTCGGGCTACACAGAGGTTAAAACCCTCAAATTTTTGTATAAATGAGATCCACCCATTGTCCTCGAGGTCACTGCGGGCACTGTCGAACATCAACAGAGCCTGGCTTCCATTAGGTTCAGCTCGGACGACAGGGGCCATGATGCGACCACATGGTAAGGGTTTGGTTCGAAATTACCAATGCACAGGAGCAGAGTCATTTGGTTTAACAGGAATATACGATCAAAGGGGAAGCATTAATGTGCGCATGCGAGGGTGGTGAAGTTATCCACTGCCATGCATAATAGTTATGGAAAAGTACAACCGCCAAGTCCCAAATCTATTCAAACAATCATAACATAGCTCAAAACCATATTATTTGGCCACCCAAAGGATCAAACGGTGGGTGTTATACCAACGCGCAATTACCTATAGTTTTTCAAACCAATGTCATTCAACATAAAATCAAACCCAAATATTAAACACGTGCCATTGCATAAATGTTTTAATAAAAAGTTTTTAACCATTGTGCCGATCGAATTCATATAAAACTTGCAAGCCAAGAGCCATAAAAAGATTATTATAAGGATCATATCATATATAAAAAAAAACAAAAATAAATCGTGACCCTTATGCAATTCAATGACTAGGCAAGTCACAAAAATATAAATCTCAATGCTCAATGCCTTACCAGTTTAATAAAATCAAGTTACGCAACCAATATAAGAATGTTCAAATAGGCATAGTTCGAAAATCCCTTCAGCCACATAATGATAAATCAAAGGTAAGTGCCATTCAAAATATCAATAAAAATATCATGACAGTTCAAGTAACGATGGAGGAGTTTTCACGCTTATAGTCGTGAAAACTAAATGGAGACCAATTTGCAAGTGTCGCAAGAAATGAAAATATCGTCTATTTGAAAAATGTGACGACAATTTGAAGTTCGGAAGACATAGGTGTAGGAAGCTTATAGGACAATAGAAAAATTGAATTGGTTGCCAACAAGTTGCTAGGAAAGGTAGTTTAGGTTGTTGGTGATAACCATGGAAAAAGGGACCTGGAGTTTGACTAGCACTAGGTTTCCAGGAAAAGTTTGGTTGTTGGCCTGGGTTTTGGTAAAAATCATGGCCATGAATAGCATACAGATTCTGTGTGTGAGGAGACATCATCGAATGATTCCCAAAATAGGACGTAGATGGTTGGGCATGCATTACATTAAGAGGACTTTGGGAAGGGTTTCCCTAGGCCAATCCCATGGGGATAGGCATAGTACCTTGTCTGGGGTTCCATTGGTTGTGAAAATAATTTCCCCATGTCGGCATTCTTGACAAGGGAACTGATCCCTGCCAAGAATTCCAAGGCCCTGATGCGAAAGAAGTTCCTGGATTTTCCCCCTATGCAGGAATAGTACCCTACATAGGAATAGGTTGTCCGTAACTGGGATTGCCCCTAGTCGGGAAATAAGCTGACAAGAAAGCATTGTTACCAAATTCATCGAACAAACAAAACAATGTCGAACCTACTAGCATACTATGAGAAGGTGGTTCTTGACTCCCTGCTCCAAATAAACTATTGTGTGTAGGTGGCCCGACGGATTACTAGTGGGTGCCACTGATCGAAGGGGACGAATGAGGTATATGACCTCCCCCGTAAGGGAAATCATTAAAAGGAGCTGAAGTGCCCTCCATGTGGCCTTGCAGAGGAGCGTTAGAGCTCTCTACCCCCAGACCTAAAGTCTGTGAAGTGGAGTAGGAAAGTATAGGACTTGTACCTCAGCTAGGCATCCCGTATGAGAATGGAGGGCTTGTCGCACTCAGTGTGAAAGGGGTTGTGGCCACCACAATAGATGGGATTGGACCCTTGTTCGAGGTAGAGGTGGTCGATACCATGGTGGCTCGGACCGGTGACGGTGGGTTAGGAGGTGGAAACTCTCCTGTGGTGACAACTGTAGTGGGAATTGAAGAACTCCCAGAGGAAGTGACAACATTTGTTTCCATTGTTGCGTGCGACACTACCTGGAACTCGTAAGGGTGAATTGGTACGATGATGGGTGCTAAAAGATCAGTGGTTGGAGTTTCAGATGGACCAAGATCTTTCGCTCCAAAGTCTAAAATGGTTGTTTCCTCCGGATGTTGGTCGGGTACAATTTATTGTGACCCGGTCAATTCAAAAGACCCTTTTGGTCTAGCTTTCGTCTTAGTGGTGGCGGAGGTGGCTCCAGTGTAACCGGTGATAGGCTCAGAAGCCTTCATGACCAGTGGATCTCATGATCCTCCACTATGTGAGAATATCAAAGACACCCTAGGGATTTCTATTCGTTCAAAAAACAACACACACTAAAAAAGTCCCTCCAAGATAAAATAAGCAAACACTAAACTATTTGGAAGAACAGTTACAACAACCAACACTAGAGAAAATTACCGGTGCAAGTGAAACTCAAACATGGAAGCACCCTCCGGGTATATTCTGTAAAGCATGGCCTGATGTCTATCCTAAGTGTCGTGGTATACCCCCGCAGTCACCTGTGTATGTCTCTAAAAAGATAGCCAACTAAGTTGCCAGCGCGTGGACAGTCACCAGGCAGGTACAATCGAAAGTCGGGTAGACCACAATGAGCAGGATATCGAGCCCAAAACCTGTCAAGGGTATCGAAGGAAAGTGGTTCGGAAGACAACTGAGGACCTCGAATGGATTCAAGACCCACGAACCTCTGTGGCAAATGCAATCGACGAAATCCCAAGAAAAACCTTCTATGTGTTTTCTCTACTATGATTGGTCCATCTTTGGAGGGGTTATCTCCGCTACCTTTATGCATGCGACCTCGTGTTTAGCCCCTCTGTTAGAGGGGGATCTCGGATAACTTTCACAATACTGGACTTTGAAACTCCCTAACTCAGACTCCAATGTTTGATTTAATGGTCTTGAAGAGTTTCCTCTCCAACCTAATTCAAGGCCCTAACCCTAAACTAGTTGGTTGACCCTACAAACATAAAAAGTCTAATGAATTTTAGATTTAGCGTTAATTTTTATGGCTTGTCTTAAGTCAAAGGTTATGAAAGTGAAACTAGTGATGTTTGAAAGATGAAAGCAAAATAAACAGAAAGCTGGAAACAAAATACCTTCACTTAACTCAAATCTTAAACAACTTTTCCAACTTAAAAAATTTCTAAGATCTTTGAACAACAAACTCAAAGCAGGATTTCACTCGACTATGAGCTACTTATGATCTAAGTAAACCGTCAAGAACTTATGAAAGCAAAGACTTTTCCCTGGTTACTAATGAAAAACAACATTATTTAACCAAACAAAGAAATAAAAGATTTTTTTTTTTTGAATGCTCACAAAGAAAAAAGGAAAAATATCAACAAGTAAAAACCAAGAGAACCTCTAGCCTAAGCACAGATCACAAAGAGTCACTTTAAAAATCACACACAAGAAAATTAAAATTGGACTTTCACACTTGTTTAAAAACCCTATAAAAGAAAATTTTGAGGAAAACTTCTTAAAGAAAAAGAAATTTATTGATGTGATCAAACCTAAGTTACTGACCGCTATGACAGAGACCCAAAAACTTGACAGGTATAACTCTTGTCAAAGGAAAGGGTGACTACCTCACCTTCAACAAAAAATTTCTCCACAAGCACACTGCTGACAATTCAATAGCAAGCATGTGCACGCGAGCTGTGTAAAGTCAGAGCATGTGTACACGCGTGTTGGCCTTATACAGGTCGCATGTATCTCTAAAACTCTGAGACAAATGAAAGGCCAAGCAATCTAGCCCAGGCAGAGACTATTGGTACTGAGACCAGGATCTCTTGAAGACTCAAACACTTACTTTAACAGAAAAAAGAAAACAATTCAAAGAAAACTTCATAGAACAAACCAATCTGAGGTGAAACCTAAGCTATAGACTGCGAACAAAAAAGACTAGAAAGAGTTCCAGAAAATCCCTGAGGAGGACTATTTCTGACAGGGGAGAGGATGACTGCCTCTCTAAAAGAAATTTTCTGGAATCATACATGTGACTGACACTTCCTCAGCTAGCCTGTACACATGGGCTGTGAGAAGGTAGGGTGTGGGTACACACGTGCAGACCCTATACAGGCCGCGTGTACCTATGTGGGTCTCAGAAAAGAAAAAAAAAATTTAGTCAATCAAAGAAACAGAGATAACTGGTATGGAATACTAGAATCTCTATTAGCTCAGAATTTTGCAGAAACTTTAAAAATAAGGAATGAAACCAGTTTTTAAAAATACCCTAAAAATATTCCTAGAAACCCTAGAGATCCCCAGTATGGTCGCCAATTCTATTGTGAGTGGGAAATCCCTCTATGGAATAGCACTTAGGGTTTTATCATGCATGCAGAAAAAACCTAAAGATTCATACTTTCTACTGTCATCCTGGACCTAATCCCCATTATTCTTAAACAAATACGTAGTTAAGAAGATCAAGTGAACATACCTTATTTCAGGTGTTTGATATCGATCCCTCTTTACGCTTGGTTGCTCTTTGACTGCAACTCTCCTCCCAAGGATGACCTGCATTCATAAAATACAAACAAAGAACTCCACATGCATTTGATCTACAGATTAATGGGTTAGAGATTTAGTCGACATGTACACAATAAACAATGAAAACCTCATATGGTGGGACGAGAAAAGTACTTCTTTATTATTAACTTCACTAAAGCAACTTACAATGATGAAGCCGACCACTGCTCCATGAACCTGGTCCTGGGCTCCTCTTCAACTGTCATCCAACTGCTTTTCTCTATACTTCTGTTTGCACAAGGATGGCTAGAGGTTGGGACAAGGGGAATGCTCAATTGGGTATAGTCTCTTTACTATATTTTTTTCCTCTTTCAAATGGGACCCCTAACCCTACTTTTATAGGCTAGAAGAAGCTAGGTATTTGGTCGAATTTCCAACCATGCATGGCTGAAAGGTTTAGTTAACTTACCCAAATCTATGTGTTTCGTCAGCAACTTTCCTTTTTTCGTGCTTTTGTAGGTACACGCGGGTTGTCTTGGGTTACCTAGCATGTACACGCGTGCAGTAATGTAGCAGGGTGCGTGGGACTTTATAAAAGGGGTTTTTAAGAAGAGTTGATGAGTAGTGTTTTGGCAAATAAGGAATCTGAGATGGCATGATGCCAAGTAAGCATGTCTGGTGCAAATTAGGGTTATAACACTACCTAGACTAAAACATTTCTTTTGCCACCTCCTGTGGAGGAAACTTAGTGAGTTTTAGAAAAAATTTAGGTGTGGTTGTTTGAAAGATTGGGGGTGTGAGACAATCTCGTTGAAATTAAGTGGGAGTGGATAGTTTCATCAAAAAAAGGGTGGGGTGTTTTGGAATCCCTTTGGAGGAAACTTACTTCAACCTCCACATTTCGATATGAAAACTATGTGAGTGGGTAGTGACTTTGTGTGTGAAAAATTGAAAGTGTGCCAAAAGTTTTAATAAATTAGGTGTCACCTTGCTACATGTGGACTTCGTGTGGTCCTTACAAGTCTTGATTACCTAATTAACTAAATTCAGTTGGTACAACCTTGTGGAATTTTAAAGTCTCTAGCATGTGGACATGTGGGTCCTTACTATTCCTTTAACTCCCTATTGTGATTTAATCTAAGAAATCTTTGAAACTATCATAGATTGTGCATATGTGGGCATGTATGGGCCCTTTACAAAACCTTTAAACTTCCATAGTGATTTAATCTAAGAATGTAAACTTCAATCACTATTCTATATTTGTAGCATGTGGGCATGTATGGGCCCTTACAATATTAGGATATGTTTGAAAAATAAACTAAGAGGAGTCCCGAGGGGGCTGTTGTCCTCTCCTAAAGATTTCATCTTTTTAAAGGGAGATGAAATTTTCCCTTAATCTCTTTTTGATTCTCAAGATCGCTTTGGGGCGCGAGAGAAGAGAATACTCAAAGATTTATATCCAATTTATGGTCCCAATGCAAGTTTTATATGTGATGTAGAATGATTCCAACTTAGACTTTAATCAAAGCAAGCCATCCATGTGGAAAAAATGAAAGAAAAAGAGGAAATAATGATTTTAACCCCCTAAGTGTCTATTTTTTGACTAATCCCTTCATATGGAGAGGGTATCTAAGTGTGGTGCATGTTACAATCTGCATGAAATCAATTTTTAGAAGGCTATGGGCCCTCAATAGATCACAAAAACCCTTACAATATTTGATTTTCTAGGCAGATGCGTGGATGGTTGAGTAGACAGAGGTGCATTGGGCACCAATTCACAGATTAAAAATGACTTTTGGTCGTAGTGTGTAGAGGGCACTGAGAAACACAGGGGGTTTCACGCATGTGCTTGGAAGACGCACCGGTGGGTTATAAAACCCACACACTTGTTGTTACATGATTGTGAAAGAAATTCTGAATGAAATTATCTCAACTCAGCTTTGAATTTCAATTTCTCTAGGTCAACTTGGTCCGGTTATGGTTCCTGCAAGTTAAAGAAGCAAAAGGAAGAGCTAAAATAACCCAAGTGGGGAAGAAAATTGATACCTCTCCCTAGTGGAGTCACTAATCTGTTGCATCTCTTTTGTCACCTAAATGAGCAAAATAGAGATGCTTACAAGACCAGTTGGGTTAGCTAGGCAATACAACAGTGAAGGAAAGAGTTAGAAGTATAAAACATAAAGGATAACCAAAAAAATAAACTAAGAAAATTAAAAGAAACTAAACGAGAGTGCATAAGGACATTAGAACAAGAAATAAACAACATTCATGCCACCAATGGAAAGGATTGTATTAGTGTAAAGAAAACACCAAAGAGAAAGGGAGATGTATGGGTCCCCTCTTCCTCTAAGGGAGGGCTCTTGGACCCACAAATATTGAGCTCTTCTTACAAGTGACGAACTAGAATGAAATGGTGAAGAGAATCCAAAGCACATTCACTCAATAGGTGATGTGAATCGCCAAATGAAATGGTGCTTGCATTCTCTTGATGAGGAAAGAGGATCCTCCAAGAGAATATAAGCAACATAACAATAAAAATGAATTCCTTGAAAATATAGTGCACCCATGGCCTCTTTTTATAGCATATCTTTGAGGCATTATGCAACCAGTTCTTAGTGTGAACAAGGGGCCCTTTAGGGAAACTTTAGGTCTTTGATTAGCCCCCCAGTCGGATTCAACCGAGATTTGAGTGTCAAATCAACTTGGAAGCTAAACCAAAAGTGGGTGGAAGGCTGAACAATATCATAAATGCATCTTTTTGAGGTGTGCGCGGCTTTTTTCATCCACAATCATGCAGCAGGCGCATGTGCGCTTTTTCGACATTATCTGACTATCGCACGTGCACACACGCCTTGTGTAGTTTTAGCACATGTTGATTTTATTGTTGTTTGTATAGTTTTTTACCTTTTGGAAATGCATTTTTAGTCCATGGGTGAACTAATGAGTGTTTTGAAGATGCTGGATTCCTATAACCATTTGCGAACGAAATTTCAGTGATAATAGACTTCATCATCATCAGATTCATTGTTTTCACTAGACTCTAACGAACTGTTGTTTTCTTCTTTTGAATAAAAAATATTTTTCCCTTTGTAAAATGTTTTATTGTAGTTGGGTTTTTCCTTCTTCTTGTATTGATTTTTTTTTTTTCTTGATCTTCAAGTTCCTCCTTGGGATAGGGACACTTGGATGCAAAATGACCAACTTTGCCATTGTCAAAACATTTGAAAGGAAGTTTTCCTTTGTACTTCCCTGATCCTTTATGAATTTTTCTAATGAAATTGGCTTCTTCCACATCAGATTATTCATGATGACTGGATTGAGGTTTTAGCTTCTGATTTATCTTTGTCTTGAATGCCTTGAAAGTTGTTTCATCTTTTGTTGATTTATTGTGCCTTGTTCTCATTTCATATGCTGTAAATATTCCATGGAGCTGATCAATTGTGAGTTTGTTTAGATCGGATCTATCTTCAATTGAAGAAATATTTGCATCATATCTCATAGGTAATGACCTTAGTATTTTTTCACAATGGGTTTATTTGTAATTTCTTCTCCTGCCGCTCTAATTGATTTGACCACTTCATCTACCCTATGAAAGTACTCAGCAATATTTTCTTCTTCTTTCATTTTCAGATTTTCAAATTGAGTTCTATAGGTTTGTAGTTTGGCTTCCTTGACTTTGTCATCTCCTTCATATACAACCTCCAATGTGTCCCATATTTCTTTGGCTGAATTGCAATGCATAACTTTCACACATATAGAATTAATCAACCCTGCTAGAATTCCATTAACTGTTCGTGAGTTGTCATTACAGATTTTCTTTCCTCCAGAGTCTTTGGGTGGAGTAGTTGGTGCAATGTAATCATCTACAATAGATTTTCAGATATCAAAACCAAGAGCCAACAGGAATTTTTTCATTCTTATTTTCCACAGAGAATAGCCTCGTCCATTGAACAATGGTGCTTTGTTGTTAGACATTCCCTCTTGCTGATCCATCTTCGTAATCGACCTTCAAGTTTGTTACATTGTGTTGAAGGAACCTTCTCTGATACCAATCAAAGGATCAGATCTTGTCATTGGGAGGGGGGGGTGAATCAGTGACACAACAATTATATCATTTTTTTGTTTATTAGAAATAATTTTAACATAGTATTTTATCATGGAACCCAATTGGGAAAACCACAAACTCTTTTCTATTAACTGCAAAATTGTTTTACATGTTGCATAGAAGGAAGATTTACTTCCTCTTTGATCAACATCAAGTGATCAGGATGCACCCACACCCTGATTTACCAGCACCAACTGGTAGGAGGCTATGACCCCCTGTTTAGTCAACTCCAAATGACAAGGAAGAACCAACTCCCTCTATAGGTACCAACATGTCCTTGCACCACCCAACCACCCTTAATACATAGATATTATCTTTTCTTCTTGGAATCTACTTCATCTTTTGATCTTATGTTCTGAACTGCATAGACACTTTTCTTCTCAACACTCTTCCCTGATTATATACTCTTCAAATGGTGTGAGTGTGACACAATTTTTTCCCTTCATTTCGACCATCTCACCTCTTTGATTAATCAAGATTAATTATTGTTTATATATTTTTACCATGAAGGTTTTTCATAAATTGATCACAGTCATGGATCAATTTAATCCTTTATACTCAATCCTGAATCTTTGTTATATTCACAGAGACCAAATTCTACGGAGGCGCTTCCTTCAAGACATTTCATATGACTGAGCATTACATAACCACAGGCTTACTGAATATAGTGACGTATAACGATTTCCTTTTTAAAAATATTATATCATATGACCATCAGCGGTTACCAGATGCTAAGAAAAATGAGTGCTTGAGTGCTTTATTAAAACAATGGTTACGATTCAATATTCTGATGGGATGAACGGCTAACGGAATTTCAACATTTTGACCTTTGGGTCTTCATGACTTTCAATATTTCAAAACTCTCGATTACGATATCACTGAAACAATCGAACGGTTCACGTTTATTTCGAGGAGACAGATCAATGGTCCTCTTTAGACCTTACATTCACACTTTCACTACTAAATCTGACGGCTATGACTTAATCATGCATTGAAATGGATGGCTGTCATAATTTTGTCACTTTTTCCTTCGAGTTTTCATGACTTCCAGCATGTCAAATATCCTGAAGTTGTCAATATACTGACGTGTGTCCCTTTCAGAATTTCAGTGTTTGGCACTTCAGAGGTTTCAAAAAAACACTGCTCCATTTTCCTCCGGAGTGATCACCTATTGTGTGTGTCATCAACGATGGAGACCGCTTGTTGTCGGTTAACGTTTCCACTTACGATATCCTTCCACTGAGTAGATTGAAGGTCGAGGACACTCATGAAGTGATTTCCAAATCAAATGTCTCGTGTTCACTTCAGGACTCCGGCATTTAGGATTTCGAGACTTGGGGCAAGTACTGATGGTATATATCCCAACACAAAACTTCCCAGAGTGACATAAGTTGCTTACGTCACTTGCTAACGTGTCACGAGTCGAGTAGCTGCCACATGTCACTTTGATTCGTGATTTGCACATACCAAAAATGTTGATTCATCTTGACACTTGTCGTTCTTTGACTGTGCCACATGTCCTTGCTGATGTGGTCTGTTGTCTAATAGTTATGGTCCAATGGTCCTCATATGTCCTCTAAATTTGATGGTCCTTATTCACTTCGGATTTTCGGGCTCCGAGTATTTCAAATCTCAAATTGATGGGGCGTAAGTTCTTCGCTTATTTATACCCAAAGTTGATTATGTTCATTGATCAGGTTCTTTACATTAACAATTCGATCTATTCTGCAATGAATCTATTGTAGCTTTGTCCTGTCCTTCCACTTTAACACGATCCGATGACTGACGAGTATCGGATTTAATCCGATGGCTCATGGGTATTCAGCTAATCAAAATCTCAACCTTTTAGCCTCTCTTATCCTATCCTTCCACATTGAGATGATCTGATGGTTGTTGATATTATCGAAGCAGATCAACGATCGACGATGATTGCGGAACTACAATTTACGAGTGATTTAATTTTCCTTTCAATCTCTGCAATCTATCCCTATCGTAGATTTTTTTATTGTGCATACGACAGTCATGATTTAATATGACTTAAACTGGTTGTTAGTTGGATCAACAATAGTCGTAGATCATTGAAGTTGTGATCTAGACCAATTGCGGGATTGTAACTAGCAAGTGGTTTAATTATGCTTTCTCACTCCCCACAATTTATCCCTATCATTGATCGGGCGATTTCGCATCAATGGTCATGATTTGATCTGGGTTTCATTCACGCCATAGCTACTGATTTTCAATGCGCCAATCTCTTTTGAGCTTTTATTTCTTCATTTTCTAACCCTCCTGAGATTTTATCATTGGATTGTTGATCCTATCGTGATAAAAAATAGTCATGAATTTCTTCAACTTTAAGGTGATGTTCTTCTGTCGATTATTTTTCTTCCTGAGATTGACCTCATTGCTCTGCTTACTATGACTGTTGACATCAATGATAACACTTGAATGAAAATTTGTCCAACACCCATTTACTAAATCATCCTTCCATTATCCATTAAGATTCTTCAACTGTGCAATTCCACCTTCTGTAACATAGACAACCTCGAATGGCCCAAGCCAATGTGTCCTGACGTTTCTTGGATGCTTCATGAACTTGTTGTCATATAAAAGCACCAGATCTCCTTGTTTAAATTCTTTCTTCTTGATATGTCTGTCATGGTAAGCCTTTTCACGTTCTTTTTGTACCTTTTGATGAAATCTTGCAATGAACATGTCTTCCTCTAGTTCCATCAACTATGTGAGCCTGTCTTAAAAAACGTTGGTGTCATCCATACCTGTAAAGATAAACTAGTTAATTGATTCAAAATCTGACTCATACTTGGACTAGATTCTCCTACAGGGACTGCTTCTAGTTTCATGGAAATATCTAATGCTTCAGCCTGTGAAGTGACTTTCTGTTGCATTAGAGGAACTCTAATGTGTGGTAGGAGGGAAGTGATGAACCATTCCTTATGTTGTTTGTCTGAAATATGAAAACTTAAATGACCTGTCAAGGTCTTAAACCTCTGATCAAATTCCCAAATAGGTTCAGTCACCTTCTACTTGATTTCCTTCAACTCTGTAATACACCGTGACTCCAACTTAGGCTTCTTGAAATCTACACTCAATGTAGTCACAATGTCATTCAACGCTCTAGGCTATCTATATGTTGTAACAAACTTCATATACCATTTCAATGCACGGTCTCTCAAGGTAGTACTAAACTAATCTCTCTTAATAGCTTCATCGGTGACTTGCTTAATGCTCCATAGAGCTTCACATAAGAACCAATGTTGATCAGGATCCTCAGATCCATCTCCTCTAAAAATAGGTAACCTCATTTCATCTGCCATTGATTTTCCTTGGTTTCTCGACTTAGTCTGTACTAAAATGCTTGTGACCGTACTCTGAGTACTCTAATTACTCTGGTTACTCTGGTTACTTGGTGTTGCTAAAACAATAGAAGGAGTAGCAATACTTACTTCGATCGTAGGCATGGTACCTGAAGTTCCTGGTTATTCTCGGCGAGGTTCTTTAGTCTCTACTTCCTCTGCCCTTGCAAACTCTAAATAATCTTTGTCTGATCACTCTACTTCTTCTCCACTATAGAATCCTTCGTCTTGTGCTAATGGCCCATAACTCTACTTAAACAAGTTCGAAGAGGAATCTTTCTGAATGATCTCCCATTGCGTGTGTGTCCAGCCTCTATGTCACTGTTGTTGTCTTAATTATTGAACATTAGCTTTAAAATCCAACTGATTAATGTATGTTCAAGATATTCTTCTCATGCAATAGCATCTTAATCTTCAACTTCTAAAAGTGTAGAAACTTTCCTCTAAGTCCCTTGAACAAATACCTCTATGCTTGACTATATGATTCCACTCTGTCAATAGAAAATTCAGTAACATACCCTCCAATAGTGCTATCAAACTAGAGATCCACTGCTCTTCATACAGTTTTATCAACTTTCTTGAATTTCTTAAACAATGTCGATGTCCAAACCACAAGTGGTCTAGATATGATTTCAAACTGAGTGTCTTCTAGTCTGGCTAACCACTCATACAACTCCTGATGAAATCCTGCAAAGAAAATCTTGTGCACTTCAGTAAATATGTACCTTCCCAACTAGTATTCTGTACTAATGTTAGGGTTCTTGTTATGAGCTTCGGCAAAGCCCCTTTCTTATTCTTCTATCCAATTCTAAATTTTTGTCTTCGATGGAAACCACCTTGACATTCCTTCAAGAAGATCCCGGTCACAGCAACATAACCATTTGTTGGCATAGGGGCAGACCCAGGGTTCAACTCTAACAACGCACCAATAAACCCTAACTACTGGACCTTACAGCAACACCTGCAAAGCACATGAAGTCTCACCTAAAGTAGCAATAGGGGGGTTGCAGGACATAGGTGCATACAACTAGAGGAAATGCAAGATGATTCCAAAACAACAATGCAAAATAACCTAGAGATTCTTAACAATATTATGCTTAACTTCGCGAAGTGTTGGTACAAGGGCAGACCAAGGGTTCAACGTTGCAACATCGCACCAACAAAACCATAACTACCATCCCTTTCAGCAACACTTGTGAAGAAGATGAAGTCTCACCCGAGGTAGAGGAAGGGGTGGTTGCAGGACTCAAGTGTCTGCAACCTTAGCTGGGACACAGATATGTGATTATAATACTTAACATAGCACTTTAGCATCAACAGTTCATCAATACTCAACCAATAACTATTGCGCAGATAGAACAGAGTATCGTATCATTCACTCAGATTTGATGTATTTAAGCACTTTATCATAAACATGCAGGTTATATATAGGAGATCAAGCACTAAGCACCTTCATATAGGTCAGATCTAACATTCTTATACATCATTAGCACAAAGCATCAACAAATTTATCTATCTCTATCAAAGCACTTAGCAAGAGAAGTTATAATCGCATCAAGACAAGCACAAAGTGGAACAACACAATTTGTATGTGGTTCACCCCCACCCTGGGGCTACGTCCACCAACTCTTCTTCTTTATTATCTTCGATCAATTAGTTACAAGAACAGAGCCTCAAAACCTTACTTCACCTATGACAAGAGATATGCGCACCTCACTAGATCCTCCTTCCTTGTATTATAGCACAAAGCACTTCACAGCCTATTACAATACCTTGTACCTAGCTCTGCAAGTCCCTCCCAGTATGCACAGAGCATCTACAAACCATACTTTCACTTAGCACTTAGCTTATCAGCCTCACATCACATATATCCTTTTTTCCCCTTCTCTTACATAGCCTAGACATCTATTTATACATTACAAAATAGGACTAAACATGGGTAAACCCATGGGCCGACATCCCATGCCCGTTACATAATCCCAAAAACCCAAAAAGGACCCAAAAAAGGGGTTGAGATATGTGATCTCCACTTCATCTTGCACTCCTCCTTCGACAGGTTTTCGAAGTCTGAAAATAGGTCAAACTTGACCAGATCCCTCAAAACTTGGTCAAGGGCCAACATGCCCCCAACACTCACCTGTGACTCATCTCGAGTCACTCTGATGTAGGAATTTCTGCTTTGAATGCTTCAAGCTTGGCTCGAACTACTTCAACTTGTTGTTGTGCTACAAGTTCTTGTTCAACAAACTCTTGAATGACTACATCATTCACAGGTCCTTCTAGGTGTTGTTCTGTTGCGGTGCTAAACTGCTCCAGTTCTACTCCCTGGCTCTCGACCTTTAAGAACAATTGGTTAGCCTTGTCTTGGATAGGTCAAAGTCTCTAAGTTACTTCCATAACTCTGCTTTGGATAGCGTGGATCTGATGTTGGGTGGTTCTCTTCTCTTGAGATCTCTTCATTCTCTCCACAGCTATCAGGGCTTTCAGCTGTGCCTGTAGTGTTTATGCGTGTTGCTTCGCTTCCTGGAGCTGCGACTCCATTACCTGCAACTCTGGGTTCTCGGTAAGTTTATCATATGTTTGGGCATTGTGATCAGAAAATTGCTTGCATTCTAAGGTAAGGGACTTTATCCTTTCAACTGTGCTCCTGGCAGTTGCTTCTCTTTGGTCCTTTACCTCTTGTGGGGTCTCGGGCACAGTGCGTAGTTCTAGGTCTGCAATGCATTGCTGGAGATGCTGGATCACCTCTTCAAGTTGTGCTACTTACTTCGTGACTTGATCCTCTACCTTTACTTCTATGACAGTCACAGATCTTAGTGCTCTGTTGACTGCTTCCTTCACTTTGAGTTGCTCGGTGAGCAATTGTTCCTTGCCTTACTGCAGTTGTTCCTTTTCTTCATCAAACTTTCCTTGGAGAGCACTCTTTTCCTATTCGGCATCTCGACGTTTTTCTACAAGTACTCCCTATACTTGTACCAAAGCTTGGGTGGCTTGTGTTGTTTCCTCTTTTTCTCATTGAAGGCGAGCTTCGACTCTATCAGCGAGCCGGTGGAGTTGGGCTGGCGCATCTCTCAGTTCCGGTGTTCCCAGTGGTAGAGGTGCAATGGAGACTGCGCAGTGGGACTGTAGTGTCTGCTGCACTCCTTGGAGTTTGACCTCAATTCTATTGTACATCTCCTCCTGCTTAGCTTCTTACTTCTCTACTATCTCCAGCGAAGCATCATTCAGGGTTGCTATGATGAAATTGAAATCATCAGAGGTGAGGACAGTCTGCATCTTAGTTATAGGGGATTTTGATCTCTTCCAGGAGGAAGGCTTCGGGGGGAAAACCTTCCTTTTATTCTAGGGGTCCTCCTCGTCTCTGGGCGGTGTTACTTCTCCTTTCCTTTGTTTATATTTTGTGCCATCTATATCTTCGCCATCACCTCCTTGCACTAGTGACATGGAAGCAGTAGTCACTAAGGCACTGCTTAAATCTTGTATTTCATTAGTCTTCTTTGTTTTGCTGGGTCCAGTGCATCCTGCACAGCTTTTGGGCTGTCGATGTCGGATATCTCTGCAAGGTTGACTGGAATAAGGAGGTCAGCAGACCATTCCTTAGTAATCTCCTCTAAGTCCTCCTCCATCAACTTATAGTAGTATTGAAGTTGTTGCTTATGCTCGTCGGCTCGCACTGTGATATAAATGAAATGTCGATCAGAGTTGAACTTCATCCAAGGCCTGAATCGGTGTATAGTGTTCGACGTCATGTGAGGCTCAGACTGTATGGTTATCTTCAGTTGATTGTAGTATGTATGGAACATGGAATTTGACTACCATTTCTTATTCATGTCACTTGAGTACCACAATGTACTGAACTTCGCGGCCAATGGTTCGAAAGGCTCAATGTCTGAGAAGGTCACACCTTCCAGCATATCCCAGGCAATGAAAGCGATCAGGATCAAGAGCCAGCTGAAATGGAATTCATATCCTTGATCTTGCACTTCTCTATAGTCAAGTTCCAACTGGTTCACTAAGTACTTCAACCAATTCATTTGTAGGCCCTTCGCGCACTTCCCTGGGAGGTCGACTACAAAACCAGTCACTTGGGTGGGTCGGTTCTTACATACTAACTTCCCTGCAATCAACTGATAGGCGAGGCACACTGCACCATTATGAATAGAGGATATGACCGTCAGATCCAAAGAAGTTGTAGGGAATATATCCAAGAATCGTTTTGAGAGTTCAATTGTCAAGAAAAGAAGGGTGCGCTGAGGCAAAAACCTTAGAAACCCAAAGCTCCAAATACCTGAGAAGATCTACACCGTAGATCTGGAAAAAATATCTCGACCATTGGATCAAGAAGAAGAGTAGAGGGTAATTTCAGGAGTTCAGCTGTCGGGAGAAGCGGGATGTCCTGTTGCACAAACTCTCGAAGCCGGAAATCGTGAAATCCTGAAGAGATGAAGTAGTGGGTAGGGTTGACTTCACTTGGAAGGGTGTGGAGCCATGGGATGTGTTCCACATGCTAGTAAGCCTCGAAGGAAAAATTAGATCCATTGGGGCCAGAGGGCATTGCCTAGGGTGACATGGACCTTCTTAAGAGCAACACGTGTCACCATCCTGGTTGGTGACAGTTGTGTTGTGGGCCTGGTGGTTAGAAAGGTCGGAAGTTCAGAATTCAGGAGTTGGAAAGGGAAGTGAGTGTGAGAGCCTCCAGGACTGAAACCTCGAAACCCCCGATGCATGAAATCCGAAGTCCCGGAGTCCCAAAAACTTCAAAAACAAAAAGACCACAGTGGATTCTAGCCATTGGATGTTGGGTAAACATGGACCACTGATCCGCTTTTTTTTTTGTGATTTCGGTAATCGGAACTCTGAGGGATAGTTGTGTGTGATTCAAAATACCCGAAGGTTGAAAGACTGGATAGCACCTAGTGGTCTAGCATTGGTCACAGCCTGTGATTACATGGGTTGGGGACCAAGAAAAAGGGGGCTATTGCCTGAAAGTTATAGAGTCGAGCAGAACTCGAAAAATTCATGAAATCAAAACATTTTCTTAAATTAGATTGGTTTTGAATGTGTGGAATTTGTTAAGGAGAGATGGCTTGACAAATTCTGGTTGTCTACATGTTGTGATTGTAGAAGTTTGATGAGTGCCAGAACCGATTAGAATTGCCACGGAGTGCAAAGAAATGAAAAAGGAACGGATTGCTTCCAATTCTGAGGACGAAGCAAAAGGAATGGATGTTCACTTGGGATTTGAAGGATAGAACTCCAAGTGGGCATGGAGAAGAGATAGATAATGAAGGAAACATGATGAAAATCATTGAAAAATTGTAGAAAGATCCCCAAACTTGTCGAGCAGATAGAAAAAAGCTCAGGAAAGCTCAGGAAAAAAAAAGGTGAATTTAACATAAATATGTTAAGGAGTTTGGAGAGAATAGAGAAGAAGTTGGAGAAGGAGAGCGACTCGAGAAGAACAGTGAGTCACCAGACTTATGAGGGAAGAATTTCAAGGAGTGCGGGTAAACACCATCATCACTCCCAAGGTCATTCCAAGAGGAGGGAACACAGTTTTTCTAACTTGTCTCCTACCAGAAAGCACAGGAGATCGAGACTGGATGAATTGAAGGGAGAGATGAATAAGATTAAGCTGCCTACGCTTGATGGAGAGCATAAGAAGGAGGAAAATGTCGAGGCATGGTTGTTAGGCATGAGGAAGTACTTTCAATTGCATAATTATTCCTCTCGTGATGAAAGAATAATTGTGATGTATCAACTGAAAGGAAAATCATCCATGTGGTGGGATCAACTTGTGCAGGTGCAGCACATTAGAGAGAAGGATATCACTTAGAAGGAATTCAAGAGGTATTTCGAGAAGAAATATTTGACTAAGAGATATTATGACATAAATATGAAAGAGTTCTTTGAACTCAAGCTAGGCAACCTGACCATTGATGAGTATGAACGTAGGTTTTTGGAATTGCTGAAGTATGTTTCGTTCATCAAGGATGAAACTGTCAAGATTCAAAGGTAACTAAGTGGACTACCACCTTCCATTGGGAACAATATCTAGTATGATGACCCAAAGACTATGGAAGAGACGATAAGGAGAGAGAAATTATTATATGAACAGCAAAGATAAAAGCCTACCTTTCGAAAGGCTTGGAATGACCAGAAGAAGTTTAAGAAAGAGCAGAGGCAGAATGGAAACAAACCCTACCTTTTTCAAAAATAGTCCTCAAGGACAACTATCTTTCAAAGAGCCCAGTCAGGCTAATGTGGGTGGACAAATGCCAAGACAAACACCTATGGAGTGTTGGGGTTGTAAAGGAAACCATAGGTACAGATATTTCCTCCAAAGAAATGATAAAGCGAGATTTGTCTACAATGTTCAACAGGCCAAAACAGTGGAGGGCATGGGCAGTAGAATGCCTAGGATTTATGCAGCCCTAGACAACAAGCAAGTTGAATATCAGTCAAACATGATTGAAGTAGAAGGTATGACTAACAACCAACCATTTACTATTTTAATTGATTTAGGGGCTAGCCATAGTTATATATATCCTAGAGTGGTGGAAAGTTTGAATTTGTCAAGAAGCAAACATGAAAAGTCTTGTTTAGTGCAGTTGGCTACAAGAACCAAGAGAAAATTCATTGAGTTAGTTAATCATATCCAATGGATATGAAAGGACTGAGTACAAAGCTTGAATTGAATGTTCTACCTTTAGGGTCTTATGACTATCTAATTGGGATGGATTGGTTGGACTAGAACCATGCCATCTTGGATTGTCATAACAAGTCATTCACTTGCTTGGATGAGGAATGGAATTAGAAAAAATTCCAAGGAATTTCCAGAGTTGTTGCTATCAGAGAAATATCATCAATGCAGCTGAAGAAGTGCTACAGAAAAGGTTGTCAATTATTTACATCTCATGTGGAGAAAACACCTAAGGATAAGGTGTCAAGTATTGGAGATCAGGTGGTGCTAAAGGAGTTTGAAGATGTATTTCAAGAGTTACCCAGACTACCTCCGAAAAGAGATACAAACTTCTCAGTAAACTTGATGCCTAGAGTAGCCCCAGTGTCAAAAGATCCTTAGAGAATGAGTACGCCAGAGCTGAAAGAGTTGCAACTGTAGCTTGAAGAGCTTCTAAATAAGGGGTATATATGCCCAAGTGTGTCACCTTGGGGTGCCCCGGTCCTGTTCGTGAAGAATAAGGATGGAACATTGAGATTGTGTATTGATTTCAGACAATTGAACAAAGTGACTGTAAAGAATAAATATCCTATGTCAAGGATTGATGACCTCTTCGATCAGTTGAAGGATGCGAAGATATTTTTGAAGATAGACCTTAGGTCGGGATATAACCAAGTAAGGATAAAAGATGAATACATCAGAAAGAACACCTTTAGAACAAGGTATGGTCATTACGAGTTCACAGTGGTGCCATTTGGGTTGTCAAATGCACCCGTTTTTTTATGTTCCTGATGAATGGTGTATTTAGGGACTATATAGACAAGTTTGTCATAGTCTTCCTAGATGACATTTTGGTGTATTCCAAGTCAAAGGAAGAGCATGAAAATCATCTTAGGATGGTGTTCCAAGTGTTAAGAGAGAACCAGTTGCATGCCAAGTTAATAAAATGCTCGTTTTATCAGGAGAAGATCCATTACTTGGGGCATATTATTTTGAAGGATGGGATAGTTGTAGATCATGAGAAGATTGAGGCCATCAGAGAATGGTCAACGCCAAATAATGTTACATAATTAAGATCCTTCATGGGTCTAGCTGGATATTACAGAAGGTTTATCACAGGGTTCTCGAGGATAGCTCACCCTATCACTTCCTTGCAAAGGAAGGAGAAAACTTTTTAGTAAACAGATGATTGTGAGAAAATATTTTAGCAATTGAAGCAACTATTAACCAGTGCCCCAATATTAAGGATTTAAAATCCAAATGAATACTGCATGGTGTGCATTGATGTGTGCAAAGAAGGACTGGGAGGAGTCCTCAGTCAGAATGGATTTGTAATCTGTTATGAATCCATAAAGTTGAAAGTGCATGAAAGGAACTATGCAACTCATGATTTGTAATTGGAAGCCATAGTACACGCTCTAAATAAATGGAGGCATTACATCAGGGGAAGGAGGTTCGAACTAAGAACAAACCATAATGGTCTGAAGTATTTATTTGACCAACCAACCTTGAACAATAGGCAGAGTAGGTGGTTGGAGTTTCTCTGTGAGTACAATTTTGATATCAAGCATATCAAAGGGAAGGAGAATAAAGTAGTTGATGCACTCAATAGAAGAGTAAATGAATTACATGCTACATCCATTAGCATGTACCGAACCGATATTAAAAGGATAATTTCAGAGGCTGCAAATATAGATTTACAGTACAAGGATTTGGTAGCAAAGATATAGCAAGGTAAGATGCCACAGAAAGTGGAGAATTATAAATTGGAAACCGATGGAACACTTATGTACAAGAACAAAATTTATGTACCTAATGCCCAGGACCTAAAACTTATCATTTTACATGAAATACATAATGTGCCTTATGCAGGGCACCCTGTGTTATCGAGTAAATCGTTGAATGCAGACATAGACTAATCCCTCAAGATCCACCTAGATCTAGAACAAAACATGACAGAACAGGGTGCTTTCCCTAGTCTCTAATCATCAAATTTACTACCGAACAAAAGACGATAGACATACCTTTAAATGTCGCTTCCTTATGTCTTTGTTGTTCCTGTTTTGCTCCGGTGCTCTTGTGATATTGATCCTCCAGTGAGACACAAACAAACAAAGTGAAAGTAGAGAGAGTATATTCAATGACAACCTATGCATATGATCAAGTAATTATGCAATAAAACAGAGATAATTCTATGGGAAAGAAACACGCCACTGTATTATATTAAATAATAGGAAGAGAGATTACAACCGGATGCCTTGATGTCGTAAGGTTCCTTCCAACAATTCCTTGCTTCCCACACACTTATTTCTCCAAGGATTCTGAGACCATGGATCTGATAGCTACTCACAATCTATCTTGACAAAGAAAATCTCAAAGCCAATCTAACCAAGCTAACAAGTTCAAAGAATTTCCAACCCAATCAAGCTAACTTTCTCCATGAGATTTCCTCTCCTTTTATAACCTGAAGAGGATAAGGTGAGGAGGTTAGGATGATCCCACTAAATCGTGAAAGTGAGTAAGATCCAAACCATTCAAAGGCCACCTCACCATAGAAGCTTCTCCTTTTAGAAGCATCGAGAATATGCTCGTTTTTCCCACGTATGAAGGCCACCGCGACCTAGCTATAGTGCAGCCTGTGGAAACTCTGCGCCCTAGCTATAGTGTAGCCTACGGAAATAAGGCATTTTCTCACTCTATATTTGGTGCAGCCCACGGAAATCCTCCAAAATAGGGCTTTTACAGAGGAAAACACAACTTCTTCTCTCAGGAAAAGTTATTCTCCCTTCTTCCTTTAGGAATTCAGGCCACTGACCCTTCTTAAGACAATAGGTAGGTTTACATCATTAACGATCATATGGATGATGAAAATAATGTGTAACAAAGAGACCCCCAAAGTATGAAGTTAGAACAGAGTGATAGCTGAAATACTTTGTCGAGTGTGTGTAGGGAACAAGGAACAATCGGTTGGAAACCTGCCAACAAACAAGGAAATACAATACAATAATTTATCATCACTGAGGTGGGCATTCCCATACTCATAATACAAATGACTCAAAGCATAAATGTCGACATGTGAAGATCCATGTCAAGTAATACAGATCATGGCCACCAAACATACACCGTGGATCCATGCCTTTATGACTCAAATCTGAACATAGCCACCAAAAATACACTGTGGATCTATGTGTTAAAGACTCAAATTTGAACATAGCCATGAGACATACAATGTGGATCTATGCAATGGTACAAACTGAATATACTCCAATGCAACCTGAATCTGTGAGAAAAGATTCAGGCTCTTCATCTCCACCAACCATGTGAATACATGTGTTGAAGTCGAACATGGTAGAAACCACTTAATTACCGGTCAATGATGAGAATCGTTAACAAGTGCAAGGGAAATCACCATTAATTTCAATGACTCCCAAGTTACTCTAGTACAATATAACAAATGTGAGTTAATCAGTTGAATTCGAACACTCAACGGATTCTCCTGATCAGGGGTCAATAATGAAAACCCACTGTCAAAAGAGAGGAAACCTTCCATTGAGGCATGCAAGTTCCAAGGTACCAATTGGTTTTGTAAGTCTAATTCCTAGATAATGAGTTGAAGTCGACGGGAAAATACTCGTCACAGGAGGGCCTTAATGTATCCCCCATCAATGACACGAAACGGGTAACAAGATTTGGAGTAGATCAAAGTAACCAGTGATTCAGGACTGACTTAGGGATGGTCGACGCAATAGAAGGCTTGAGGACTGTATAAATGGACGACGCAATAGAAGGCTTTCAAGGTTGAACTTCTCTTTGAACATATCGATGACACGACAACTGTCTTGGAAACACTGACTCAACAACAGGGATCACAAACCAATTTGTAATCTTATAAAGGAGTATGATCAAGAGACAAGCGAATTTTCCAACCTAGACACAAGGTGAGTGAAAGGGTGTCATGTTCAAAAGTGACTCTTCCATGGAATACAGGTTCATACACATTTCTTTCCCAATTTTCGCCCCACCATTTCTGGTGAGTACCTCTTTATTTTTACGCAAGATTGAGGAGGATACCATATGATTGTAATGTAAGCTCATCCTTCGGATGAGTCCTTCAGAGTATATTTAACGAACCCTAGGAAGGAGTGGTTCGGTCCCATATGGGCCTTTCGATGTTTGTTTAATGAGTCCAAAGAAGGAAAACTCAGGGTTTTTTCATATTTTGAGAGTTTGAAAAACACTTAAAGAGAACTCTCCTAGTTCATTTTTCGTAAAATAGTTTGATAGGACCGTAAAAGTGATAAACTATTGCCCATCAAATGTTTTATTCAAATACTTTTACGAGCGTGAAAAGAACAAGATCGCTCAGCCATCTTTTCATGTTTAGAGATTCTGAAAAGAGCTTAAAGGGAACTCCAGGGGGTTCCTTTTTCATATAACCTTTACGAGTCCGAAAAAGTGATAAAAGTATACTCGGCTACATTCTCATTGATTTATGAGCATGAGAAAGAACAAAGACTAAGCTAGGTAACTTATTCTCATGTATTTACGAGCATGAGAAAGAACAAAGACTAAGCTTGGGATTGTTTTCATTTTTACGCAAGATTTAAAACAAAACAAAATTGTGCTTGGGATAGATTTTATTTTTTACACAAGCTTAAAAACTAAACAAAACTATGCTTGGACCTAGTTTCATTTTTACACAAGATCGAACCAGAGGAAACTATGCTTAAGGTAGGTGGTTTCATTTTTACACAAGCTTGAACCATAGAAAACCATGCTTGTACTTCCCAACACATGACACAAAGATGGTTGGTACTTAGCCCCTAGCTTAAGAAACTAGCGGCTCTAACTTCAGCATGAATTCCAGAGGCTGAGGCAAATTCCCCCCAAGCTTCGTTTCATCTGACTGCAAAGGAGAATGAAATGAAGATTTAAATACTATACGTAGGACTTGACCCAAATGGAGAGGGGGAAGTTGTTTCATTTTTCAATGAGCTTGACACATGAGAAGAACTATGCTCATGACTCTAGTTATAATCCCCAGACCACTGTCTCATTTTTTAACGAGCTTGAAACAGAAATGGGAACTATGCTCATAACCATTGTTTCATTTTTTAGCGAGGTTTCCACAGAGACGCAAAAATATCCTCGTAACTGGTTTCATTTTTTAATGAGATTGAAATCAGAAAATCATGCTCAAAGCTGGTTTCATTTTTTAATGATCTTGAAATCAGAGAACCATGCTCAAAGCTGGTTTCATTTTTTAACGAGATTGAAAGAATAAAAGCATGCTCAAATTTGGTTTCATTTTTTAACAAGCTTGAAATAAGAAAAGCATGCTCAAAGCTGGTTTCATTTTTTAACGAGCTTGAAAGCAGAAAATCATGCTCAAAACTAGTTTCATTCTTTAACGAGCTTGAAAGTAGAAAATCATGCTCAAAGCTGGTTTCATTTTTTAACGAGCTTGAAAGCAGAAAAGCATGCTCAAAGCTGGTTTCATTTTTTAACGATCTTGAAAGAAAAAAAGCATGCTCAAAGATGGTGCTTGATCATGGCTTCCAAGAGGACAATCCTCCGGAAGGACACCATGTCAAGGGACAAAACTCGGTCATGGCTTCCAAGAGATCTTCACTTGACAAAAAAAACACACTCTGGAAGGAACACATGTGGAGGGTCGCGAGAGGGGTAAGGAGGTTAGGCTCCAATAGCCCTATCGAAGAGATCACCATGTCAACTACCGGATCCAAGTCATTGTCATCGACAATGGAAGGCATGGGAGACAACGCCACATAATTTACCCATGGCAGGGACGATACTGTCTGCATATATGAACCGTGTAGGGAGTTCATTGAGTTGATAGTCAAGTCAAGGCCAACAAACAAAAGTTGATCAATAGTCACGATTCTTCCATCGTGCGGGAAATATATCACATGAAAAAGAGTGGACACAATAGCTTTTATGGCATAGACATAATCCCTCCCAAGGAGTAAAGCGAAATCCAAGGGGTCTTGGACTACCATTACATCAATAAAGATAGTTTTCCCTCCCAAAGTTACAGGAAACTCAGGAAGGGTCCCTAAAGGTTGACTAGTTCTTCTGTTAAAAGCTAACAGATTCTGCGTAACTGGGGAAAGTTGAGGACAACCCAAAGCTTGCCAAGGAAATGAGGACAAAACATTAACAAACACACCTTCATCTATCAACATCTGAGGAATGTTCCGACCATAAACTTGCACTGTAATTTGGAAAGGAATGTGAGAGGGAAGATGAGGTCCAGTTAGCACACCCCAATCAAAACGGATGGCCTCATTACTTGGAGGGGGTTCCACAAGAGAAGGAGGAATACCCCTCGACATGGTAGAGTCTATATCAACGAGAAAAGCGTGGTCAGTATCAAGTTTACTCTCTTGTGGGAGAGTAGGATCGACCGATGACGAGATCAAATCAACCACTTGGGTTTCATTCTCCAAGGGTAGAATGGGGTCAATGGGTGGAGATAGATCAACCGCTTGGGTTTCACTCTCTGGCGGGAGAGTGGGATTGACCGAGGATGGGATCGGATCAACCACTTGGGTTTCACTCTTTAACGAGAGAGTGGGATCGACTGAGGATGGGATCGGATCAACCACTTGGTCAACGCGTTAGACTAAATAAGTGACCAGGTTCACTACATGATCAACCTGATTGATTGACGAAGGGACCAGATTGATCATTCCATCAACTACAGGTGGGTCGAGAGTAAGCTCGCGATAAGAAACTAGAAGTTGGGGTTGTGAAACAGTCATGTCTTCTAGTAATTTCGAGGCTTCGTCCATACGAGGGAAAAGGTGAGTTAGATGTTGGCCCTTGACCAAGTTTTGAAGAATACTTGATCATATTTGACCATTTTTGGGACTGCGACAGCTTGCCAAGGATGGAGCGCAACATGAAGCAGAAATTAGGGAAGCAAGGCCTATTTTTGGGTCCATTTTAGGGTTTTGGGTTGATGTAACGAGAAAGGGATGTCGGCCCGTGGGTTTACCCACGCCTAGGCCCATTTTGTAATCTATAAATAGGCAATGTAAATAGAGAAGAAAAAAAGGTAGTACATCTATGTGATGTATAGCTAAAGGCTTAGTGTTAGTACTAGATCTGTGTGATCAGATGTATCTTGAAGTGCTTTGTGCATGAGATTGAGAAGCTAAGTGCAAGTTGTTTTAGCTTTGTGTTGAAGTGTAAGGAAGAAGGATCTAGCGAGTTGTGTAGATCTTTTGTCCTGTGTGAAGTAAGGATCATTAAAGCTTTGTGTTGTCATTACTTAACTGAGATAATATAAAGAAGACTTTGTGGACGTAGCCCCATGGTGGGGGTGAACCATGGTAACTGTGTGTATTTTTCCTTGTGCTTCGATCTAATGTGTTTTTTCCTTTTGGCTAAGTGTGTGTTGTGATTAGTAGATCTAGTTATGCTTTGTGTTGATGATATATGAATGAATGTTAGATATGACATAAAATATGCTTAGTGCTTGATCTGTTGAACCTAACCTATATTTATGTGGCTAAGTACTGAACCATTTTTAGTATAAGTAGTCACTATGATGCTCTATGTTATCTGCGAAGTACCATACGGGTTAAATATTGACGAATGATCTATGCTAAGTGCCCTGTAAAGATATAATCACAGATCAGTGTCCCAACTATGGTTGTAGACATCTGATTCCTGTAACCACCCCTGCCTCTACCTCGGGTGAGACTTCATCTGCTTCGCAAGTGTTGCCGAAAGGGTTGGTAGTTAGGGTTTTTTGGTTGTGCTCTTGAGCATTGAACCCCAGTTCTACCCCTATGCCAACAAATGGTTCCATTTTCGTGACCTGAAACTGTGATTGTTGGGAACTAAGGAAAAATAAATGTTGTGCAAAAGAAATATTTGTGCATAGATCTGTTTCCCTAGTGCGTAGCTTTTTACTCGACTTGTGTAGCTTTGTACTAGGAATAAGGTCAAATCTGAAGAAAGGAAGATCAGATCCGAAGAAGAGAAGCGAGAAACGCTCTGTTCTCTAAGAAAAGTAAAAGTGGAAATTTCTGAAAAAAAGAAGTCAGATATGCAGAAAAGAGGTAAGATCTGTAATTTTTATGCTCTAATAAAGGTAAGAATAGTCAAAAGTTCTTAGATATGGAAGATTTGTTCTCTGTAGATAAGTGAAATTTTTTGCTTCTAAAGCATGGATCTAGGTATGTTTGATAGATTCTTTCCTAGCTTCAAAACTAGGGCATTAATAGATGAAAAAAAGTTTGATATGAATAGATCTGATAAGTATAATGATAGATATGTTATACCTATGCATCGAAAGAATGTTTGGACTAAGAAGTGGATGCAGGATCCTAGAAAGAGTTTTTTGCTGGATAGCTACCACGAACCTGGTGTGTAGTACAAAAGAAGTTGGGGAACATTTAAACGAAAGAGAGGATTAACCCTCTATTATAGCTGCAGAAGACCGAGACATCTTGCTAAGGAATGCCTTGGGAGAAAACCTAGTTGCCTCTGTTGTAAGTCTATGGACCATGAAGTTTTGGATTGCCCTAGAATGATTGCTAGACTTGAGAAGCTAAATATGGAGCAAGCAAACCCTGAAGGAGATCAAGATACCAATATCATAACAGAAACCCAAAAAGAATCAGAAAAGATATTTCTACAGATGAAAGACACCTTGAATGATCACTGACATGTTAGCTTATTAGAGATCTTCAAAGAAAAGGAGAAAATCGAAGCAAGAATAGGGGACTTCGACATTGACTATATTCTTGACGAAGAGACACAAGTGAACATTATTCCAGAAAGAACTTGGGAAGCTATAGGAAAGCCTTCCATGATCCCTTCCCTAGGAGGAACAAGTTTATTCATAGGAAAGTTAGTAAACCTATGTGGAAGGCTCGCCTGGATGCCTATGACTGTCAATGGAACTTCGACAGAGGAAGAATTTGATATTATTAAAATTTTTCAAGACAGCTAATTGTTTACCATGCTCATAGGAAAACATTGGATTGATAGAGAACAAGCCAGACAAAAAGAGGAAGAAAATTTTTTGGAACAGAAGAAGCGAGAATTAAAAGACTTTATGACCAGAAGGATCGCGCACTTGATTGAGGAACAAAAGAACAGATCGCAGATATTTATGTTAAGCCCTAATATTGGCTCATTACCACTTAATTGGGGCATATTAGATTAGTAATGTTATTTTATTTATGTCGGCTTTAGGCCATTAGTTGTAATTTATATTAGTAATGTTATTTTATTTATGTCGGCTTTAGGCCATTAAACCTCCTAGTCTCCTATATATACCAAGGAGACATTTTCATTTTGAATCATCTTGTACTTGAATATTTAAGTGGGGTAAAAGGAGGTTGCCCCCTTGAAGAGGCTTATTATCTGAAATTATCTCTTTTTCAAGGCGTTGAGTACTTTTCCTGAGGTTTTTCTATGCTATATTGATGTTTGGTTCTTAACGTATGGTATCAGAGCTCAAGGTCTTGGGGTTTCGCTGCTACATCTGAGACACCGTATAATTTTCACTATAACTTTTTTTCTACAACGTTTCAGAAGGAGAGGCTTGGATATTATTTATATGACAGATCAAGGTACGTTGGGTTAAAAATTCAGCTCCTAAGGCCTTATAATTTCGGAGATATAGCTTGTACAATATCGGGTTCTAGAATCATCCTGAAATGAGTCATTGTGGGATTTTCGCTATAAAAACATTTCTGTGACGTTTCAGACCCTGAACTCCGGAGGCCATTTACAAAAATTATAATTCTAGCTGTGGTAATACGTTCAGCTTCTGTGTCATCTTAAATTTGTAGATACACCCTGTGTAAGATAGGGTATTTGACTAGTCCTATTGACTAGTCTCAAGAAGGTGTTCCAGGTAAAACAATCATAACTTCTTCCTAGAGTATCCAAATTGAGTGGGACT